>JAQFVV010000557.1:0-383320 GCA_028023455.1 Epiperipatus broadwayi | reverse complement strand
TTGTACTTCGTTCAGTTACATTATTGCTAGCCTATATGCATGCACAGTGACAATATTCGCTTAGATTTTGAACTCGCACCTTTAGATTCTTGAATATCAAATTTAAAGGCAACATTCTAATAACTGAGCTATTCTGTCAAAGGCATACATTCAGTAGAAATTTGCCATATTTATATATGAGGGTTGAATTCCTCAAATCCTCCTGAGTCCTCCAATTTTTTTTTAAAGACCTAATTTTTTTTTAATTTTTCTAAGAGCAAGATTAATAGAGGCTTCCATACATTGTGTATTGCCACAGTGGTCTGACTTATAGGATTATTCACCATTTGTCATATGAGCATCTTCCTTGAATTTCTTCTTCTTCCTTTTCTTCTCTTTATACAATATCTTTGTATTTTCCAAATTGAGCGATATGGTCATTCGTACATATATGATCTGCTACGGTAGACACGTCTGTTTTTTCTCTTTTAACCATCTACTTTGGACTCTTTCAATCACTGTTCAAGCAAGGCAACAGGTCTCAATATGTTATTTCTTTCACATTCACTGATATGTCATAGATGCAGTTTTTGTTCTTCAACACGTTTCCAGTTTAGACTTAGTAGAAGTTAAGCAGTCTTCAAAGTGAGGTATAGCTTTGGAAAGCTGTTTAAATGTATACTGACTGCGGATTTTTTTTAATTTGTCCACCATTTCCTGGTATGTATGGATACATTACCAGTACCAATAGCTATTACGTTTTTGGTGTCTCCTTTTGTGTTGTCTAATAAAAGGTTTTTCTGATGACTGCTTATGGATAACCATTCTTCATAAGCAGTTGATTCTATGTGAATCTTTTCATTTTCCAAATCACTGATTTCTGAGTTAACCTCCTTTGCTCTGTTCAGAGGTTTGCTCTGTTCCATAGTGAGAGTACAATTCTTTGTTTAGTGCTTCTTGTATGATTGGATGTATATGCCAAGTATTTGCCAGTGTGTGGGGGTTTCCTATACACTGTTGTTTTTACTTTGCCCTGAGGGAGCTTCACACAAAAACATCCAAGAATGCCAATTTTTGTTCTTCTTCTGATTCTATTGTGAATTTAATTGTAGGAGATATATTGTTAATGTGCATCCAGAATGACTGTCATTTTACCTCACCATGTGGCCATGTCACAAATGTATCATCAACATATTGAAGCCACACTTTAGGTGGACATGGAGTAGGGTTTGTGGCAGTGGTTTTAAGTTCTTCCTTATAAATATTACTGAGCAAGGGTGACAGTGATGATCCCATGGCCATCCCTTGATTTTGTTGGAAGAATTCTGAGTTATATTGAAAGTACATTGTTGTTGCACTGAATGTTAATAATTCCATTATACTATTACAATAAACAATGCCTCATCATATGGTACATTTGTAAACAGACTTTCCACATCAAAGCTTACCAATATATCAGTTCTTCATTTCTTGTTTCCGACTAATTCTACAAAGTGCTTAGAATCCTGAGGAAACTGTGTCCTATACACCAATGGACTAAGAACTTGGAAGAATCTGACAGTTTTGACATGGTGAATTTCTAGAGCTAACAATAGGTCTTAATGAAATATTGTCTTTATGGATTCTAGGCAGTCCATACAGGTAGGGAATCTTGCTGGAAATACTAAGTTAATTTTCTTTATTAGAATCACTGAAATACATCACAATGCTTCTGGAGTAATGCTTGTAGTTTTTACACTGTGTTGGAATTAGATTTTTTGCTACTTTTTTTGTATTGGCCCCACTGTGAGAAGGCTTTGTATTTGTTATCATAATCAGTTTTATCCATTACAACTGGGTGTTACCTTTGTCAGCAGAAAGAATTATTATAGATGTATCCTGTTTGAGAAGATTTAATAGCTCTTCCTCATCATCCATGAAATGTTTGACTTTTGCTTAGCACTTGATGTCTTTCAAGTGTCTTTTTACTCTCTAACATAACTCTGTAGCTTCATTTAAGAGTCAAGTTTTGGGCAACTTCATCAGTGGTGGCCATTATATCCAATAATGGACAGTAGATGGTATAATGATGAAATTCAAACTTTTTCAAGAACTGATAATTCACAATCAAGTAAGTTGTTTAGAACTAAGATTTGTCACTGATGACCAGGATAGACTAGTTGCAGTATTACTTTTGACTTGCCCATGTAGGTTACAGTTAGCTTCTTCTTCAGAAGTTCTTTCATCCTTTCATGTAACTTACAATCATGATCTGTTCAACTCTTGAGAATTTATTTTCCATTTTAAAATTTTTAAAAATTATAAAAGTGGAATGTTTTCTAAAAATAACCAGGTGTCAAGTCAGTGTACAGACCATATTGTAAGTTACATGGTAGGATAAAAGAACTTCAGAAGAAAAGCTAGTAAATCTATATAGGCAAGTTAAAAATTATACTTCAACTAGTCTATCCTTGTCATCAGTGAAAAATCTTAGTTCTAAACAACTTACTGATTGAGAATTATTAGTTCTTGAAAAAGGTTTTGAATTTTGCCATTACACCATATACTCTCCCCGTTATTGGATATAATGGCCACCACTGAGGAAGTTACCCAAAAATTGCCTCTAGAAGAAGTGGCAGAGATACGCTGGAGAGTAAAAAGGACCTTAAAAGACATCAAGAAAGCAGAAGTCAAACATTTTATGTGATGAGAGGAAAGCTATTAAATCTCTCAACCAGGATACATCTATAATCATTCTTCCTGCTGACAAAGATAACACTACAGTTGTAATGGATAAAACTGATTATGATAACAAAATACAAGGACTTCTCACAGCAGACCAATACAAAAAAGTAGCAAAAAATCCAATTCCAAGTACAGAGGTAAAGCTACAAGCATTACTCTGGAAGCATCAGGGTATTTCAGGATTCACAAAAAAGAAATTAACTTTGTATTTCAGCAAGATTCCTCACCTTATGGACTACCTAAAATCCATAAAGACAATGTTCCATTAAGGCCTATTGTTAGTTCTAGAAATTCATCATGTCAAAACCTGTCAAGATTTTTCTTCAAGTTCTTAGTCCATTGCCGTATAGGACACAGTCTTTTGTCAGGGATTCTAACGACTTTGTAGAATTAGTCAGGAACATAAAAATGGAAAGAACTGACATATTGGTAAGCTTTGATGTGGAAAGTTTGTTTACAAATGTACCATGTGATGAGGAAATGTCTATTGTAAGGAAAAGGTTATATGATGATAATAGTCTACAAACTAGAACAGCTCTATCTATTGATAGTATAATGGAATTATTAACATTCTGTGTACCAACAACATACTTTCAATATAACTCAGAATTCTCCCAGCAAAATCAAGCGATAGCCATGAGATCATCACTGTCACCCTTGCTTAGCAACATTTACATGGAAGAACTTGAAAACACTGCCATAAATACTACTCCATGTCCACCTAAAGTATGGCTTCGATATGTTGATGATACATTTGTAGTATGGCCACATGGTGAGGTTAAGTTACAGTCATTCTGGATGCACATTAACAACATATCTCCTACAATTAAATTCACAATAGAATCAGAACAAGAACAAAAATTGGCATTCTTAGATGTTCTTGTGAAAAGATTCCCTCGGGGCAAAATAAAAACAACAGTGTATAGGAAGCCCACACACACTGGCAAAAACTTGGCATACACATCCAATCACACAAGAAGTACTAAACAAGGAATTGTACTATCACTATGGAACAGAGCAAAGGAGGTTTGCTCAGAAACCAGTGATTTGGAAAAAGAAAAGATTTACATAAAACAAATGCTTGTGAAGAATAGTTATCCATCAGCAGTCATCAGAATAACCTTTAATAGACAACACAAAGAGACACCAAAAGAGAAAACAGTTATTGGTATGATAGTGTATCCATACATACCATGAATGGTGGACAAATTAAAGAAAATATGCAATCAATATAACATTAGAACTGCTTTCCAAAGCCATACCACACTTCGAGGAATGCTTACTTCTACTAAGCCTAAAATGGAAATGCTGAAGAACAAAAACTGCATCTATGAAATACCATGTGAATGTGGAAGGAAATACCTTGGTGAGATCTGTCACCCTGTTGAGCAGTGATTGAAGGAGCACAAACTAATGGTTAAACAAGAAAAAACAGATGTGTCTACCATAGCAGATCATGTATGTACTAATGACTATATGCTTAAGTGGGAAAATACAAAGATATTGGATAAAGAGGAAAAATGCATAGAAGAACATTCAAGAAAGCTGCTCATATGACAATGGGAAATAATCCTATAAGTCAACCCAGTGTGGCAATACACAATGTATGGAAGCCTCTAATTAATCTTGCTCTTAGGAAAAAATAATAATAATAATAATAATAATAATAATAATTAAACTCATTATAAAAAAATGGAGGACTCAGGATGATTTGAAACAATCCTCATATATAAATATATCAAATTTCCATTATATGTTGCCTTGACAGAATAGCTCAGTTGATAGAGACATTTGCCTTAAATTCAATATTCAAGAATCTAAAAATGTGAGTTCAACTTTTAAGCAAATATTTGTTACTGTGCATATAGGCCCTCAACTCCTGAAAAAGAGTGGAAAATAATACTAGATTCAAAATGTTGTGTAATTACTAACCTGTCTTGTCTATTTGTAGAATGACTACTAACAAGTTGTATGTATTTGGAAAGTTTAAATAGAGTTTAAAATTTTCTATACATTCAACATTCACTCATAAATGATGGAAATAGTCCAACATATCACATCTTAAATTAGAAACATGACTGGAATAATAATAATATAATATTCATCTAATCATATACACTATATATCTTTTATGTGTGATTACAACAAATTTTTGTATATGGTCACATTTCCTTGACACCCTTGTACTTTTGCACTTGAACATTTTCTCTCCAATATATATATATATATATATTTAAACCTCTGTCCTCACATGCAGCTCCACTACACCTCACAGGCCAATCACATTGAGGGCCACAATCTAACCCTTGTAAATGAATCAGGCCAATCTAACTGCCCCCGTTCCCGCATCTCCACTTCCCCCACATAAATACAATATAGTGAAAATCACCTGACCGGGTTCTAGCTCTAATAATTAATAAAAATATTCAATTAAATGCTTTACTAAGCTCAAGTTTCTTAAAATTAACTTAAGTTCTGTTTTAAACTAAATCAAATAAATATTCAGGAATTCATGAGACTAGAAGTGGAAATACGGAGTGACAGAGGTAGATTACATTGAGACAATATCCCACCGGATACCACCTCAATGGCATAAGAACACTATCCCCCCTTATACTACTATTACATATAATAACTACATAGTATTCTTATGACTTCCGCAACTTCTAATCACTAAGACTCCTTTAACAATTAAAGTATTAATCTTTTATCTCTAATAACAATAATAATAATCATCTAGCTCAAATGAGAAATAATCTCAGGTTCTTAGAATCTCTTATTCGGTGTGTTAATAATATATGGTAGCAAAATATGATAAGGGTTTTTATGTCATAATCTACTACTCTGAAATTAGATTTAATAATAAAACAATAATAATCACAATCTTTATTGCTTAATCCAACTAGTACAGCTTTTCTTTCATAACAATTTATAAACTTTATAGTAATAAATTAGTTAATAATCAAATATCCCTTTTTTTATCTTTTTTAAGTAATAAAATAAATTAATAAGTGGCAGTATTTAGATAATCTGATAAACAAAGCAAGTGGCAACTAATAGCATATAATTCTTAGCAAAATCTTATGATAATGGATTGATGACCAGTAACGCAATGGTAATTTATAATTATTTGAAAAATTACAAGAACATCAATAAATATTTAAAATTAAACATACTTCTCTATTTGTCTTTGTGCAAACAATCATATACTTAGTTTAATGGTTGTGAACATACCCTGTGAATTCATGCAATGATGCAGAGGAAACAAAACTCAGACACAAGTTTTAATAAACAAATTTTAAAAATTTTATTAACATCAATAAAATAAATAAATAAAACAAACAAATCTATTTACATCTATTTATAAGGGATATCCTCATTTTTCTTTACACTACAATAACTGAATTATACACATTTATATTTCTTTTATCGTTAATTACTTATTATGCCTTTTAAAAGTTATTTATTTATTTTTCATTAGGGTTTATCATATCACTTATTTTAACTATTTTATGGGTAACCCCATTCTTTACCTTTTAATATTAAAGTTACTGTATTATAAATTATCTATGTGGATAAACATCATTTATAACATCATAATTTTACAATCAATATGGTTTTTAAAAGAAAATTACATTTCTTGTAACTTTATATAAGTCACTCCGTATTTTATTCAAATATTATTATTACTTTTAACGTTTGTTCTCCAATGCTCGTAAACTATAATACGTTTATTCAATAAGCCATACTCATGTATAATACTATAACACGGGTTTAATTATCACCTGTTACATTTTCACATATACTATAATTATCGAATGTTATTGTATTTTTTAAATATGCAATACTTATATTTTTTAAAATATAATTAACAATAAGAAAACATGAAATTATATTTAATATTTTTGTATATTTCTATTTGGATATACTTTTATAAAATTATAGTTCATTTCTTAAAAAAAAATTAAAATAATTCTCTAACTCCTTCCCTTCTTAGGATATCTGCATCTTTCTTTCAATAATCATAATCTACTCTTCATTAATACTTAACTATTCTTATTCCAAATAATAGCATGACATACATTCTAAAATATCTATTGTTTCCCTTTTAATAGACTTATCATATAATGATGTAGTTGCAAGAAATACAGATAAAGATAGCGAAAGATGTATAGGATATCGGGAAGACAAATAGATAACTTATCCGCAATATACTTCAAAAAATGTATGGAACAGTGTGAATAGATCCGACATTCATTGTCTAATAACCTTGGCGATAAGCATGATGTGGCAGCTATTTACTCAGCTTTACCAAACATCTAGTACGACTCACAAGAAATATATAAAATACCACTGTCCAAGACAACATGTGTACCAGTCGTAGGGCTTTGTTAACTACGCTGATTAACATCTAAAACTACTTATTATTTCACTCCCTGTAGCATCCTAGTTTTTAATACATCCTCTTGGTTTCCGATTCACCACGTACTACCAAGTCACTACCCAAACTATCTCTCAAGATTTTTACTGTATCCAACATCGATAAAATACTAACTACTTTTAAAACAATAAACAAAATTCGCTAATATAAAACATTTCCCTATTCCATAAGAACAATTTGTTTTGCTTTATTACACTGTAGGTTCAACATCTACGTTTTGTTAAAATAACATTTAAATATCCCAATCGGAAAATTAACAGAAAATATCACATAACCATCGGTTATATTGAACTATATTAATAACACATAAAATGATTATCGTATGCATATTTTTAAAATCTAATCACATCTCAAAGTGTTTTAGAGTGTTGTTTTCAAAAATGCATTTTACAACAATAATAACAATAAAACTTTTGCGCTACATTCATTCGATTCTCAGCTGATCTAAATAAATAAAACATACATTATATATCATTAATAATTATAAATGTTACCAAAAACAATCTTTATCTTCCTATCAGAGTTCGTAGTAGGCTTCTTTCTCTTCGAGCATCGCAAATATACAAATTTCCACATACATACAATTTTATTTTAAAATTCAAAATCAAAACATATTATTTCATATAATGTTATATTATGAATTAGTGTATTTTGTTTTCCCTATCACTATCTAAAATTTAATGTTTAACTTAGATTAGTAAAGAAAATAATTCAAACCATAATCACATATTTTTCTGACGGTAAATCTTGGTTAGTCCCATAATATTTATTATTTCTTCTTTTGTCCGAATGTTCTCCTTTATGCTTATTAAAGTTTTAAATAAATTAGTTCATTTAATAAACTGTTTAGATGATCTTTAGTTTTAGTGTTTAATTCAAAATTATTAGAAAACATTTTATTTAGTTATCCCATGAAGCTTTTTAATGTTCTGGCGAATATTACCTCGGCGCATTGATGCATCTTTATTTCTAGTTAAACTACAATTATTTAATAATTACGGTACCAATTGCATTTTCCATGGATCCAATTTTTTATATTTCTCTTCTGTAAAATATAAACTTCATTTTCATTCATTATTATTTTATAGACACTACTTCCGATCTTTAACTATTTTCTAGAGTATTTTCTCCAGTCATCTTAAAGAAAGCAATTCAAACTATTTCAATATTAAAATTCCTTTTGTCCATTTATTCTTATACGAATAATACTTTATTTTTATTTTCTATTATCTTCATTAACTTTGCGCACAATGTCCTTTCATTGGATTTTATACGCACGAAAACAGCTTTCATAGTGATACGCTATATAAACTATATCAACGAATAACATTAACATATTTGAAACATTATAAAATTTACAACTTGGTTTTAAGAATCTATCCATTTTCTATTGAAAACTCTGATTATATTTTGATAGAATCCACTGGCAGGTTACTGTAAAGTTAGTGAAACATTACTATGAAAAACTTTTTTTTTTAAATTTTATTCTAAGATTCTTTTCAGATGATTTTTAAATTGTCAGTTGGTTTCTTTCAAATATATTATTAAAATTATAATAAAATTGACTAATAAATTGAAGAAAAAAAAAAATTAGAGAGCTTAAAATTTTACCTCTGCTCTGGAGTCAACACATTTTTGTTCTCCCCCTTTATACAATTAGTTGGCGCGATTTTTTGTTGTCTGCCAAGATCTATTTTTTTTTTATTGGTCAATTCCTACTTGGATTTGTAAACAATTTCTAAAGTTTTAAAATCATGACGTAATAGACTTAAATATTAACTCATTATTATTTTTAAATCAATTATTATCTATTACAATTTAACTATCTTTAAAATAATTTTGAAACAATAATTAATAAAAATGCATACTACTTATTTTTATTATGATGTGTGACAATTCTATCCACTTCTATAATATACTATTTAAATATTTTAATTATTAGTATTAATTTAAACCAGTACTTATACATAGAATATTCCAGACAGTCACGTGGTCATTTCCGGTGTTTAGTCTGATTTTATCTGTCTGAATAAATTTGTTACTTATATTATATAAAATAATTATATAAAATTTTGAAAAACAATTTAGAAAAATATAGAATTAGATACAATTCTCACCATCACAATATTTATTATTAAATATATCATATTAAAAAAAATTTACTGCTTAATATAATCTATAATATTAAATACTATATAATATTAATTTTAAAATTTTTTTAGTAATTGACCATTTAAAATAACGGTCATTGACCTATAGAAAAGAGCACAATATATATATATCAAAACTATATTATCAAAATAATGAGAACTATTATTTATTTGTTCTTTCTTTATCGAAATATTTTCTGCCTTTGTAAAATAATATTACAACTCAGTCTATTACTATTTGCATTTAATATTTCCTCAATATATATAAATAAAACATTTAAATGTATTAAATAAAACATTTAAATGTATTGAAATCATTTTGGATAGTTATCTATATTGTAGGGAAGCAGAAAAATTTACACTTCAAAATCCCTCACTCAAAAATAAAATTGCTTCTGTAGAGTTATTTTTTTACCTCAGTGAAGTTTGGCTGATCTGAATTAACAAATAGTCTAAGTAAAAATAAATCTAGTCGCAAACGTTTTAATTTTATAAATTAAATGAGAACATTTAACTTTTTTAATTAACAATTAGCCGAGATTGTGCAACAAATTTATTTAATTAAACGTTTAAATGTTTAAAAACAACAAATTTTTTTCTTCATTTCTTCCTTTTTTTAGTTGAGATTAGCTAGTCGCCAGTAGATATTCAATGATTAGCTAAATCCTGTTATGGATCATCTATCTAAATACATCTACAAATATTTTGGAATTATTTGGACACCATCTACAATAAAACAATTATTAGCTTTACAGCAGATTTAAAATTCAAGCACATGATAAAGACAGTGATTTAATTATTAGAGGGAAATTATTAAAATTCTGACAATTGATCAGCATAATATGTATTTCTGAACATCTGTGGAGAGACGTTAGCATAGTTTTTGCATGATGTGTTGTTTTAAGAATATTTACATAATCATATAGTAGAATAAAATAGTTATTTACTTTGTAGACATTGATTACAAAATAATATTTATATATCTCAAAAAGTGTCTATGGACAGCAAAAAGAAAGAAAAAATTATGACTTTTTTTTTATGAATGAGATAGTAAAACTCTATATAGCAGATTCTGCTATAGACCACAAGTATTAATACACCTTTATTACCTGAGTTGGGTGATGTAAGTTTAGTAAGCTTCTTAGCTTTAATTTAAAAAAATAGCAATGATTTTTTTTATACTATTCCATATTATTATTTCCATCAATGTCAGCCAAGAACAGCTTATTACAAACATCAAAATCTTAAAGAATAGATAAGTTCATTCTACTTTTTATCATTTATTAACATATCTGAATGTTATTTATCAATGGCTTATGGGGAAGGGGAGGGGGTCATTGTGCTTGAGTGTATCAGTGTTATTAGATGGAGTGGAGAGTGGTGGATTGTGTGAAAGTCTGTGCTCATACCCTAATACATATATTCTGGGAAAACTAAAGATTGTCACTGTGAAGAATTTGGTTTAATTTTAGTTACCTGTAAATATTTACTTTAAAAGCATTTTTTAAAGACAGTTTTAAAATATTTTTAAAATTTATAAAAATAAGGAAGAATTTTATACTTTAATCATCTCTGATACAGACATAATTTTTCCCATTACTGTGATGGCCCTGAATACGGTTGTTGTTTTTTAATAATTCTCTTTTAATCATTTTTAATGGGTTTTTTCTTCTTATAAATTTTATTTTCTAGTAAAAATGTGAATTTTTTTTTTAGATCTCATCATAAATATTTACAGCAAAATCTCAAAATAATCTTACCCCTCCCATCAGTTAGTATCTTATTTTTCACATTAATAATTAAAAATAAATAAACAAAATGTTTACAATAATAGAAAATATATAGATAATGTAAAATGAAAAGAGAAAAAAGAAAGATATAATTAATCTAAGTTTTATCCTTGTTTTACAATTCACCTACAAATATCTAAATAGTCATCTGGGCTGGTCATGGGAAAACTACTTAAAAGAAAAAGTCCAAGTGTATAAAAAATTCAAGTTTCAATAGCCTGAATTTGAATCCAGGTGGAAAATAAACATCATGATATGACTATTTTTTTTTTGTATTTTCATTTATTTAATTTTTTTAAATAATAAACTTAATTGCTTTCTATCTGTTATAAATCAACATTTTTATGTCAAATTAGATAAAAAATTATGGTTGTTATTTCAATTAGGCTGAAAAAGATTTGAGCATTATTTGGAGACACTGGCATTGGTTTTAAAACCTTAATGAAATAGAGGGTTTCTCTATAATAATAATTTTATTGACAAATCAAATGTATACAACAATAAACAGATAAATATAGTCTAGTAGACTTCTGTGTGAACTTGCAGGCTAAATCACTGGAAAAGATCACAATGTATTTTAATTAGCAGCTGAGTTGTGTGGCAAATTTACTTCACTGAAGGCTTGCAGTTCTATTGCACTTGTGTGACTAGTCTGATAATGAAATTAGGCTCCATGTATCTAGGTATTTACTTTTTGGGGTGAGAGGTAGGTCTCTTCTTTTAATCTTGGAAAGTTTGTGCATGAAATAACCATCTTCCTAAAAGAAGGCAGCATTAAATAACTTTTTGCAATGGGCAGTCCAGATAGAGTATATAACAAAGAGAGAAAGTCTAATTATTGCAAAGGTCTTGATATTATCTTTTAAGGAAATAATAAGATAATAGTTTATGTTAACCTTATCATAAATTGCTTTCTTAGTAAACCAAAGGACGCTGAACCGATCTTTATATGTTCAAACATTTCATCCTGATGTTGGCAGTGAGGCCAATGGGGGTCAAAGCTCATGATACCTCTTTTAATAGCTAGAAACCAATTAGTACTTATTGAATTCATATTGATTTTTATTGCAAAATAAAGATATTTTGAATCCATGCACCAAAAACTTAAAGAGAGAAACAATTTTTTGGTTTGACAAACCTAACTCAGAATGATTTGTAATATTGATCAGGTTGATGATGTTATGCACTTCCCCACATTTCAATCTTGTTACTGAAGATGTTATAAGTAATGGCCATGTGGCTTTGAATAAGCTGTATTGTGCTATATAGAATATTCTTCCCTCTGGATGGAGAACTATCAGTAGGTATAACTGGTAGAATGATTTGAGCATATCCAAACAGTTTTATCATCATACTTATAAAATTAAATGATTTCTGAAACAAGATTTGCCTGGATGGACTAAAAATGCAATTCACAATTACAAAAATCCCAAATTTCAATTTTAATTTATTCAATTTCTTTGTCTAGTGTATTCAATCAATAAGAGAATAAATTTATAGACTCATTTGTTTTTTTTACAGTTATAATTAATGAATTACTTCTTGAAAACATATTTTCATTAATACACATATACTCATTTAAAGAAAACAGCATTAGCACAGAATTTTTAAAAAAATGTCAATACATTTTTTATTATTTTCACTCTTATCAAATGTCATATATATATATATAAAATACATATTTTGCTGGTTCATCCATATTAAAAAAAATTTAAATATTGATATACCGACATTTTGACTTGATCATACAAGTCATCCACTGGGGGATAAAAGGCAGAAAGATGGTTGTAAGAGATGCTACAATCACTAATTTGAAAAAAGTGTTAAAGTTCCACCAATAGCAAAAATGTTAAATTAAGAATGTTTTTTAAAAAAATCTTTCCAAATAGGAGGAAGTTTGCATGTATCATCTCACTTATTGATACAATCTGGCCTTTTAAGTATCTCAATGACTTTTCTAATTTTGCACTGGTAGAGATTATCACATCTGGATATGATCCTGGTATTAGAAAAATCAATTTTATGACCTGAATCTATAGTATGGAGTGAGAGTGCTGATGATGATGAGTGTTGTTTAACTGCATTAGCATGCTCATCTCTCCTAACACTGATGCGACAATTACTCATACCTATGTAAGAAGCTTTACAATTTTCACATGAGATTTGATAAACACCATGAGATTCAAGAGGGATTGAATCCTTAGGCTTGGTTATTATATTGCTGATCTTTTGATGAGTAGAAAATGCTGTATCTATATTATAGCATTTTAATATATGTCCAATACTGTTTGTAGTTCCTTTTACATATGGAACACAAATCCTAATAGCTGATTTATCATTTTTTTTGTTTCCTATTTTGTCCATTTTGGGCTTGAAATAAGCTTTTTTTATAAATTTGTAATTATAACTATTTGCTAATAAAACACTATTAATATGATTTATTTCTTCTTTCAGATGTGACTTATCTGAAAGGTTAGTTGCTCTATTTAAAAGAGTTTTGGCTACAGACTCTATCTGAGTTGGGTGATGATGAGAATGTAAATGTAAATACCTGTCAGTGTGTGTATTCTTTCTGTAAATTGAAAAAGATAAACTATTTGGTAATCTAGTAATGACTAGAACATCAAGAAAAGGAGTTTTTCATCAGACTCTGTCTCCATTGTAAATTTAATATGAGGATGCATATTATTTAAATGTAAGAAAAAATCATCTAGTTTATTTTTTCCATGTTGCTATATGACAAAAGTGTCATCTATGTATCTGAGCCAAATGAGAGGCTTTAAAGATGATGATTCTAAAACATGAGTTTCTATATTTTCCATGAATAAATCAGCTATTACTTTTGAGATAGGTGAGCCCATAGGAGTACCAAAAACTTGTCTGTAATGCTGTCCATTGTATACAAAATATATGTTCAAGAGATAATGTTTAATCAAAGCAATAATATGGTCTGGTAAATTGCAACATTACGAAATTGTGTTTAAAGCTTCATCAATTGGAATGTTTGTAAACAAAGACACACATCAAAACTGACCAGAATGTCATTAGCATTAATTTTTAATTTTTTTTAAACAGAAATAAAATGAAAACAGTTTTTAATGTATGATTTAATAGATAGGAGTGTAGGTTTAATGAAATCCAATAAATATTTAGCTAAAATATGAGTTGGAGATCCTATTGCACTTACTATTGGACGAAAGAGGGTATCTGGTTTGTGAATTTTTGGAAGTCCATAAAATTTCGGACAGTCCCATGATTTTTCATGAGGAATTATTTTATTTTTTTATCTGTTTCAATAGTCAATTTATTAATAATGGCTTTTGTTGTTTTTTCCAAATACGTAGTATGATTTCTTCTTGATAGTTTGTAAGTTTTATCATTAAGCAAATCTAAAATTTTATTATGGTAAATGTCATGATCCATAACAACAGTGGCATTATCTTCATCAGCTGGAAGTACAACAATTGATTTGTCCAATTTTATATTATTTAATGCTTGTCTTTCTATCTTTGAAATATTATTTTTAGGAACCTTAGCTTTTTTTAAAATATTGCAAATCTTGGCTCTAGCCAAATCAGCTGATGAAGAATCTATTTTATCGAGAGCTGATTCAACATTACAAACAATTTTATAAAAAGGTATCCGGGAAAGTGTTAAAGCAAAATGAAAACCTTTTTCTAAAACTGAAACTTCATCTGTAGAGAGGGCTTTCTTAGGTAAATTATAAACTGTTTTTTGATTTGGATGCGTAATGTTTGGTGATTGTGTTCTAATTAGCATTTGTAATTTTTTCTTTTGCTTTGCTGTTACAAATTCCGAATCTTTAATCGATCTAAAATTTGTAATATGATCAAAAATAGTCTATAGTAAAGGATGTATTTTATTACTAAGGTATGAACGTAAATCCAGCAATACTTTGTCAATTTTGTCTAGATTTTTCCGGGGTTTTTTTAATAAAAGCACTTAAAATAATATTGCTTGTTTTCCTTAGAATTTTACTAATATTATAATTGTTCTTGTGAAACATAATTTTACAGCAAGTGGGTATAGCATTGTGATTTTTACATGCTAATAGAAAAGATAAATTATTAGGTAACTTACATTTCTTAATTCACATTCCTTCAAATACTCGAAGCTGTTTAAATATTTCCTCCCCGTAGAGGTTAATAATGTTGATACGAAAATTTTCACGGGTTGCATATATAAAACATATTTTGCGGGTTTATCCCTGTTAAAAAATTTTTAAATATTGATATACACGGATGAACCCGCAAAATATGTCTTTTATATATGCAACCCGCGAAAATCTTTGTATCAACATATATATATAATAATCAATAAAGCAAGTCATATATTATGTGGCATTAATATATATTATAACGATCGGGGAGAACAGGAGTCTTAACGTATCTTCACTACAAGGGCGCCATCTAGACATTTGAACCTAGAAAATTTATATAGTAGGCAGATACGTAAGTTAAAAAAAAAATTTTTTTTATTTTTATATTGTTTGATTCCAACCGTCAGCCCATTGTCACTAGCTCAGCAGAGTAGCAGAGTTTTAAATTTATAAATTCTTATCTAAGACTATTTTTAATATTAAAAAAAAAAGAATAAAACAAGCCACTGCCAGTAATTAACACACAAACATTTATTTATTTACGCACATATATAATCATTTTAAATTTGAGGAATAACATTTATTATTTAGATTTTAATATTAACTTTTAATTTAAATTATTATTTTAAGATTTTAAATCATCTACAGAAATGAATTTTATATTTACTTTAAGATTGTCAAGTATAAATAAACTACATAGATTTGCATTTGAAAAGAAAATATTCTATCCCTTATTTAACTTTAGGCCAAAAGTTCGCGGTCAAACCGGCGTCAATCCATCTGATACATTGATGTATTCAATGTATCATGAAAATACAACAGCACAAATCTATATCATACTGTCAGGAATGTACATCTGAACAGCATGGTTAGAGAAGACATTGACTCTTGTTCAATACAGGAATGTTATATCTGTATGGCAAGAAGAACAATAAAAAAAACTCCATAGGAAGGAAGTGTGGTACTTTTGCCGACTTACGATCCCATCCATAGGCAACAAGGGGGTACACAGCATATAAAATGATCCTGCCTGTAGCGGAGCTCATACTACATCTACTAATTACACCAATATATCTAATCCATTGAATTAATTTAACTACAAAACAAATAACCTAAGATTACCCTCCTCTAATTAATTAATATGACTTTATAAATCTATATAGCCATTCATGCCCGACTTAAATTTAACATTTATAGAAATTCGCACAGATGGATTTATAAAAGTTTGTTTTTTTAATGTTGAGTATAGATCGATTACATAGATTACACACTCAAAAACATTTCAAAATAAACATAAATGATCAAAATATAAAGTCATTGATGTAATTGCAGAGGGAATTTACAAGAAACCCAATGGCATTCATCATAAGATGCCGCATTGACACCAATAACATAAAAGACATCCAAATAAATACATTTTAGATATTCAATGTAAGATATCATTATTTACCGAATGTCTATATATTCTAATCAAATATGAAAACAAAAACATAATTAAATGTGAACGAATCTATGCAAGCGTCAATACCCAACTTAAATTTAATGCATTTAAATAATTTATACAATATTAATAAAAATAAAAATGATTTTTTTTTAGCAAACTCAAATATATATAATTTAAACATTAATTATCAATTTGAAAGTCAGATAAGAGTTCATTTTTAAATTTAGGTTAGCTGAATCTTAAAAGTTTGAACAAAAGTTCTTAATTATTTTTAAATTTGATAGTTCATGTCTTACAGAAGGAGAATCATGGTTCCTGGTGCCACTTCCCTTGATGTCTCTATTTGAAGTCCGGTCTGTTGTTCTGGAGGAGGCCTAAGCTGGTTCAATCCTGGCGTTACAGTCATTTTATTTGAAATAAGTGAGAGAGAGAGACAAGTGCGTTTTATCGCTCTTCTCACAAAAATCAAGCTGGAACTGTTCTTGATTTCAATATTTTTCTTTTTATAATCATCCTCTGAATTCAACGAACAAAACATCACTAATCCATCATTTTCATTAGAGTCCGAGCTGAGGCTTGGTGCTTCCATTGGTCAAGCTAATTCTTTTTATTCTCTTATCTATATCTTTTCGTCTAACTTTTTAATTATATAAGAGCCCCAAGGGCTAGTTTGCTTTTCGATAATTAATAAACAATCATTTCCATTTACAAAAATATTTTATCTTTAGATCTTGTACTTTTTTCTAAAAAAGTACATTCAAATATATGTTTTTTTAAAAAGAAAATAATTTTTAAAGTTTTGCATCTGTGTGAATATATATACATATACAAGTTTAACAACTCTTTAATTTTTTTTAGCTTTTAGTTTTTAATAAATTTATTTTTATTTGTGAACTTAAAGTTTTTATTTTAAATTAATGTAACGGCATATTTATATATCGTTACATATCAGTAAACTTCCTCAAAAAACAAAAACCTTAAAAAAAAAAAAAGAATTTACTTAGTGTTAGTAATTACGTTACACAAATTGATTATATGTGAAAATTTCAAAAGGACAAAACTTTTTTTATAAAAGACAACACAGTAATTACACACAAATATAATGATAAAAAAAAATGTTGACTGTTTATTCTTTACTACCAGCTAAATTTCTGCCCCCTTCCTTCCAAGTTTCTTTTCTCCTACTTTTAAGTATTACTTAGGCATGGTAAACGCTTGGATTTTAAATAAGACTTTTATAAAAAAAAAATTATGATTTATATTAATTATTACATTTTAATTATTTCATTTTATTCCTCACATTTATCTTTACATATGCGCAATTTTTCTTACTGCAGTACCTTTAAAACACAATTCAACCTATAACTTTACGTTAATACCAAAAATATATTTATACTCATTTCAGGAAAAATATTATGGGCATGATTTATTTTTAAAAGTACTCATGTTTTCTTAAACATCTGGCTATAACTTTATGTTAGTACAAAAAATACATTTATTTCAGAAAAAATGTCACCGGCATGATTCATTTTTAAAATTTCTCATGGTACTGGTGGTTTATTAAAGATCGGAACACGTTGGGTGGCCTATTATAATGATCGGAAATAAGAGGCTTAATGTATCTGCACTACAAGGGCGCCATCTAGGCCAATTGAACCTAGAAAATTTATAAAGTAGGCAGATACATAAGGAAAAAAATCCCCTATTTTTATATTTGGTTGATTCCACTGTTAGCCCATTGTCACTAGCTCAGCAGAGTAGCAGAGATTTATATTTATAAATTCTTATCTAAGACTATTTTAATATTAAAAAAAGAATAAAATAAGCCACTGCCAGTAATTAACACACAAACAATATTTATTTATGCACATATATAATCATTTTAAATTCAAGGAATAACATTTATTATTTAGATTTTAATATTAACTTTTAATTTAAACTATTATTTTAAAATTTTAAGATTGTCCATACAAATGAATTTAATATTTTTTATTAAGATCATTGAGTATGAATAGACTACATAGATTGTATTTGAAAAGAAAATATTCTATCCCTTATTTAACCTTAGGTCAAAAGTTTGCAGTCAAACCGGCGTCAATCCATCTGATACATTGATGTATTCAATGTAGCATGAAAATACAACAACACAAATATATATACCATACTGTCAGGAATGAACATCTGAACAGCATGGTTAGAGAAGACATTGACTCTTGTCCAATACAGGAATGTTACATCTGTATGGCAAGAAGAACAATAAAAAAACTCCATGAGAAGGGACTACATCCTTTCTGTCTTACTATTCCCTTCCATAAGCAAAACAGGAGTGAGCAGCGTATACAGTGATTCTGCACATAGTGAACCTCATACTACATCTACTAATTACACCAATATATCCAATCCATTGACCTAATTTGACTATGAAACAAATAACCTAAGATTACCCTCCTCTAATTAATATAACTTTACATATATATATATATATATATATATATATATATATATATATATATATATATATATATATATATATATATATATATATATATATATAGCAAAACTCAAATATATATAATTTAAACTTTAATTATCAATTTGAAAATTTGAAAGTCAGATAAGAATTCATTTTTAAATTTAGGTTAGCTGAATCTTAAAAGTTTGAACGAAAGTTCTTAATTATTTTTAAATTTTATAGTTCATGTCTTACAGAAGAAGAATGCCAATTATAACAATCGGGGAGAAGGGAGTCTTAATGTATCTACACTACAGGGTGCCACTAGGCATTTGAATCTAGAAAATTTATATAGTAGGCAGATACGTAAGTTTAAAAAAAAAATTTTTTTTATTTTAATATATATATATTTGGATTCTGACCGTTAGCCCATTGTCACCAGCTCAGCGAAACAGCAGAGATTTATATTTTATAATAAATTCTAGAACTGTTACTGCCATGAGCAGGATTGAAGAATAGTTAAAAATTATATATCTTGGTCAACCATGAACAGGCTGGGGTAAAGGACAAGAATGGACCAGGCTCTGCCATCCATCCTGCAGAGGTACTATAGTTGCTGTCCATGTAGGAGCGAAGCCCTTCCTAAATTACAGAAAGAACAACATTCACTGAACGCCATTGATTGTGCCTTACGGAATCCACAGAGGACTACAAAAAGAAAGAAATCACTTATTCACTACATCACAGCATGAAGCCAGTGAAAATTACCATTCATCTACACCCAGGTGAGATAAAGCAAGGTAACTCAAATATTTTCATAAATACCAGTCACCTCTTGAATAAGAACATATTTCAGTAAAATAATAATGCATAAGGGCTAAAAGAAAATAAAGAGATATCTAAAATAATGCCCTATATAACATATGTGAATGAATAGACTAGATAATGACTGATTGCATTTACTTTATATGCTAAGATATATATGTTTTTTGTTACATTTGTGAACTTATGCGAGTGTGTATTTGCATGCATATCATTCAAGTATTCAAGCACAAACCAATACCCAATTACGGGATTCTATTTTGTTTTTTTTTGTTTTTTTATTAATAAATATTAAGTTAGTGTTTTAAGTATAATTGTGTGTGTTCAATGTTAATTTCTTTAAAAGCCTAGATTACAGAGTACAATTAGAGAGTAGTATTAAGAATAAAAGTAAGAAAGTAAAACGAATTGTTTATGTGTTCCATCCACACTTGATCTGTTCTCCCACCTCTTTCCCATGGTCAACGACCACTACCGCTAGTGAGCTAGCCAGAGGTATAAGAGCTCTATGGGGCCCATTATAATGATCAGGAAGAACAGGAGTCTTAACATATCTGCACTACAAGGCGCCATCTAGGCATTTGAACCTAGAAAATTTATATAGTAGGCAGATACGTAAGTTAAAAAAAAATTATTTTTATATTGGTTGATTCCGACCATTAGCCCATTGTCACTAGCTCAGCAGGAGTAGCAGAGATTTATATTTATAAATTCTTATCTAAGACTATCTTTTAATATTAAAAAAAGAATGAAATAAGACACTGCCAGTAGTTAACACCCAAACATTTATTTATTTACGCTTTACATATATAATCATTTTAGAGATTTGGAGGGAGATAAACATTATTATTAAGATTCTAATATTAACTTTTAAATTTAAATTATTATTTTAAGATTTTAAAATCATCTACACAGATCGATTTTATATTTATTTATAAAATTGTCAAGTATGAATAAACTACATAGATTTGCATTTGAAAAAGAAAATATTCTATCCTTATTTAATCTTAGACCAAGAGTTCACAGTCAAACTGGCATCAATCCATCTGATACATTTGATGTATACCAATGTATTCATGACAAGAAAATGCCAACAGCACATATCTATATCTTACTGTCAGGAATGTACATCCAGTTAACAGCATGGATTAGAGAAGACATGAGCTCTTGTCCAAAAATACCAGGGAATGTTACATCTGTATGACAGGAAGAACAATAAAAAAACTCCCATTGGAAGGGATTGTGGTCCTTTTGCCAACTTTCTGATCCCATCCATAGGCAACAAGAGGGTGCGTGGTGCCTATAAAACTATCCTGCACATAATGGATCTTCATACTACATCTACTAATTACACCAATATATTTTAATCTGATTTGATACCCCCTAACCTAAGATTACCCTCCCTAATTAATTAATATGACTTTACAAATCTATATGGCCATTCATAATCAAGCTTAAATTTAACATTTATATAAATTCGCACAGATGGATTTATAAAAGTTTGTTTTTCAATGTTGAGTATGGATCGATTATATAGATTACATGCTCAAAAACATTTCAAAATAAAACATAAATAGATCAAAATATAAAGTCATTGAATATAATTGGGGAGAGATAATCTTAGGTTAGTTCAATAGATTAAATATATTGGTGTAATTAGTGAATGTAGTATGAGCTCCATTATGTGCAGGATAGTTTAACACCACGTGCCCTCTTGTTGCCTATGGATGGGATCGAAAGTTATTGCAAAGGACCACAATCCTTCCTATGGAGTTTTTTTATTGTTCTTCTTGTCATACAGATGTAACATTCCTGTATTGGACAAGAGTCAATGTCTTCTCTAACCATGCTGTTCAGATGTACATTCCTGACAGTATGATATAGATATGTGCTGTTGTATTTTCATGATACATTGAATACATCAATGTATCAGATGGATTGATGCCAGTTTGACTGCGAACTTTTGGTCTAAGATTAAATAAGGGATAGAATATTTTCTTTTCAAATGCAAATCTATGTAGTTTATTCATACTTGACAATTTTAAAATAAATATAAAATTCATCTGTGTAGATGATTTAAAATCTTAAAATAATAATTTAAATTAAAAGTTAATATTAGAATCTTAATAATAAATGTTATTCCTCAAATTTAAAATGATTATATATGTGCGTAAATAAATAAATGTTTGTGTGTTAATTACTGGCAGTGTCTTATTTTATTCTTTTTTTTAATATTAAAAATAGTCTTAGATAAGAATTTATAAATATAAATCTCTGCTACTCTGCTGAGCTAGTGACAATGGGCTAATGGTCGGAATCAACCAATATAAAAATAATTTTTTTTTAACTTACGTATCTGCCTACTATATAAATTTTCTAGGTTCAAATGCCTAGATGGCGCCTTGTAGTGCAGATATGTTAAGACTCCTGTTCTTCCTGATCATTATAATGGGCCCCATAGAGCTCTTATACTTCTGGCTAGCTCACTCAGCGGTAGTGGTCGTTGACCATGGAAAAGAGGTGGGAGAACAGATCAAGTGTGGATGGAACACATAAACAATTCGTTTTACTTTCTTACTTTTATTCTTAATACTACTCTCTAATTGTACTCTGTAATCTAGGCTTTTAAAGAAATTAACATTGAACACACACAATTATACTTAAAACACTAACTTAATATTTGTTAATAAAAAAACAAAAAAAAACAAAATAGAATCCCGTAATTGGGTATTGGTTTGTGCTTGAATACTTGAATGATATGCATGCAAATACACACTCGCATAAGTTCACAAATGTAACAAAAAACATATATAACTTAGCATATAAAGTAAATGCAATCAGTCATTATCTAGTCTATTCATTCACATATGTTATATAGGGCATTATTTTAGATATCTCTTTATTTTCTTTTAGCCCTTATGCATTATTATTTTACTGAAATATGTTCTTATTCAAGAGGTGACTGGTATTTATGAAAATATTTGAGTTACCTTGCTTTATCTCACCTGGGTGTAGATGAATGGTAATTTTCACTGGCTTCATGCTGTGATGTAGTGAATAAGTGATTTCTTTCTTTTTGTAGTCCTCTGTGGATTCCGTAAGGCACAATCAATGGCGTTCAGTGAATGTTGTTCTTTCTGTAATTTAGGAAGGGCTTCGCTCCTACATGGACAGCAACTATAGTACCTCTGCAGGATGGATGGCAGAGCCTGGTCCATTCTTGTCCTTTACCCCAGCCTGTTCATGGTTGACCAAGATATATAATTTTTAACTATTCTTCAATCCTGCTCATGGCAGTAACAGTTCTAGAATTTATTATAAAATATAAATCTCTGCTGTTTCGCTGAGCTGGTGACAATGGGCTAACGGTCAGAATCCAAATATATATATTAAAATAAAAAAAAATTTTTTTTTAAACTTACGTATCTGCCTACTATATAAATTTTCTAGATTCAAATGCCTAGTGGCACCCTGTAGTGTAGATACATTAAGACTCCCTTCTCCCCGATTGTTATAATTGGCATTCTTCTTCTGTAAGACATGAACTATAAAATTTAAAAATAATTAAGAACTTTCGTTCAAACTTTTAAGATTCAGCTAACCTAAATTTAAAAATGAATTCTTATCTGACTTTCAAATTTTCAAATTGATAATTAAAGTTTAAATTATATATATTTGAGTTTGCTAATATATATATATATATATATATATATATATATATATATATATATATATATATATATATATATATATATATATATATATATATGTAAAGTTATATTAATTAGAGGAGGGTAATCTTAGGTTATTTGTTTCATAGTCAAATTAGGTCAATGGATTGGATATATTGGTGTAATTAGTAGATGTAGTATGAGGTTCACTATGTGCAGAATCACTGTATACGCTGCTCACTCCTGTTTTGCTTATGGAAGGGAATAGTAAGACAGAAAGGACATAGTCCCTTCTCATGGAGTTTTTTTATTGTTCTTCTTGCCATACAGATGTAACATTCCTGTATTGGACAAGAGTCAATGTCTTCTCTAACCATGCTGTTCAGATGTACATTCCTGACAGTATGGTATATATATTTGTGTTGTTGTATTTTCATGCTACATTGAATACATCAATGTATCAGATGGATTGACGCCGGTTTGACTGCAAACTTTTGACCTAAGGTTAAATAAGGGATAGAATATTTTCTTTTCAAATACAATCTATGTAGTCTATTCATACTCGATGATCTTAATAAAAAATATTAAATTCATTTGTATGGACAATCTTAAAATTTTAAAATAATAGTTTAAATTAAAAGTTAATATTAAAATCTAAATAATAAATGTTATTCCTTGAATTTAAAATGATTATATATGTGCATAAATAAATATTGTTTGTGTGTTAATTACTGGCAGTGGCTTATTTTATTCTTTTTTTAATATTAAAAATAGTCTTAGATAAGAATTTATAAATATAAATCTCTGCTACTCTGCTGAGCTAGTGACAATGGGCTAACAGTCGGAATCAACCAATATAAAAATAATTTTTTTCCTTATGTATCTGCCTACTTTATAAATTTTCTAGGTTCAATTGGCCTAGATGGCGCCCTTGTAGTGCAGATACATTAAGCCTCTTATTTCCGATCATTATAATAGGCCACCCAACGTGTTCTGATCTTTAATAAACCACCAGTACCATGAGAAATTTTAAAAATGAATCATGCCGGTGACATTTTTTCTGAAATAAATGTATTTTTTGTACTAACATAAAGTTATAGCCAGATGTTTAAGAAAACATGAGTACTTTTAAAAATAAATCATGCCCATAATATTTTTCCTGAAATGAGTATAAATATATTTTTGGTATTAACGTAAAGTTATAGGTTGAATTGTGTTTTAAAGGTACTGCAGTAAGAAAAATTGCACATATGTAAAGATAAATGTGAGGAATAAAATGAAATAATTAAAATGTAATAATTAATATAAATCATATTTTTTTTTTTAAAAAAGTCTTATTTAAAATCCAAGCGTTTACCGTGCCTAAGTAATACTTAAAAGTAGGAGAAAAGAAACTTGGAAGGGAGGGGGCAGAAATTTAGCTGGTAGTAAAGAATAAACAGTCAACATTTTTTTTTATCATTATATTTGTGTGTAATTACTGTGTTGTCTTTTATAAAAAAAGTTTTGTCCTTTTGAAATTTTCACATATAATCAATTTGTGTAACGTAATTACTAACACTAAGTAAATTCTTTTTTTTTTTTAAGGTTTTTGTTTTTTGAGGAAGTTTACTGATATGTAACGATATATAAATATGCCATTACATTAATTTAAAATAAAAACTTTAAGTTCACAAATAAAAATAAATTTATTAAAAACTAAAAGCTAAAAAAAATTAAAGAGTTGTTAAACTTGTATATGTATATATATTCACACAGATGCAAAACTTTAAAAATTATTTTCTTTTTAAAAAAACATATATTTGAATGTACTTTTTAAAAAAAAAGTACAAGATCTAAAGATAAAATATTTTTGTAAATGGAAATGATTGTTTATTAATTATCGAAAAGCAAACTAGCCCTTGGGGCTCTTATATAATTAAAAAGTCAGAGGAAAAGATATAGATAAGAGAATAAAAAGAATTAGCTTGACCAATGGAAGCATCAAGCCTCAGCTCGGACTCCAATGAAAATGATGGATTAGTGATGTTTTGTTCGTTGAATTCAGAGGATGATTATAAAAAGAAAAATATTGAAATCAAGAACAGTTCCAGCTTGATTTTTGTGAGAAGAGCGATAAGACGCACTTGTCACTCTCTCTCACTTATTTCAAATAAAATGACTGTAACACCAGGATTGAACCAGCTTAGGCCTCCTCCAGAACAACAGACCGGACTTCAAATAGAGACATCAAGGGAAGTGGCACCAGGAACCATGATTCTCCTTCTGTAAGACATGAACTATCAAATTTAAAAATAATTAAGAACTTTTGTTCAAACTTTTAAGATTCAGCTAACCTAAATTTAAAAATGAACTCTTATCTGACTTTCAAATTGATAATTAATGTTTAAATTATATATATTTGAGTTTGCTAAAAAAAAATCATTTTTATTTTTATTAATATTGTATAAATTATTTAAATGCATTAAATTTAAGTTGGGTATTGACGCTTGCATAGATTCGTTCACGTTTAATTATGTTTTTGTTTTCATATTTGATTAGAATATATAGACATTCGGTAAATAATGATATCTTACATTGAATATCTAAAATGTATTTATTCGGATGTCTTTTTAGTTATTGGTGTCAATGCGGCATCTTATGATGAATGCCATTGGGTTTCTTGTAAATTCCCTCTGCAATTACATCAATGACTTTATATTTTGATCATTTATGTTTATTTTGAAATGTTTTTGAGTGTGTAATCTATGTAATCGATCTATACTCAACATTAAAAAAACAAACTTTTATAAATCCATCTGTGCGAATTTCTATAAATGTTAAATTTAAGTCGGGCATGAATGGCTATATAGATTTGTAAAGTCATATTAATTAATTAGAGGAGGGTAATCTTAGGTTATTTGTTTTGTAGTTAAATTAATTCAATGGATTAGATATATTGGTGTAATTAGTAGATGTAGTATGAGCTCTGCTATGGGCAGGATCATTTTATATGCTGTGTACCCCCTTGTTGCCTATGGATGGGATCGTAAGTCGGCAAAAGGACCACACTTCCTTCCTATGGAGTTTTTTTTATTGTTCTTCTTGCCATACAGATATAACATTCCTGTATTGGACAAGAGTCAATGTCTTCTCTAACCATGCTGTTCAGATGTACATTCCTGACAGTATGATATAGATTTGTGCTGTTGTATTTTCTTGATACATTGAATACATCAATGTATCAGATGGATTGACGCCGGTTTGACCGCGAACTTTTGGCCTAAGGTTAAATAAGGGATAGAATATTTTCTTTTCAAATGCAAATCTATGTAGTTTATTTATACTTGACAATCTTAAAGTAAATATAAAATTCATTTCTGTAGATGATTTAAAATCTTAAAATAATAATTTAAATTAAAAGTTAATATTAAAATCTAAATAATAAATGTTATTCCTCAAATTTAAAATGATTATATATGTGCGTAAATAAATAAATGTTTGTGTGTTAATTACTGGCAGTGGCTTGTTTTATTCTTTTTTTTTTAATATTAAAAATAGTCTTAGATAAGAATTTATAAATTTAAAACTCTGCTGAGCTAGTGACAATGGGCTGACGGTTGGAATCAAACAATATAAAAATAAAAAAAAAATTTTTTTAACTTACGTATCTGCCTACTATATAAATTTTTTAGGTTCAAATGTCTAGATGGCGCCCTTGTAGTGCAGATACGTTAAGACTCCTGTTCTCCCCGATCGTTATAATATATATTAATGCCACATAATATATGACTTGCTTTATTGATTATTATTATTATATATATATGTTGATACGAAGATTTTCGCGGGTTGCATATATAAAAGACATATTTTGCGGGTTCATCCATGTATATCAATATTTAAAAATTTTTTAACAGGGATGAACCCGCAAAATATGTTTTATATATGCAACCCGTGGAAAATTTTCGTATCAACATTATTAACCTCTACAGGGAGGAAATATTTAAACAGCTTCGAGTATTTGAAGGAATGTGGATTAAGAAATGTAAGTTACTTAATAATTTATCTTTTCTATTAGCATGTAAAAATCACAATGCTATACCCACTTGCTGTAAAATTATGTTTCACAAGAACAATTATAATATTAGTAAAATTCTAAGGAAAACAAGCAATATTATTTTAAGTTCTTTTATTAAAAAAACCCCGGAAAAATCTAGACAAAATTGACAAAGTATTGCTGGATTTACGTTCATACCTTAGTAATAAAATACATCCTTTACTATAGACTATTTTTGATCATATTACAAATTTTAGATCGATTAAAGATTCGGAATTTGTAACAGCAAAGCAAAAGAAAAAATTACAAATGCTAATTAGAACACAATCACCAAACATTACGCATCCAAATCAAAAAACAGTTTATAATTTACCTAAGAAAGCCCTCTCTACAGATGAAGTTTCAGTTTTAGAAAAAGGTTTTCATTTTGCTTTAACACTTTCCCAGATACCTTTTTATAAAATTGTTTGTAATGTTGAATCATCAGCTGATTTGGCTAGAGCCAAGATTTGCAATATTTTAAAAAAAGCTAAGGTTCCTAAAAATAATATTTCAAAGATAGAAAGACAAGCATTAAATAATATAAAATTGGACAAATCAATTGTTGTACTTCCAGCTGATGAAGATAATGCCACTGTTGTTATGGATCATGACATTTACCATAATAAAATTTTAGATTTGCTTAATGATAAAACTTACAAACTATCAAGAAGAAATCATACTACGTATTTGGAAAAAACAACAAAAGCCATTATTAATAAATCGACTATTGAAACAGATAAAAAAATAAAATAATTCCTCATGAAAAATCATGGGACTGTCCGAAATTTTATGGACTTCCAAAAATTCACAAACCAGATACCCTCTTTCGTCCAATAGTAAGTGCAATAGGATCTCCAACTCATATTTTAGCTAAATATTTATTGGATTTCATTAAACCTACACTCCTATCTATTAAATCATACATTAAAAACTGTTTTCATTTTATTTCTGTTTAAAAAAAATTAAAAATTAATGCTAATGACATTCTGGTCAGTTTTGATGTGTGTCTTTGTTTACAAACATTCCAATTGATGAAGCTTTAAACACAATTTCGTAATGTTGCAATTTACCAGACCATATTATTGCTTTGATTAAACATTATCTCTTGAACATATATTTTGTATACAATGGACAGCATTACAGACAAGTTTTTGGTACTCCTATGGGCTCATCTATCTCAAGAGTAATAGCTGATTTATTCATGGAAAATATAGAAACTCATGTTTTAGAATCATCATCTTTAAAGCCTCTCATTTGGCTCAGATACATAGATGACACTTTTGTCATATAGCAACATGGAAAAAATAAACTAGATGATTTTTTCTTACATTTAAATAATATGCATCCTCATATTAAATTTACAATGGAGACAGAGTCTGATGAAAAACTCCCTTTTCTTGATGTTCTAGTCATTACTAGATTACCAAATAGTTTATCTTTTTCAATTTACAGAAAGAATACACACACTGACAGGTATTTACATTTACATTCTCATCATCACCCAACTCAGATAGAGTCTGTAGCCGAAACTCTTTTAAATAGAGCAACTAACCTTTCAGATAAGTCACATCTGAAAGAAGAAATAAATCATATTAATAGTGTTTTATTAGCAAATAGTTATAACTATAAATTTATAAAAAAAGCCTTATTTCAAACCCAAAATGGACAAAATAGGAAACAAAAAAATGATAAATCAGCTATTAGGATTTGTGTTCCATATGTAAAAGGAACTACAGACAGTATTGGACATATATTAAAATGCTATAATATAGATACAGCATTTTCTACTCATCAAAAAATCAGTAATATAATAACCAAGCCTAAGATTTAATCCCTCTTGAATCTCATGGTGTTTATCAAATCTCATGTGAAAATTGTAAAGTTTATTACATAGGTATGAGTAATTGTTGCATCAGTGTTAGCAGAGATGAGCATGCTAATGCAGTTAAACAACACTCATCATCATCACACTTTCACTCCATACTATAGACTCAAGTCATAAAATTGATTTTTCTAGTATCAGGATCATATCCAGATGTGATAATCTCTACCACTGCAAAATTAGAAAAGTCATTGAGATACTTAAAAGGCCACTTTGTATCAATAAGTGAGATGATACATGCAAACTTCCTCCTATTTGGAAATATTTTTTTTTAAAAACATTCTTAATTTAACATTTTTGCTATTGGTGGAACTTTAACACTTTTTTCAAATTAGTGATTGTAGCATCTCTTACAACCATCTTTCTGCCTTTTATCCCCCAGTGGATGACTTGTATGATCAAGTCAAAATGTCGGTATATCAATATTTAAAATTTTTTTAATATGGATGAACCAGCAAAATATGTATTTTATATATATATGACATTTGATAAGAGTGAAAATAATAAAAAATGTATTGACATTTTTTTAAAAATTCTATGCTAATGCTGTTTTCTTTAAATGAGTATATGTGTATTAATGAAAATATGTTTTCAAGAAGTAATTCATTAATTATAATTGTAAAAAAAAACAAATGAGTCTATAAATTTATTCTCTTATTGATTGAATACACTAGACAAAGAAATTGAATAAATTAAAATTGAAATTTGGGATTTTTGTAATTGTGAATTGCATTTTTAGTCCATCCAGGCAAATCTTGTTTCAGAAATCATTTAATTTTATAAGTATGATGATAAAACTGTTTGGATATGCTCAAATCATTCTACCAGTTATACCTACTGATAGTTCTCCATCCAGAGGGAAGAATATTCTATATAGCACAATACAGCTTATTCAAAGCCACATGGCCATTACTTATAACATCTTCAGTAACAAGATTGAAATGTGGGAAGTGCATAACATCATCAACCTGATCAATATTACAAATCATTCTGAGTTAGGTTTGTCAAACCAAAAAAATTGTTTCTCTCTTTAAGTTTTGGTGCATGGATTCAAAATATCTTTATTTTGCAATAAAAATCAATATGAATTCAATAAGTACTAATTGGTTTCTAGCTATTAAAAGAGGTATCATGAGCTTTGACCCCCATTGGCCTCACTGCCAACATCAGGATGAAATGTTTGAACATATAATCCATTCATGTTCAGCCCTTTGGTTTACTAAGAAAGCAATTTATGATAAGGTTAACATAAACTATTATCTTATTATTTCCTTAAAAGATAATATCAAGACCTTTGCAATAATTAGACTTTCTCTCTTTGTTATATACTCTATCTGGACTGCCCATTGCAAAAAGTTATTTAATGCTGCCTTCTTTTAGGAAGATGGTTATTTCATGCACAAGCTTTCCAAGATTAAAAGAAGAGACCTACCTCTCACCCCAAAAAGTAAATACCTAGATACATGGAGCCTAATTTCATTATCAGACTAGTCACACAAGTGCAATAGAACTGCAAGCCTTCATGAAGTAAATTTGCCACACAACTCAGCTGCTAATTAAAATACATTGTGATCTTTTCCAGTGATTTAGCCTGCAAGTTCACACAGAAGTCTACTAGACTATATTTATCTGTTTATTGTTGTATACATTTGATTTGTCAATAAAATTATTATTATAGAGAAACCCTCTATTTCATTAAGGTTTTAAAACCAATGCCAGTGTCTCCAAATAATGCTCAAATCTTTTTCAGCCTAATTGAAATAACAACCATAATTTTTTATCTAATTTGACATAAAAATGTTGATTTATAACAGATAGAAAGCAATTAAGTTTATTATTTAAAAAAATTAAATAAATGAAAATACAAAAAAAAATATAGTCATTTCATGATGTTTATTTTCCACCTGGATTCAAATTCAGGCTATTGAAACTTGAATTTTTTATACACTTGGACTTTTTCTTTTAAGTAGTTTTCCCATGACCAGCCCAGATGACTATCTAGATATTTGTAGGTGAATTGTAAAACAAGGATAAAACTTAGATTAACTATATCTTTCTTTTTTCTCTTTTCATTTTACATTATCTATATATTTTCTATTATTGTAAACATTTTGTTTATTTATTTTTAATTATTAATGTGAAAAATAAGATACTAACTGATGGGAGAGATGAGATTATTTTGAGATTTTGCTGTAAATATTTATGATGAGATCTAAAAAAAAAATTCACATTTTTACTAGAAAATAAAATTTATAAGAATAAAAAACCCATTAAAAATGATTAAAAGAGAATTATTAAAAAACAACAACCGTATTCAGGGCCATCACAGTAATGGGAAAAATTATGTCTGTATCAGAGATGATTAAAGTATAAAATTCTTCCTTATTTTTATAAATTTTAAAAATATTTTAAAACTGTCTTTAAAAAATGCTTTTAAAGTAAATATTTACAGGTAACTAAAATTAAACCAAATTCTTCACAGTGACAATCTTTAGTTTTCCCAGAATATATAATATTAGGGTATGAGCACAGACTTTCACACAATCCACCACTCTCCACTCCATCTAATAACACTGATACACTCAAGCACAATGACCCCCCCTCCCCTTCCCCATAAGCCATTGATAAATAACATTCAGATATGTTAATAAATGATAAAAAGTAGAATGAACTTATCTATTCTTTAAGATTTTGATGTTTGTAATAAGCTGTTCTTGGCTGACATTGATGGAAATAATAATATGGAATAGTATAAAAAAATCATTGCTAATTTTTTTAAATTAAAGCTAAGAAGCTTACTAAACTTACATCACCCAACTCAGGTAATAAAGGTGTATTAATACTTGTGGTCTATAGCAGAATCTGCTATATAGAGTTTTACTATCTCATTCATAAAAAAAAAGTCATAATTTTTTCTTTCTTTTTGCTGTCCATAGACACTTTTTGAGATATATAAATATTATTTTGTAATCAATGTCTACAAAGTAAATAACTATTTTATTCTACTATATGATTATGTAAATATTCTTAAAACAACACATCATGCAAAAACTATGCTAACGTCTCTCCACAGATGTTCAGAAATACATATCATGCTGATCAATTGTCAGAATTTTAATAATTTCCCTCTAATAATTAAATCACTGTCTTTATCATGTGCTTGAATTTAAATCTGCTGTAAAGCTAATAATTGTTTTATTGTAGATGGTGTCCAAATAATTCCAAAATATTTGTAGATGTATTTAGATAGATGATCCATAACAGGATTTAGCTAATCATTGAATATCTACTGGCGACTAGCTAATCTCAACTAAAAAAAGGAAGAAATGAAGAAAAAAATTTGTTGTTTTTAAACATTTAAACGTTTAATTAAATAAATTTGTTGCACAATCTCGGCTAATTGTTAATTAAAAAAGTTAAATGTTCTCATTTAATTTATAAAATTAAAACGTTTGCGACTAGATTTATTTTTACTTAGACTATTTGTTAATTCAGATCAGCCAAACTTCACTGAGGTAAAAAATAACTCTACAGAAGCAATTTTATTTTGAGTGAGGGATTTTGAAGTGTAAATTTTCTGCTTCCCTACAATATAGATAACTATCCAAAATGATTTCAATACATTTAAATGTTTTATTTAATACATTTAAATGTTTTATTTATATATATTGAGGAAATATTAAATGCAAATAGTAATAGACTGAGTTGTAATATTATTTTACAAAGGCAGAAAATATTTCGATAAAGAAAGAACAAATAAATAATAGTTCTCATTATTTTGATAATATAGTTTTGATATATATATATTGTGCTCTTTTCTATAGGTCAATGACCGTTATTTTAAATGGTCAATTACTAAAAAAATTTTAAAATTAATATTATATAGTATTTAATATTATAGATTATATTAAGCAGTAAATTTTTTTTAATATGATATATTTAATAATAAATATTGTGATGGTGAGAATTGTATCTAATTCTATATTTTTCTAAATTGTTTTTCAAAATTTTATATAATTATTTTATATAATATAAGTAACAAATTTATTCAGACAGATAAAATCAGACTAAACACCGGAAATGACCACGTGACTGTCTGGAATATTCTATGTATAAGTACTGGTTTAAATTAATACTAATAATTAAAATATTTAAATAGTATATTATAGAAGTGGATAGAATTGTCACACATCATAATAAAAATAAGTAGTATGCATTTTTATTAATTATTGTTTCAAAATTATTTTAAAGATAGTTAAATTGTAATAGATAATAATTGATTTAAAAATAATAATGAGTTAATATTTAAGTCTATTACGTCATGATTTTAAAACTTTAGAAATTGTTTACAAATCCAAGTAGGAATTGACCAATAAAAAAAAAAAAGATCTTGGCAGACAACAAAAAATCGCGCCAACTAATTGTATAAAGGGGGAGAACAAAAATGTGTTGATTCCAGAGCAGAGGTAAAATTTTAAGCTCTCTAATTTTTTTTTCTTCAATTTATTAGTCAATTTTATTATAATTTTAATAATATATTTGAAAGAAACCAACTGACAATTTAAAAATCATCCGAAAAGAATCTTAGAATAAAATTTTTTAAAAAAAGTTTTTCATAGTAATGTTTCACTAACTTTACAGTAACCTGCCAGTGGATTCTATCAAAATATAATCAGAGTTTTCAATAGAAAATGGATAGATTCTTAAAACCAAGTTGTAAATTTTATAATGTTTCAAATATGTTAATGTTATTCGTTGATATAGTTTATATAGCGTATCACTATGAAAGCTGTTTTCGTGCGTATAAAATCAATGAAAGGACATTGTGCGCAAAGTTAATGAAGATAATAGAAAATAAAAATAAGTATTATTCATATAAGAATAAATGGACAAAAGGAATTTTAATATTGAAATAGTTTGAATTGCTTTCTTTAAGATGACTGGAGAAAATACTCTAGAAAATAATTAAAGATCGGAAGTAGTGTCTATAAAATAATAATGAATGAAAATGAAGTTTATATTTTACAGAAGAGAAATATAAAAAATTGGATCCATGGAAAATGCAATTGGTACCGTAATTATTAAATAATTGTAGTTTAACTAGAAATAAAGATGCATCAATGCGCCGAGGTAATATTCGCCAGAACATTAAAAAGCTTCGTGGGATAACTAAATAAAATGTTTTCTAATAATTTTGAATTAAACACTAAAACTAAAGATCATCTAAACAGTTTATTAAATGAACTAATTTATTTAAAACTTTAATAAGCATAAAGGAGAACATTCGGACAAAAGAAGAAATAATAAATATTATGGGACTAACCAAGATTTACCGTCAGAAAAATATGTGATTATGGTTTGAATTATTTTCTTTACTAATCTAAGTTAAACATTAAATTTTAGATAGTGATAGGGAAAACAAAATACACTAATTCGTAATATAACATTATATGAAATAATATGTTTTGATTTTGAATTTTAAAATAAAATTGTATGTATGTGGAAATTTGTATATTTGCGATGCTCGAAGAGAAAGAAGCCTACTACGAACTCTGATAGGAAGATAAAGATTGTTTTTGGTAACATTTATAATTATTAATGATATATAATGTATGTTTTATTTATTTAGATCAGCTGAGAATCGAATGAATGTAGCGCAAAAGTTTTATTGTTATTATTGTTGTAAAATGCATTTTTGAAAACAACACTCTAAAACACTTTGAGATGTGATTAGATTTTAAAAATATGCATACGATAATCATTTTATGTGTTATTAATATAGTTCAATATAACCGATGGTTATGTGATATTTTCTGTTAATTTTCCGATTGGGATATTTAAATGTTATTTTAACAAAACGTAGATGTTGAACCTACAGTGTAATAAAGCAAAACAAATTGTTCTTATGGAATAGGGAAATGTTTTATATTAGCGAATTTTGTTTATTGTTTTAAAAGTAGTTAGTATTTTATCGATGTTGGATACAGTAAAAATCTTGAGAGATAGTTTGGGTAGTGACTTGGTAGTACGTGGTGAATCGGAAACCAAGAGGATGTATTAAAAACTAGGATGCTACAGGGAGTGAAATAATAAGTAGTTTTAGATGTTAATCAGCGTAGTTAACAAAGCCCTACGACTGGTACACATGTTGTCTTGGACAGTGGTATTTTATATATTTCTTGTGAGTCGTACTAGATGTTTGGTAAAGCTGAGTAAATAGCTGCCACATCATGCTTATCGCCAAGGTTATTAGACAATGAATGTCGGATCTATTCACACTATTCCATACATTTTCAAGTATATTGCGGATAAGTTATCTATTTGTCTTCCCGATATCGTATACATCTTTCGCTATCTTTATCTGTATTTCTTGCAACTACATCATTATATGATAAGTCTATTAAAAGGGAAACAATAGATATTTTAGAATGTATGTCATGCTATTATTTGGAATAAGAATAGTTAAGTATTAATGAAGAGTAGATTATGATTATTGAAAGAAAGATGCAGATATCCTAAGAAGGGAAGGAGTTAGAGAATTATTTTAATTTTTTTTTAAGAAATGAACTATAATTTTATAAAAGTATATCCAAATAGAAATATACAAAAATATTAAATATAATTTCATGTTTTCTTATTGTTAATTATATTTTACAAAATATAAGTATTGCATATTTAAAAAATACAATAACATTCGATAATTATAGTATATGTGAAAATGTAACAGGTGATAATTAAACCCGTGTTATAGTATTATACATGAGTAAGGCTTATGGAATAAACGTATTATAGTTTACGAGCATTGGAGAACAAACGTTAAAAGTAATAATAATATTTGAATAAAATACGGAGTGACTTATATAAAGTTACAAGAAATGTAATTTTCTTTTAAAAACCATATTGATTGTAAAATTATGATGTTATAAATGATGTTTATCCACATAGATAATTTATAATACAGTAACTTTAATATTAAAAGGTAAAGAATGGGGTTACCCATAAAATAGTTAAAATAAGTGATATGATAAACCTAATGAAAAATAAATAAATAACTTTTAAAAGGCATAATAAGTAATTAACGATAAAAGAAATATAAATGTGTATAATTCAGTTATTGTAGTGTAAAGAAAAATGAGGATATCCCTTATAAATAGATGTAAATAGATTTGTTTGTTTTATTTATTTATTTTATTGATGTTAATAAAATTTTAAAATTTGTTTATTAAAACTTGTGTCTGAGTTTTGTTTCTCTGCATCATTGCATGAATTCACAGGGTATGTTCACAACCATTAAACTAAGTATATGATTGTTTGCACAAAGATAAATAGAGAAGTATGTTTAATTTTAAATATTTATTGATGTTCTTGTAATTAAATAATTATAAATTGCATTGCGTTACTGGTCATCAATCCATTATCATAAGATTTTGCTAAATTATATGCTATTAGTTGCCACTTGCTTTGTTTATCAGATTATCTAAATACTGCCACTTATTAATTTATTTTATTACTTAAAGATAAAAAAAAGGGATATTAGATTATTAACTAATTTATTACAGTTATAAATTCGCGATGAAAGAAAAGCTGTACTAGTTGGATTAAGCAATAAAGATTGTGATTATTATTGTTTTATTATTAATCTAATTTCAGAGTAGTAGATTATGACATAAAATCCCTTATCATATTTTGCTACCATATGTTATTAACACACGAATAAATTTAAGAACCTGAGATTATTTCATTTGAGCTAGATGATTATTATTATTGTTATTAGAGATAAAAGATTAATACTTTAATTGTTAAAGGAGTCTTAGTGATTAGAAGTTGCGGAAGTCATAAGAATACTATGTAGTTATTATATGTAATAGTAGTATAAGGGGGGATAGTGTTCTTATGCCATTGAGGTGGTATCCGGTGGGATATTGTCTCAATGTAATCTACCTTGTCACCCGTATTTCCACTTCTAGTCTCATGAATTCCTGAATATTTATTTGATTTAGTTTAAAACAGAACTTAAGTTAATTTTAAGAAACTTGAGCTAGTAAAGCATTTAATTGAATATTTCATTAATTATTAGAGCTAGAACCCGGTCAGGTGATTTTCACTATATTGTATTTATGTGGGGGAAGTGGAGATGCGGGAACGGGGCAGTTAGATTGGCCTGATTCATTTACAAGGGTTAGATTGTGGCCCTCAATGTGATTGGCCTGAGGTGTAGTGGAGCTGCACGCGAGGACAAGGGTTAGAATATATATATATATATATTGGAGAGAAAATGTTCAAGTGCAAAATTACAAGGTGTCAAAATGTATTATATACAAAAATTTGTTTAATCACACATAAAAGATATATAGTGTATATGATTAGATGAATATTATATTATTATTATTCCAATCACGTTTCTAATTTAAGATGTGATATGTTGGACTATTTCCATCATTTATGAGTGAATGTTGAATGTATAGAAAATTTTAAACTTTATTTAAACTTTCCAAATACATACAACTTGTTAGTAGTAACACACAAATAGACAAGACAGGTTAGTAATTACACAACATTTTGAGTAGTATTATTTTCCACTCTTTTTCAGGAGTTGCGGGCCTATATGCACAGTAACAATATTTGCTTAAAAGTTGAACTCACATTTTTAGATTCTTGAATATTGAATTTAAGGCAAATGCTCTATCAACTGAGCTATTCTGTCAAAGGCAACATATAATAGAAATTTGATATATTTATATATGAGGATTGTTTCAAATCATCCTGAGTCCTCCATTTTTTTTATAATGAGTTTAATTATTATTATTATTATTATTTTTATTTTTTCCTAAGAGCAAGATTAATTAGAGGCTTCCATACATTGTGTATTGCCACACTGGGTTGACTTATAGGATTATTTCCCATTGTCATATGAGCAGCTTTCTTGAATGTTCTTCTATGCATTTTTTCCTCTTTATCCAATATCTTTGTATTTTCCCACTTAAGCATATAGTCATTAGTACATACATGATCTGCTATGGTAGACACATCTGTTTTTTCTTGTTTAACCATTAGTTTGTGCTCCTTCAATCACTGCTCAACAGGGCAACATATCTCACCAAGGTATTTCCTTCCACATTCACATGGTATTTCATAGATGCAGTTTTTGTTCTTCAGCATTTCCATTTTAGGCTTAGTAGAAGTAAACATTCCTCGAAGTGTAATATGGCTTTGGAAAGCAGTTTTAATGTTATATTGATTGCATATTTTCTTTAATTTGTCCACCATTCATGGTATGTATGGATACACTACCATACCAATAGCTGTTTTCTCTTTTGGTGTCTCTTTGTGTTGTCTATTGAAGGTTATTCTGATGACTGCTGATGGATAACCATTCTTCACAAGCATTTGTTTTATGTAAATCTTTTCTTTTTCCAAATCACTGGTTTCTGAGCAAACCTCCTTTGCTCTGTTCCATAGTGATAGTACAATTCCTTGTTTAGTACTTCTTGTGTGATTGGATGTATATGCCAAGTTTTTGCCAGTGTGTGTGGGCTTCCTATACACTGTTGTTTTTATTTTGCCCCGAGGGAATCTTTTCACAAGAACATCTAAGAATGCCAATTTTTGTTCTTGTTCTGATTCTATTGTGAATTTAATTGTAGAAGATATGTTGTTAATGTGCATCCAGAATGACTGTAACTTAACATCACCATGTGGCCATACTACAAATGTATCATCAACATATCGAAGCCATACTTTAGGTGGACATGGAGTAGTATTTATAGCAGTGATTTCAAGTTCTTCCATGTAAATGTTGCTGAGCAAGGGTGACAGTGATGATCTCATGGCTATCGCTTGATTTTGCTGGGAGAATTCTGAGTTATATTGAAAGTATGTTGTTGGTACACAGAATGTTAATAATTCCATTATACTATCAATAGATAGAGCTGTTCTAGTTTGTAGACTATTATCATCATATAACCTTTTCCTTACAATAGACATTTCCTCATCACATGGTACATTTGTAAACAAACTTTCCACATCAAAGCTTACCAATATGTCAGTTCTTTCCATTTTTAGGTTCCTGACTAATTCTACAAAGTCGTTAGAATCCCTGACAAAAGACTGTGTCCTATACGGCAATGGACTAAGAACTTCAAGAAAAAATCTTGACAGGTTTTGACATGATGAATTTCTAGAACTAACAATAGGCCTTAATGGAACATTGTCTTTATGGATTTTAGGCAGTCCATACAGGTGAGGAATCTTGCTGAAATACAAAGTTAATTTTTTTTTGTGAATCACTGAAATACCTGCAATGCTTCCAGAGTAATGCTTGTAGTTTTACCTCTGTACTTGGAATTGGATTTTTTGCTACTTTTTTGTATTGGTCTGCTGTGAAAAGGCCTTGTATTTTTTTTTATCATAATCAGTTTTATCTGTTACAACTGTAGTGTTATCTTTGTCAGCAGAAATAATGATTATAGATATATCTTGTTTGAGAGATTTAATAGCTTTCCTCTCATCACATGAAATGTTTGACTTCTGCTTGTGCACTTGATGTCTTTTAAGGTCCTTTTTACTCTCCAGCATATCTCTGCCACTTCTTCTAGAGTCAAGTTTTGGGTCACTTCATCAGTGGTGGCCATTATATCCAATAACGGGAGAGTATATGGTGTAATGGCGAAATTCAAACCTTTTTCAAGAACTAATAATTCTCAATCAGTAAGTTGTTTAGAACTAAGATTTTTCACTGATGACAAGGATAGACTAGTTGCAGTATAATTTTTAACTTGCCTATATAGATTTACAAGCTTTTCTTCTGAAGTTCTTTTATCCTACCATGTAACTTACAATATGGTCTGTACACTGCTTGACATCTCAAGAATGAACAGATCATATTGTAAGTTACATGAAAGGATAAAAGAACTTCAGAAGAAGAAGCTTGTAAATCTACATGGGCAAGTCAAAAGTAATACTGCAACTAGTCTATCCTTGTCATCAGTGACAAATCTTAGTTCTAAACAACTTACTGATTGTGAATTATCAGTTCTTGAAAAAAGTTTGAATTTCATCATTATACCATCTACTGTCCCACTATTGGATATAATGGCCACCACTGATGAAGTGCCCCAAAACTTGACTCTAAATGAAGCTACAGAGTTATGTTGGAGAGTAAAAAGGACACTTGAAAGACATCAAGTGCACAAGCAAAAGTCAAACATTTCATGTGATGAGAGGAAAGCTATTAAATCTCTCAAACAGGATACATCTATAATAATTCTTTCTGCTGACAAAGGTAACACTACAGTTGTAATGGATAAAACTGATTATGATAACAAAATACAAAGCCTTCTCACAGTGGGCCAGTACAAAAAAGTAGCAAAAAATCTAATTCCAATACAGATGTAAAACTACAAGCATTACTCCAGAAGCATTGCGGGTATTTCAGTGATTCAAAAAAAAAGAAAATTAACTTCGTATTTCAGCAAGATTCCTCACCTGTATGGACTGCCTAAAATCCATAAAGACAATGTTTCATTAAGACCTATTGTTAGTTCTAGAAATTCACCATGTCAAAACTTGTCAAGATTTCTTCTCAAAGTTCTTAGTCCATTGGTGTATAGGACACAGCACTTCTAAGCACTTTGTAGAATTAGTCAGGAACCTAAAAATGGAAAGAACTGACATATTGGTAAGCTTTGATGTGGAAAGTCTGTTTACAAATGTACCATGTGATGAGGCATTGTTTATTGTAATAGTATAATGGAATTATTAACATTCTGTGTAACAACAATGTACTTTCAATATAACTCAGAATTCTTCCAACAAAATCAAGGTATGGCCATGGGATCATCACTGTCACCCTTGCTCAGTAATATTTACATGGAAGAACTTAAAACCACTGCCACAAACCCTACTCCATGTCCACCTAAAGTGTGGCTTCAATATGTTGATGATACATTTGTGACATGGCCACATGGTGAGGTAAAATGACAGTCATTCTGGATGCACATTAACAATATATCTCCTACAATTAAATTCACAATAGAATCAGAACAAGAACAAAAATTGGCATTCTTGGATGTTTTTGTGTCAAGCTCCCACAGGGCAAAGTAAAAACAACAGTGTATAGGAAGCCCCCACACACTGGCAAATACTTGGCATATACATCCAATCATACAAGAAGCACTAAACAAGGAATTGTACTCTCACTATGGAACAGAGCAAACCTCTGAACAGAGCAAAGGAGGTTTGCTCAGAAACCAGTGATTTGGAAAAAGAAAGGATTCACATAGAACAAGTGCTTATGAAGAATGGTTATCCATAAGCAGTCATCAGAAAAACCTTTTAATAGACAACACAAAGAGACACCAAAAACGAAAACAGCTATTGGTATGGTAGTGTATCCATACATACCAGGAATGGTGGACAAATTAAAGAAAATCTTCAATCAATATAATTAGAACTGCTTTCCAAAGCTATACCACACTTTGAGGAATGCTTACTTCTACTAAGCCTAAACTGGAAACGTTTTGAAGAACAAAAACTGCATCTATGAAATACCATGTGAATGTGAAGGAAATAACATTAGTGAGACCTGTTGCCCTGTTGAACAGTGATTGAAGGAGTACAAAGTAATGGTTAAAAGAAAAAAAACAGATGTGTCTACCATAACTGATCATGTATTTACTAATGACCATATGCTTAAATGAAAAAATACAAAGATATTGTATAAAGAGGAAAAAATGCATAAAAGAAAATTCAAGGAAGCTGCTCATATGACAATGGTGAATAATCCTATAAGTCAAACCACTGTGGCAATACGCAATGTATGGAAGCCTCTAATTAATCTTGCTCTTAGAAAAAATTAAAAAAAAAATTAGACTCGTTATAAAAAAAAATTGGAGGACTCAGGAGGATTTTAACCAACTCTCATATATAAATATATCAAATTTCTAATGAATGTTGCCTTTGACAGAATAGCTCAGTTGGTAGAGTATTTACTTTAAATTCAATATTCAAGAATCTAAAGGTGCGAGTTCAACTTCTAAGCGAATATTGTCACTGTGCATGCATATAGGCTAGCAACACCTGAAGAAGAATGGAAAATAATTCTACTCAAAACGTTGTGTAATTACTGACCTATATTGTCTATTTGTGTGTTATTACTAACAAGTTGTTTGTATTTGGAAAGTTTAAAAAAAGTTTAAAATTTTCTATACATACAACATTCACTCATATATGATGGAAATAGTCCAACATATCACATCTTATAATATATCATCATTACAAAAAAGCTTGCTAGACCCAACATCATTTTGACCCAGAAGTTAACTTTGTTGTCAGTTTATTTATACAATATTTAAATAATTTTTATTTGCATTCTCATTTTGTCTTTATTAAATTAGTTTCCTTATTTAATTATCTGCCAATTTTCTTTTTCTTCTTAGAGTAAAGGGAAGTAATAGTTTTTAATACTACAAGATAAATTAGGTATTTTTAGAGCCTATTCAAATATATTGATAAATTTTAAATGAAGAGATACCAGAATAGTTATATGCCAATTAATGAATTTAAAGTGTGATGTACATTAAGATGACTGGTGGATTATTGGATTTAATAGCTTTAGATTTCTGCACCAATGTTCAACCTGATACTAACTATTTGATTATGATTCTGAGTAATATTACTTTTTAAAGATTTTATTTTTTTTATTTTATCAGTGAGCTAAAATTATTTAGATACATTCATGTTAACCAATAATTGGCTGATTATTTGTATATGAAATTACATATCCATAGAATACATTATTGTTTAATAATATAATTCAACATATTACAATATATTAAAGTTTATGTTGGAACCATAATAACAAGCAATGGGAGATTACTATTAACAATGATCATATTACCCTTAATTCATTTAATTTACGATTAGATTCTAAACTTATCTTTGGAAAAATAACACATATACATGTACTGCTCATTAACTTTATATGCATAGACACACACATATACATATATATAATGAATAGAATTGAGGTGATAATACTCATTAAATAGAGAAACTTTAACTTTTGCTGTTACTATGAAATTATTACTAGTTGAAATTTCTAAGGCTAATCAATTTTTTCTCATAAACCTATGATATCTCTTTTGTTGGGGGTCTTTGAAGTAAAAGAGACCCTTTTTTACTTCAAACCCAAGTTCTTATATGGATTTGAACCAAGAAAGCTATTTTTTATAGGTGTGAGAATGTGAAAAAATTGCATCTCTCTTGACATTCTGCAAATAATATTTTTAATTTCTCCAGAGAGTTGTATATATTAAATTAAATGTTGATATGGATTGTTAATATAATAATGAATGGAAGTGAGGAGATAATATCCATTAAATAGAGAAACATTAACTTTTGGTGTTACTAATAAATTATCAATTACTATTAATTAACAATTGCTGAGACTAAACAAGTTTTTATCATAAACCTATAATAACTCTTTTGTTGGGGGTCTTTGAAGCAAAAGGGGTCTTCTTTTACTTCAATTCATTATTATGATAACAATCCATATAAACATTTGATTCAACATATACAACTCTCTGGAGAAGTTAAAAATATTATTTGAAGAATGTCAACTCCTATAAAAATAGCAAAGAGCTATTATAGATATATGAGAAAACTTGCTTAGCTTTAGGAATTGTTAATTATTGATAATTTCTTAGTAAAATCAAAAGTTAATGTTTCTCTACTTAATGGATATTATCTCCTCATTTCTAGTCATTATTATTATTTTTTTTAAGTGTCATAGCATCGGCCGGGTCACAAACCCGCAACCCAGGCAACTGCCTGCAAGTGCAAGGCAGTCGCGCTGACCTCCTGACCACCAATTCATATAAACATTTAATTCAATATATATATATTGTAACGGTTAAAGACTTTTAGCCTGATTGATCGATTGGTTTCTATTTTATTATTTTATTCTACTTATTTTCACTTACATTTTTTTATTGGTTGATTTTATTAGTTTTCTTAGTTCTATTATTTTATTTATTTTTATCTTACAACATTTATTTTATAGCATTTTATTCTTCCTTTCATTTATATATTTATTTATTAATCAATTATCTATTGCCGAAATATCCTGGCTTGATCTCCAACTGTAATGGATATTGTTTATTTAGTTTAGTTTTAGTACGAATTTATCAATCACTTTAATTAATAGCCAATGCCATTACAATGCAAGCAGAGAACAAATACAGATACAAATTTACTTCATATCCTTACCCTTGACTGAACCCCGAGGCAATATGTATATATTATCTTGGCATTATATTTCCCGGTCAAAATACTCTTGGCTGCTGAACAAAGCAAAACTATTTCCAAGAAATTTACAAATGTCCAGCGCTTGCTATTTATTTTTATATAATTGGGAGATTCTCACAAACAAGCAGCACATGAATACCTTTAAAAACAGCCTTACCCTTTAATCAATAAATTACAGTTTCCCCCCTGTCGTAGCTTGGTGATAATAGAATAAAGCAAGTTTAAACACTTTTAAATAATGAATAATGTTTAATGGCAATCACACTGATATAAATACATAAGAGTAATAAACACACACATATATAAAAAAATTACACAATAAAATACACACTTATATAAATATGTAGCTATAATAAAATAGGGAAAACATATCGAATATTAAAGTTATTTTGAAGCCCTATTGGGCAGAGTTCTAGATTTATCAAGATTGTTTCTTCCTTAGTAATTTATGAACATTAAAATAAAATGCATGCATGCTTTAATTACTTAGGTTTTCCTTGTAGTTGTTCCCATGGGTAGTCTTTTTGAGCGCTTGTTACCATCCAGTGGGAGATCATCCTTTTTCTTGTAGAGACTGTATGTCCTTCACTGTCGGCTGGATTGATTTTCTCTCTCAATTTGATTTGGTTATTTCTTGTTCCAGTTCTTACTTCTTCTTGACTCTTTAAGTAGATTTTAAGTCATTCAGTTACAGAAGCAGTGGTCACTCTAGAAGGTCAGGCATAGATCTTATACATTGTGAGTCAGTGGTGAGATGAGTTGAGTACAAACCCACGTCCCCTTAACCCCACTAGCCATGCACTTCTTTCATTACTTCTTTATTTTAGCTGCTCCTTCTTTAAAATCTCTGCTCATAATAATCAGATAATAATTGTAATTCTGGTCTTACTGTTCTTTCTTTTGTTCATTGTTTTCTGTAAATTTTTAATTAATTCTTACTAATTTCCAATGAATTCTTATCATCATATAGCTTTAATTAGTCTGGAATGTAGGTTTTAATTAATCGAACTATAATTATAAAGCTTTTCCTTCAGATATTAATTCTTCTTTGTCTGTGGAATTCATTAGTCCAACAGACTTTCACACCTCTAATTTGTACGGCCATATTGTTTTATATTATATATTTCATTTAATTTTTACTTAAAGTTTATAATTCATTTTTTTCAAGTTTATGTTTACAATTTATTTTAACTTATCACAATATTTTTTATGAGAGAGAAAAAGACACATTTTGTTATGCATCCCCTTCCCCTCTCCCGCAATAAACAGAAATAACTTTCAAGCATTCAACTAGCTTGTTTTTTTTTTTTTCAAAAGAGAGAAAGAGACGCATTTCTTTATGCACCCCCTCCCCTTCTCTTACCATTACAAAAATCAAAAGTAATTTCGACATTTCTAAATCTCAACTTTTCTTTTCTTTCTTTTTTTAATTTCTAATAGCTAACCCATCTACTTTTATTAATTTCTAGTAGCTGACCTATCTACATTTAGTAATAAATATATACGTGTGACGATGACTTTACATGGTCATCACAATATATATATATATAATAAATAAAATTTGATATCTGTATTCGTTTCACAATATATGTAATATACAAATCAATATATATATATCAAAATACAGTACAATTTACATAAATTATATTATTTTAGAAGTACTTTTGACTATACATGTTGTAGTCTTTATCAACTACTATATAACATTGAATAATCAAAACAAGACTACCTTTAACAATACCCATAGTTCAATTCAGATTTCCCACAATTCTCTTATCTTAACATTTGATGACTGGTGATTCATTAACATTTGACAATTTTTTGAAATCAACATAACCTCTTTTATTTTATGTTTATTATGACAACATTCAATCTGGAATAGATGTAAATAAACCTTCATCATCTGTTATATTTGATCATAATAAATCTTGTCAATATGGATTTAAATTTGATTATAAAAATATGAAAATTATTCAAATTGAATGTTGTCATAATAAACCTAAAATAAAAGAGGCTATGTTGATTTCAAGAAATCATCAAATGTTAATGAATCACCAGTCATCAAATGTTAAGATAACAGAATTGTGGGAAATCTGAATTGAACTATGGGTATTGTTAAAGGTTGTCTCATTTTGATTATTCAATGTTATATAGTTGATAAAGACTACAAAATGTATAGTCAAAAATACTTCTAAAATAATATAATTTATGTAAATTGTACTGTATTTTGATATATATATATATTGATTTGTATATTATATATATATGATTTCATATTATTTTCGGGATATTCCGTGTGGTGAAATAGCTAAATAGCTGATGTTTCGGTACAATAACAAGTACATTTTTTAAAGTGTTCTCTTTCTCAAATCATATGAATGCATGTGAGATTTAAAATCATTTTTAACTTTTTGTTTCTCCTCATACTTAAATTCTATTGGTTGAGAAATTTTAAATTTTATTTTGTCCTCCAATAGCTTCTTCCATATGATGTTAATCTTCTTTAATTCACACCTTTCATTTATGCTCTTGGGCCTTTTAAAAATCTCTATAGCTTTTCTTAGCAATCTCTGGTCATATTGTTCAATTTTTGCTAGAATATTTGTTTTATCAAAATTGATATCATGATTAGTTAATCTTATGTGAGAATAAATAGCTGATGAATTGAATTTTTCTCTGACTGCCAAAATATGTTCTTCCTTTCTAATATTTATTCTACGATTAGTCTGTCCAATATATGTATGTCAGCAGATCCTACATGGGATTTCAAACACACCATGACACTCCAAAGAAATTTTGTCTTTAGGAAGTGAAAATATTTCATTAATTTTTTTTAAAAGTAGTATAAACAGTGTCAATATTATTATTCTTTAAAATGTTACCAATTTTATCAGTTACTCCTTTTATATATGGCAAAATTGCCGTAATTTTTGATGTATCATTTTTTTTTTCTTTTTATGTGTATAAGCCCTATTAATAATGCTGTAATTAAAACCATTATCAAGAAGCATTTTTTTAGTAGCAGAAATATCCTGGAGAAAATGGCTATCATCAGAAAGTCTCTTAGTTTTATCCAACAATGTCTTTGCCGCTGAAAATAGTTGTGCAGGATGGTGATATAGATTATATCCATAGTATATATATATATATATGTACGTATTTATAACATTTTTTAAAATTAATTTTGGTATCATGAAAAAAAAGAAAAGATTTTTATTATTATCCTTATTATATATATGAAGATCATATATAAGATTTAATAATAATGAGAAATAGCACGCACACACGCAATACTATTTGTATGCATGGTTGGGTGTTATGTATGAATGTTCAAGTCTGGAAAAAGAATGAAACCAAATTTATTATAATGAGAAATAAATTTAAACTAATTAATAACCTAGTTTAACAGTGGACTGGATGAATGAGCATTATGATTAGAAACAGATCTAACTATAGACACTCATATCTTTATAATTTAGGGAAATTTTCTCTACCTACTTTTTGATTTTTTTTTTAAGGTTTTATACATATATTTTATGTATTATGTGTGTATGTGTGCTTAGATTGTTTTATTTGTGAAAACTAAATCTTCCATGATCTCAGACATCTATGCACCCACTAAATGTAGAACATACATATATCTTATTGTATGTGATTAACGATTGAATTTAAATTCATTTGGAAAGAAAGGGAGAAATTATATTTGTTGTTGTTATCATTACATATGAGCAATCTTTATTGTTATTATGTAATTTTTTCTATGTATTTTAATGAATAACCAATAATAAATTAAATTCGCTGATGAAAGAAGTTTATATGTTGTTAAAGGTTGATTATTTTTCTTGTGAAAAATAGCTTAGTTATCATCATCACTAGTGGATTCCAATCATTAAACATAGTTTAAAGTTTATATTTATTGTTGTTGTTATTATCATCAAATATAATCAAACTTTATTAATCGTTATGTAAATTTTTTGTGTATATCAATAAATCACTAATAGTAAAATTCAATTCTTTGATTAAAGAAGTTTATATGTTTCCCAAGGTTGATTAATTTTCTTATGAAAAATGACCTAGTAACCATCAATGTTAATAGATTTTAATCATGAATCATAGTTTGGAGATGTAATGATAATTTGATAACTAATTAGATGTAAGGAGTAACATAATATGATTTAAAAGAGGCCACACATTTTAACCTATTGTTATTGGAGTATCCATTAAACTATTGAAGATTGTTATAATATACATTGGTGCATACTATAGCATTATTCATCAATTCTAAATTAATAGCAGACATGATTTATGTTAGTTGTGGGGTTAGTTATAAAGGTGTGGATGGGTGGATCATCACCATCAATATCATCATTATGCTAATTATTAAAATAAGGGTAAATAGACTAAATGACTGTACAAATAATGTTTTTTCTTTTTGTTTTTTTGTTGTTGTTTGTGAGCTAGTTTAGAGGTATGACTTTCAGTGATGAATTATAATGATCTATAATGGTGAATGGTTAAATATGAACTATTTCATCTGCACCTATCCATGTGTCTTAGGTTATTCCACTATCAGAATTTTCTTATTTTCTCACCAAAATTACTAGATCACTTTTACCAGCATGGAGCTTGCCTACACATTAATCTGGTATAATATAAAATGAACCTTATCAAGATATTATAACAATTGAAAAAAATTCACGTGATTTACATATCATCTTGACACACACACACACATATATATATATAAGAAAGTAGCTGAAAGTACTATTGAATTTTATATTATTATTATTATTATTATTATTATTATTATTATTATTATTATTGTTGTTGTTGTTGTTGTTGTGAAATAAATCAAAATAAATAAATGAATGTCTTTATTGATAGAAAGTTTATAAGAAGTTCAAGTCCTGGAACTGACAGAACTGAAATAGATCTGAAGAACTTCTATGTCAGAATCTGATACTTTATCAATGCACTAAAACACACAGAACATATTTATTGTTAATAATTTAATTATTATATGAATATAGGAAAAGTAATAAAAATATAGATTAACCATTAATAAAGCTTTATTTATAGCAATTGTAGATCATCTTCAATAACACCTAATAGAAGCCTAATAAATTTAAATCTGCACCCTCAATATCCTACTGATAATCTTATTCTGACATTAAGTGAGTAAAGCTGAAATTCTTCATTCAGATTATTGTCAAATACAAAACCCAAATAAAAGTTTGGGGCACAAAATAACTAAAATTTTTAGAATAATAAATTACATATTATATGAACAAGAGGAAAAACCCAATATATTTTAAAAACATGATTTTAACTTTGTTTTGTAACTCGTGAATTTTTTGAAATAATATGAAGAATTCAATCTTAAACTCAGTGTTAACTATAATTTGTAGTCAGATCTCACTGAACTCAAATTGAAAATTGAAATTACAACAGAAAAAAATAACCTTTGAAAAATAATTTGTTGTTGTTACTATTTATTATGGACTCTTACAGATATAGCAATAGAAAAGATTATTCAAGTTTCTAAGATTCCTCCATAACTATCACGTAGCCATACTATAAATTCTAGATGATTTTTATAATTTTGGTTTAGTAGTGAAGAAAAGGCAAAATATTTATGCAGTAAATTAGTATTTATATTATAAATAGTGAAAGAAAATTTAAAAAAGTTAGGTATCATTTTTTTTCTCCAGTTATAATAAATAAAAATGCCTTTACTTTTTGATATATATAACTGGATAGTATCCATTTCAAATGTCACTACACAAAAGTAGAACTAACTTTTGGTTTATTAAATTTAAAAGCATAAAGCTATTTAAAAAAAATTGTTTATAAGAATACATGTATTTTACACATACTCATTTATATTTAAAATAGGTCATTTAAATTTTTTTTTATAGAATTGATTATAAAATAGTTTTCTTTCACCACTTGTTTTTAATCAATTTGATTAAAAAGAAGCAAACTTGTTAATTACATTCCTATCTTTTTTGTTTTATTAATTTCTAAGTTCATTCAAAAAGTGGAGATTTAATTTTGTGTTGTTTTTGTTTAAAATAATCCCTGGTTAGAATTTTTTATTAGATTGAGTGGGAGATTGATATTTTCCCTGCTCTAAGACATAGAATTCGACAACAAGAAAAGTTTTCATGGGAAATGTAGCGAGGTATAAATACCCCCCAGAGGATAGTTTTTTATTTATGGCTGCAACAAGCTCAAGTGACTCATTCAATATTCATACCATTAGCAGTTCAGACATTCAATTTCTTAAAGAAAAAAAAATTGCAGTTGTTAAAACCATTTTGCTTTTATCAAGATGCCAAAACACTGCACTTTTACCAATAATATGCATTGCTAACTTAAACCAAGATGAATCCATGCTTGCCAGCATTGTTTCTTCAGTCATGCTATAAAAGTGTAAAATAAAAGGATTCCCCACTTGCTGCTGCCCAACTATGAATCACCTGAAATATGAACTGAAATAAAAGTGCGCACTCTACACGAACTTTGCATTACCGTAAGGTAAATATTTCCTTTTATTCTTTTCAGGGTAAATTCTTTGGTAAAGGTTTACTTTAGCGACCACAGCATAAAAATCATGTTCGCCCTCTAGTTTTCAAAATTATAAGTAAATTATTATTCGAAAATCTTACGTATATACTACTATATTACAATTACATTAAAATTTATTAAAATGTAAAAGATAAAAAAAATATTTACCATTTTAAAGAAGTTGAAATAATTGCACTAGTTTGATTAAAATAATTAGTTTAAATTATTTGAAACTTAAGAATTTAAACTATCGCATTTATAACTTAAGAATTTAAACTATCTCGATGTTCTGCAAATAGATGACAATGGGGAGCCATTAGTCATCGAAATCACGAACATATTATTTCCACAGAAAATACCATAGGGGGACTACATGCTTCTTGACAGAAGTTGCGGATAGAACGCTGCTCATTGGAGGCCCTAATCCAGCACTTCTTTCCAGGGGCTCCCCTCATTTTAGAGGCGGGGGGGCCGCGTACAATAATATCAGCAGACTTAGAAGTGGGGTGCCCATGCATTCTGTTGCCCCCCCCAGCCAACCCCTGGAACCCCAAACCCAAACACCCCCCCCCCAAAAAAGTGGAAAATGTGGGAGGGGGGAGGGGGGCCAAAATCCCACTCGGTCCAGCAGGGGTTTATTTTTATGGTACCCCCCAGAATTTGCCTTCCGCAGAAGAAATAGCACTGTCGCCCTTTTCCCCCAACTCCCTGCTGTGAAGGGGGTATATTTGTGTTTAAAGGGTGAATTTTTTTTATTATTATTATCTTTAAGGTTTTAATTAATAAATATTTACTGTAATTGTAATATAAGAGCAGATACGTAAGATTTTAGTTCTAATTTTAAAAACTAGATGGCGAATATGCCCTGGTCGCTAAAGTAAACCTTTACCAATTTTTTCAGTTAAATTTCAGCTCAATCTTACACATAAATCTGTATTCTTAATCATTATTTAATCTCATATTTATTAGCTGTATTTGTTTTTCATTGCACTTTGCCATGTGTCTTGGGATCTTAATTTTAAGATTCCAAATTTGCTTTCACTTTTAGTAATCGGAGAGTGTCAAGTGAGTATATATTTTTATATGTTAATATATCTTTATTTTTCTGATTACTTTTCTAAATGCTTTACCAGACTTGTGCAGTTTTAATTTTGCTCACCTGTATTTATTTTACTGTCTAATAATTAATTAAAAATACTGTGTTTGCGCTTATGCAAACCGAAAAATCTTTTGGCTGGTGATTTATTGTCATTATTGTTTTAGTTTTCCATATTTGGAGATTTCATTTCTTCTATTCTTGGGTCTTTGAAATAGGAAACTGGAATTGTTGTTCTTTGTAATTTTATAAATTGCCAGCAGGAAGATATAATTTATTCCCTTGTAAATTACAGGTGGAAGAGAGTTTCTTTCTGCTAATGTATTTAATGTCTTAATGTTTTCTACTCATATACACTCTTTAATAAAATAACATAAAAAAAGTTTAGTCAATGTTTATATTTTTCTTGCTAGATTTGTTTTATCTTTATGTGTGGCTTTAAATTTTATCAGAGTCTGTTCTCAGAACTTTGTAGATTTGTAATTATATTTAGTTCACTCTCTTAAAATGCTTGGGCAGATGCAACTGCTTTTCTAATTATTTAATGGTCTCCTACTGAGGCCACCAATTATTATTCTTAGATTAGTTTTCACCAATCGTTCTGGCTGGGGATTTGCCAGTTTTAAATGCTGTTTTCTCTTCAGCCTAGATTTGGTATTGTATTAATTTAAAGTCTTTACATCAGAATATTTTCTAAGTTTGTTGTTTCATTAAATTGGAGACATAAATTTCCTTCCTTTTATAATTCATATTCTGATGTATTTATCATATTTTATTTGATTCTTGGGGTAAATCAATCATGTTTGCTTTAAATGTAGTATAACATGCAGCTTTTACTGGCATATGATATTCTTGGTCCTGATACATTTTCAGGGCCAAGAAATATTCACCAGCTCTGGTTTTGTTGATTTAGTTCAAGAATGTATTATTTTTGTATCTGTGAATGGAAACAGTGTTGTGGTGAATTCTCTGCTGAAAGAAATTTGTTTTCTCCCTTTCTAATGCTCTATTACAAGATCTAACCCTATTTCTTGTGTTACAGACTTATACTTCATAATTTATATTTCTTTTAAATAAAATTTTAAAATTTGTTTAAACTTAATTTGGTTGACATTTGTCTTAGAGCTTTTGTTTCTCAATTGCCTAAACAATATTTAAGATTTCTTGTCTCTCCCTGAATCTAGTCTGTGCAAACCATCATTTTCATCCATTTTGATAACAGTAAATAAATTTTTCAGACATTTAGTTATCTGGTGGCACCCTCTGTAATCAGGATAGATTGAATGTCCAGTATAATATATATATATATATATATATATATATATATATATATATATATATATATATATATATATATATATATATATATATATATATATATATATATATATTGTACTGTTTATTTATATATGGTACAAATATACATATTGGCATTTGGTAAAAGCTAAAAAAAAAGTAAATTTAGATTTTTTTTTGATTAGTATAATTTTTTTTAAATGTACAATGAAAGTTAAATTTTTCGTCCACATTTTTTTTTATCTAATTAAAAATAAAAATTGGAAAGAATAAATGACATGCAGATTACTAATCCAGATAAATTAAAAGAATTCCAAAAGTAAAAAGATAAGCTAAAAGAAAAATATTTTAGCTAATTAAAGATGGCAGAATTATGCTAAAAAATAAAGACTTTGTAATGTAAATTTTATAAAGAATGTACAAGATTATCAACGTATATTTTTGACAAACAAAAGGTATGTGCAAAAGTCTGAAAACTGGACCTCGAGTATAAAAAAAAAGAGGCCAGTTTGATCAATGTTTTGTTTGTCTGTTTTTCCTATGGTTGGTCCTGGATGACAAAAGAATATATCCAGGATCACCCTATGCTGAAATAATTCTGCATGTTGGAGTGAACTGGAGCTTTTGCTGACATTGTTCCTGAAGATGGACACCAGAAAAGCTTTTGTGACTGACCAGTAGAATAGACCATAAGATCAACTTATAACTGATGGCTGAGCTCATTCTCCCACAAAAAAGACTATGCATAGTAATCTACAAGCTTCGTGAACTCACTAAACTTACTGGTAAGTTAAGAGTAATTTTTCCTGATTGTGACTTAAAAGTTTGCAAACAATTATTTATATAAGCTTATAATACAATCCTGATATAGACTTTAATTTTCGTACTCAAGGGACTTTCTTTTAAAGAACTTTATGTAAGATCTTGGAAATGAATTGTAAGAAGTGAACATTATTAAATTGCTTTAATTACTTTATCTAACTGTTTTTTTTAATCAATTCATTATCTGGATTAGGTGTGTACTTTCTAACATTATTTAATTATTTAACTTAAAAATATTTTTAGTTTATTAGAATAAAAAAGATTTTACTTTTATCAACCTTTTTCATTGTATGTTATTAATAATAGTTATTAATGATTATTATTAAATTTATTAATATTAGTTTAGTAAGATTTGAAAATATAATTTACCTTTGCCAATAGGTTTTGAATAAGCTTCAGGAATAATAATGTCAGAAAAATAATTCTAGTTACAGTATAATATAATACCGATTCTTTTAAAAACATTTTTCTTTTTAATTTGCGATATGTGATGTGACAGATTTCAGAAGATTCTTATATGAATCCTGGTGCCCTTATAAAAGAAATAAAAGCTGATTTCATCGATAGCATAAATCGTAACAATTACTAGGTAGAGTTGATCAGGAAATATAATGTTTTTAGAAATAGAAATGAAACTTTCTTCTTTTTGCATAACTTGATCAAATCATGCAGTTTATTGCATATAGAGGCCTAGCAAGACAGAAAACGTTACAATATATATATATATATTGTAATGGGCACACACATCATTACATTTTTTATTTTAAAAATTAGACATTAAAAATAAAGTTCGCAAATAAAAAAATTTTTTTTTTTTAAAAATTGAAAATTAAAAGTCATCTAAACTCTAATATATAAAATCGCACAGATGAAAAATTATTAAAAGAAAACTTCAATAAAAAAAAAAAGTATTTTAAAACTAAAATTTCAGTAAAGATTTAAAGATAAAAATATATCTTTAAGTTTGTACAATAAATTAATGCTATTGTATAAAATGGAAATAATTATTAATTAGTCCAACTGAACTAGCCTTTGGGCATTTCAAAATGTATAATTAAAGGTCAAATAGGAGAAAAAACAATGGGAACAGAATGGCCAATGAAAAAAATCCCTCGGGAAACAGACCTCAATGAAAAGGCCATCACCATCATCATGACGTAATGTCCACTGAATCCAAAATTCTAATATAAAAGAAAAAGTTTGGAAATAAATTTTAGTGAGTGAAGAAAGAGCTGGGACGAGGACAGAGATGTGAAAGCAGAGGTGTGCTAGAGTTGAAGGAGAAGGGATTGGAAAGATGCACTCTTCAATCCCTTCAGTTTTGCTATAAAAAAGAAAGAAAAAAGAGAAATGACCAATCATTTTCTTATACTGCAGACCACAGGACATCAGGGGAAGTAACACTAGATCCCAAATTGCAAACTTCTAAAAAAGAAACTTTTCCAGTATGTTTAAACCATAAGAACTTTATGAACTCTAATAAGCTTTAACTATAATTCTAAAATTCTAGTATTTGATAAGAATAAGAACTTTAATTCTAAAACTTGTTCCCTATTTAATAGAAATAGAATCCTATCTGACCAATGTAAATTATTAATGATTAATTTTATATGATGTATTTTTTTTTTTTAAATATTTCCATTTATTTTTTGTTTGTTCTTTCAACTTTTATTATGATTTTTGTTTTTTCATTAAACTAAACTTAATAAATGCTAAATTTAAGTCGGGCATGAATGGCTGCATAGATTTGTAAAGTTATATTAGTTTAATTAAGGAAGGGTAAATCTTAGGTTATTTGTTTCATAGTTAAATTGAGTCAATGGATTGGATATATTGGTGTAATTAGTAAATGTAGTATGAGGTTCACTACATGCAGGATCCTTATACACCACACTCTGGCAAAATAAGCCTTTCTTATTGACCATCAGAGACAGATGGTATTTCCTGCTCCTTGGCTCAACCCTTGTGCCTATGAAATGGGATCGTAAGTTGGCAAAAAGGACCACAATCTCTTCCTATGCAGTTTTTTTTATTGTTCTTCTCACAAGACAGATGTCACATTCCTGTACTGGATGAGAGACAATTTTTTCAATTATAACCATGCTGTTCAGATGTACATTCCTGACAGTATGGTATTTGTGCTGTCATATTCATGCTGCATTGAATACATCGATATATCAGATGGATTGACTTTGTTTAGCTCGAACTTTTGGCCTAAGGTTAAATAAGGGATAGAATATTTTCTTTTTAAATGCAATCTATGTAGTATATTCATACTCGACACTTTAATAAAATATTAAATTCATCTGTGCGAACTTCAAAAATAAAAGTTAAAAATGTAAATTAAATGTAAAGTAAAAGTTAGACTAAAATAATGTTTCAAAATCTTATATATGTTTAAATAAATGTTTGTGTGTGTTATTAGTGGCAATGGTTTTTATTTTTTTATATACATTGAAAATATTTTAAGAATTTATATTTTATAAATCTCTGCATCTCACTGAGCTAGTGGCATGGGCTGATGGTCAGAATAAACCATATATATGTAAAAGTTAGATCTTAACAGCATGTCATCTGCCTACTCTATAAATTTTCTAGGTTCAAATGGCCTAGTGGTGTCCTGTACAGCAGATACAGTAAGACTCTATTCTATCCAACCGTTATAATATATATATATATATATATATATATATATATATATATAATTCATTCACAATACAATCTAGTCTAAAAATATTACCATGACAATTCACAAGCCAGATTTCTAAAAAAAAAAATCATTTACATGAACTGACAAATAATAATCATTTTTTTAATCAATGGCAAAATATTTTTTAGATAAAAAGTAAGATTGGTATTTATATAAGTAAAGGATAATATTAGTTCATTTTATCATTCTTTAGAAAGATGAATTGTCATTACATCTTCAGACTTAGTTGTTCCATATATGGGTTTATATCTTTAGTGTTACATAGTTGATAAAGACAATTCATTCATAGGTGTGTTAAAATTGGCAGACTATATATATATATATATATATATATCTATATATATATATATATATATATATAAGATGTGAAGTATTATAAATTTTTTTGAAAATGGAAGTTGGATATATAATACTTTAATATTGTTTGTTCTGGCAGCTAAGTGAATACTTCTTTGAAGGTAATAACCAGCTGCAAAAATTAGGCAAAAGAAAGGAGGAGTATAAAATTAGTCAGAAAAAGTGATAATTATAATCTAGCTAATTTTACTCCTAAATATAACTTTAATTTAAGAATAATTTATAGCTCAATTAGTAACATATGAACACATCTATACACACAGATACATTAAATTGTTTGTGAGTGTGTAAGTTAAAATTTCTACATTGGTTTTTTAAAAAAACTAGCTAACTTCAATTCTCAGTTTTAAATAAATTCTGAATAGATTGTTTTTTTTTTTTTTTATAATTAAATCTGTTTTTCGGTAAACAGATTTACTTAAGTTCATTACCAAAGATTTACGATAAGGGGCTAATTAAGTCAATTTTGACAAATGCGTTTTTGAAAAATAATATAATTATTTAATCATATTTAAAACCAGCTGATATTTGAATTTGATAAGTAATCTAGAATTGTTTATCAATCCCATACAGGTGGAAAAAATAGGATAATTATCATACAGTTATATAAAGGCCAAAAATGAATCCATTCAACTGCTTTTAGTTCTAGGAGGATTATGTTATTATTCTGCATTTCTCTCTATAACAAAGATATCTTAGAATAGAATCACTGTAAAGTAACTCAAAAACTTCAATGCTAGCTAAAATATCTGCTAAATTGAGAAAACAAAACAAAGCTATAAATACAGTACTAGTAAATAAAAAAATTCCTAGTTTTTTCCCTCAGATTATCTATCTCAGACAAAGCGATACCCCAGTTTTATCTTTCATGCTTAACCTCTTTTAATTATCCCCAAACTAATTATAAAAATTAATCAATATAAAAAAGTTTACAAGACTGTGCCATTTATTGAATATGGTATCTTTTTTTTTTCTCGAAAAAAAGCATCGGCCAGGAAGCGAACCCACGACAACTATCTGTATCGAATATGGTATCTTGCACAAAAACTATCTAATTGTTGACAATATATTAAATACTGCAGAATTTAGAGATGATTTAAGCTACGTAATCAAAGTGAAACTGTAGAAAACAAATGTAATCAATCATTTAAAAGATTTAGAAATATATTCAGATGTAATTTTCTTTTCTCTTGCTCTTAGTTTATATTAGAAAAAAAATTCTTTTTTATATAACTTTGTTTTTTATTAGATACATTAACTCTTTTATTATTTTTATTACTGCTAAAGTATATTCCAAATCTTAAAAAAGACGTATTAAGACAGGGGAAGGGTAAAAAGTAATTATGCTGCTAATAATATTATTTAATGATTTAATAATGATTAAAAAAATAAAATGAAAGATTTTGAAATGTAATTTTTTAAGAGTAGCCTTTTTTTTTTTGTACAATATTTTATATCCTTTTTTGTAAACCTTCATATAGAAATCATTTTATTGACAGGTGGAAAGAGGACATTACATGTAAAGGATATAGAAAGGATTTAATTAAAATGAGCTTTTTGTCTGTGCATTAAATACTAGTTAAAATTAAATAATTGTTATAATTATTAGAAAAGAATTAAGTTAACATTCATGAATGAAAAATATGTGTGCTAATGTACATTTATAGCACAAATTTCAATTCATTAAGTGACTGCTTTTGGAAGTAAATTGAGATATTAATTTTGAAAATATATATTAATAATAACAAGTCAGATGTCATATGACTTATATATAGCTTGCACTTACAAATATGTAAAATTAAGAGCGTGCTAATAGCTCTAAACAAGCTTTTTTTTTTATTTTTATTTATGATAAATGCTACTACAAGAGAAGGCATTCAAATCATTTTTATTTTGGATTGTCCCCATCCCCAGACCGGTTTCGACCTATGGGTCTCTTCAGTGAGGAGTTGGGACATTAGATCTAAAAAACCAACTCAAGCAAAGCATTTATCTAAAAGATAATTGTTAGAAGAAGATCTGAAACTTTTAGATCTTCTTCTAACAATTATCTTTTAGATAAATGCTTTGCTTGAGTTGGTTTTTTAGATCTAATGTCCCAACTCCTCACTGAAGAGACCCATAGGTCGAAACCGGTCTGGGGATGGGGACAATCCAAAATAAAAAATGATTTGAATGCCTTCTCTTGTAGTAGCATTTATCATAAATAAAAAAAAAAAGCTTGTTTAGAGCTATTAGCACGCTCTTAATTTTACATATTTGTAAGTGCAAGCTATATATAAGTCATATGACATCTGACTTGTTATTATTACTATTATTATTTTGCTGTTGTGGCTTTAGCTAAATTAAAGAGCTAAGCCTACTAATATATGGAGTATCTGAATTAAGTTCAGGCCCATATGATTTTTTCAGTTGGAGAGCTGACTTTAAAGACATGTAGATGTCTAAAAGTTTCAGATCTTCTTCTAACAATTATCTTTTAGATAAATGCTTTGCTTGAGTTGGTTTTTTAGATCTAATGTCCCAACTCCTCACTGAAGAGACCCATAGGTCGAAACCGGTCTGGGGATGGGGACAATCCAAAATAAAAATGATTTGAATGCCTTCTCTTGTAGTAGCATTTATCATAAATAAAAAAAAATATATATTAATATTGGAAATATCTGAAATTATTTATGACATTTTACTTAAGTGAAATAGAGTCAAAGAAAAAGAAAATGTTGAGTAAAATTTTTTTTTAATATTAATCAATTAATAGTTGAAAATTAGCAGAGAGAATTAAATGCAGAATTGTACACATTTAGATTAGAGAATAATATTGATTACAATATAATTATCTGTTATTTATTTGATAATCACATATACTTACAGTTAGCCAATAGTAGGCATAAATTGACAGTCTGTATTTATATAAATAAATAAATAAATGTTTAGTTTAAAAATTAAGAATTATTATTATTATTATTATTATTATTATTATTATTATTATTATTATTATTATTATTATTATTATTATTATTATTATTATTATTATTATTATTATTATTATTATTATTATTATTATTTAATTAAAAAATTTAAAAATAAAATAAAATTAAGAATTATTAATTAAGATTGAAAACAACTTATTTTTTGAATACATTATACTTCATATGCATTTGGAAAAAGTGATTTTGAATTTTACGATTAAAACAATTTATGATCACCATTTCCTATGATTATATAAGCTGCTAAAACAATAGCAAACTCTGTATATGGTGTGAACATCCAGCACAAGCCATAGTAATCAATGGAAGCTAGGTTTGTACATAAAATCTCTATCTAATGCCTATTCAACATCTCAAGACTAGTTTCTAATTTATGACTTTCATTGATGCATAGCATTGAAACTGTAAGAACTGCACCTAGATCTCTAGATTTTATGCATCACTCCAGCAGCCACCTTTTATCTATTTAGTTAACAATAAAGCTATAATGTCAAAATGAAAACACAATAATGTTCACAATCCTAGCTGATTTGTTTGTATAGTCATACAGATCTGAAACAAGTTCAATAGCCATGCCTTTTGGTGTCTTTAATTTATTAATAGCCATAATTACTGTCATCCTATAGGTGTGATTAGCATTAAACCACTAATACTTATTCAAGCTGTTAAGACAGCAGCAAAAATCTGCATACAGTAGTATCACCCAATACAAGCCATGTAGAAGGTTTGTGCATACCCATTTAATATGCACAGACAAGTTTCTAGTTTGTGACTTTCATCAGTGAGGAGCTTTGAATCTGAAAGCACTCCACTTGGATCTAATGTAATCCTCCAGCATTCATCTTTTACATATTTAGTTAATTATAAAGCTATGAGCCCAAAATGAAAATACAATAATGTTCTCAATTCAAGATAATTCACTTGTATAATCATACAGATCTGAACCATGTTCAGTAACTATATTTTGGTGTCTTTGGCACTACTTATGGAGAGTTTGCTACAATTTTATCAGCTTGTGTAAGTGTGGGAAATTATAGTCATGTGATATTTTACTGTTGTTAAAACAAGCAAAACACACTATAAATATGCCACACACAGTAAGCTAGAGTAATCAATGGATGCCAGAAGGCTTGTGCATAAAATCCCCATCTAGTGCCTACTCATCCAATATCATAAGATCTAGATGCAGTGCTCTCAGATCCAAGGCTCCTCACTGATGAAGGCCACAAGCCAGAAACTAGTCTGGGGATATTGGATGAGTAGGCACTAGATGGGGATTTTATGCACAAGCCTTCTGGCATCCATTGATTACTCTAGCTTGCTGTGTGTGGCATATATATAGTAAGTTTTGCCTATTTTAACAAGTTATACACAAGCGTAAGAGGTGGTGGTCATGTGATGATATTTTACTGGTTTATTATTGATCATACCCATAGAAAGATGGTGACTATGTTTATTAATAAACCAAAACACAATCTGAACTGGCCTTAGAACAGTATGACTATATAAAGCTAATTAGCTTGTATTGAAAACATTAGTGTATTTTTATTTTGGCTTTATAACTTGATAGTTAACTAAATAAGTAAAACATTGTTGTTGGAGAGTTGCATTAAATGCACAGGTCATGCTCTCAGATCTAATAATTCTCACTAATGAAATACACAAGTTAGAAATTAGTCTGAGGATATTGAATGAGCAGAAACTAGATAGATTTTGTGCACAAACCTTCTGGAATTTATTGATGACTATGGCTTGAACTGGGTGACATTACTGTAGGGAGTTTGCTACTGTATAACTTAATTTTAATGACATATTAATATTTATGCTACAATAAAAGCAAGTTTAAGAATATTAACATTATATACATTTTTCTTTTGCTTTTATTATAAATGTACATTTTATTTAAGTACCTTTTACATATTTTAATTAAATTGTGTATTAAAAACAATTGTATTTACAAATGAAAAGAATGGGGGGAAATGTTATCCAAATTGCTTCATTTCAAATGCATTAAAATTTGACTAGATGTAAGATAAATGTAATTTATCATTTAAAAGATTTATATATTTTTAAAGATTTAAATAATAATTATTTTTAAGTTATTTATTTATTTAAAATAAAAATGTATTCTGTGTCTTGAAAATAAAAAACTGCATCAGAAGTTATTTTTAAATTCTTCAAAAATTGCCACAATTTGTTTACTTAGTAATTTGATATTTTTATTTTTTATTTATTCTTTTATTAACTTGTAAATAAAATGGATCATAAATAGAGAAAAAAGGACTTGAATTGGGCTAGGCCTTGAGCTATCAAAGCATTTACTTTACCATTAAAATCTGGACATCTATTAATTAAGAATAATCATACTTCATATAAATTCCACATCCAATAAACATATTAGAGATAAATATAAACTAATAAATTAGTCAACATTTCATAAGTGAAATTAAAAAGAAGTATTTTAATCTTCAATTGTTCAAGGATTATATGTCTGAAATTTTTAATTAAAAAGATAAGTGAAATAATTTTTTTGTAAAAAAAGACTCAATTTGTCCAGATATATAATGCTGTCATTTCTGAGATAGTGTGTGATTGGATGTAAAACAAGATTGTTCTAAAAAATAAAATAGTAGGCAGATTAAAGTGGTAGATTTTAAGATCTAGTCAGAAGAGGTTATTCTGGATTCAAAAGTTGAGAAGAAAAGAGAACTAGCAGTTCAGTTGTAAAGACAACAATAAGAAGTTAAGCTTATAGTTTGAAGTAAGACTAATCTCAATTGTTAAACAATTCTCTTCAATTTGATCTAAAACATATCACTGTAAAATGGCTAAATTTAATTTACATTAACCTACTCTGAAAATCTGTTAATTTGGAAGTTATCATCATAATGAAAATTTGAAGCTATAAAAGAAAAGTTAATAGAAGAACTTTTAATGAAAATCATGAATAAATTCAACTTTTGGCAACTTACACTGGAAAAATAATGTAATTTTAAAACACTAGAAAATGATGCAGTTTTAAACTGAACATTAACAGCTACAAAAATGAAACACTAACATGAAACAAATTAAAAATTATAACTACAAAAAAAAATTATGTAATCCATGTTAATAGATATTGCAGTGTGCATTTCTATACTTACAAATAATTTTTTTAATATAAATCAATAATTAATAATAAGAAATAATTTTGATTTAGTTTTTTTTTGTTAAAATATACTTTTTACTTGTTTTATTTTCCTCCAAAAGTTGTAAAAGTATATGGGATCTTTCCATTTTTTAAAGAAAAAAGGTTTTAATTAATCCTTAAATTTTTTATCTCTTACTGTGAAATGTTGTTTTCATATTTAATTATTAAAAAAGGGGAAAAAAATTCTAGCTAATCTTAATTTTTTTTATCTCCTGTAAAATGTTTTGTAGTTTTAATCATTGAAAAAGAAAATAACTTTTAATTTAGTAATATGAATCAACTGGTTGCCATATGAATTTATATTGTTTATAAAAATGTGTTAGATTTGAAATTGTCATATTGTCATATCTTCAAACATCACATGATCACCATCTCTATACTAGCACATAATTTGTTGTAAACAAAGGCAAAACTCCCCATACAGTAGTGCTACCATGTGCCAAACAGAGTAATCAATGGATGCCAGAAGGCTTGTGCATAAAATCCCTATCTAGTGCCTACTCATCCAATATCCCCAGACTAGTTTCTGGCTTGTGGACATCATCAGTGAGGAGCCTTGGATCTGAGATCACTGCACCTAGATCTTAGGATCTAATGCAACCCTCCAGCAGCCACCTTTTAACTCTACTTTACTACAAAACTATAAGAATGAAATTGAAAACCTTGTTAATATTTTCAATCTAAGCTCAATAGCTTATATAGTCATATGGGTCTGAACTCAATTCAGCACCCATACATTTTGGTGTCTTTGGCTCTTAAACAACCATAGTCACCACTATCCTATTAGGCAGAATTGGTGTTAAACCATCAAACATCACATGATCACCATTTCTATACTAGCACATAATTTGTTGTAAACAAAGGCAAAACTCCCCATACAGTAGTGCCACCCTGTGCCAAACAGTAATCAATGGATGCCAGAAGGCTTGTGCATAAAATCCCTATCTAGTGCCTACTCATCCAATATCCTCAGACTAGTTTGGCACAGGGTGGCACTACTGTATGGGGAGTTTTGCCTTTGTTTACAACAAATTATGTGCTAGTATAGAGATGGTGATCATGTGATGTTTGATGGTTTAACACCAATCCTGCCTAATAGAATAGTGGTGGCTATAGTTGTTTAAGAGCCAAAGACACCAAAATGTATGGGTGCTGAATTGAGTTCAGACCCATATGACTATATAAGTTATTGAGCTTAGATTGAAGATATTAACAATGTTTTCAATTTCATTCTCATAGTTTTGTAGTAAAGTAGAGTTAAAAGGTGTTTGCTGGAGGGTTGCATTAGATCCTAAGATCTAGGTGCAGTGATCTCAGATCCAAGGCTTCTCACTGATGATGGCCACAAGCCAGAAACTAGTCTGGGGATATTGGATGAGTAGACACTAGATAGGGATTTTATGCACAAGCCTTCTGGCATCCATTGATTACTCTGTTTGGCACAGGGTGGCACTACTGTATGAGGAGTTTTGTGCTAGTATAGAGATGGTGATCATGTGATGTTTGATGGTTTAACACCAATCCTGCCTAATAGGATAGTGGTGGCTATGGTTGATTAAGAGCCAAAGACACCAAAATGTATGGGTGCTGAATTGAGTTCAGACCCATATGACTATATAAGCTATTGGGCTTAGATTGAAGATATTAACAATGTTTTCAATTTCATTCTCATAGTTTTGTAGTAAAGTAGAGTTAAAAGGTGGCTGCTGGAGGGTTGCATTAGATCCTAAGATCTAGGTGCAGTGATCTCAGATCCAAGGCTTCTCACCGATGATGGCCACAAGCCAGAAACTAGTCTGGGGATATTGGGTGAATAGGCACTAGATAGGGATTTTATGCACAAGCCTTCTTGCATCCATTGATTACTCTTTTTGGCACAGGGTGGCACTACTGTATGGGGAGTTTTGCCTTTATTGTCATATCTTCTCTAAATTTATTAGTTAATTTTATTAAATAATTGTTAAAAATAAGTTTCTGAAATTATTATTTTTAGTGTTTAATGTCTTTATCCTCTAGCAATCTTTTCTGTGAAATATCATTATGTATGACTTGATTTCATCATAGCATTGTAATTTAAGGAATTCTTAAATGATACCAGTAATACTATTTAAATTAAGGTAGATTAAACATGCACATTTATATTTTCTCTTATTCACAGTCACAGTCTCTAGAGTCCCTGTGATCTGGAGATAGCTCTAAAACAATAATTGTTAATTTAAATAGTCACCTGGGTGTGTATTTACATTTGGACAACAAGATGGTTTTTTTGATGGTGCAAAGATCAAGATCATTTTCAAAGTTCATTCACTGCACTTCATACAACTTAGAAATTAATTTATTGTTGGTGTGTTCATTAATGGCCAAAGCATTGATGATCATCAGCATGTTTCAGAATCCTAGAACTTGTTTTATTTTGATCAATACTTTAGCACTTAAGTATGCACATGCAGATGATTGTTTTATGTTATGACCTAAGTTTGACACTGACATTAGCTACACCCTGATATTGAATCTCTTTTAGATCCTGTTACAAAAAATAAATTTTGGTTATTCATGTTTAATTCTGGTGATGTAACTGACTTTTATAATTACTTTTTTTATTCTATGATAATTATCTCCACTCCTTTTATATTTGTTGATGACTATTCATTGACAAGATTAATTCATTGATAATGAAGATGATAACTATTTACTAGGGTTAATGATATTTCTCATCACCATATAATATTTACCTCTTCATTTGTTCTGTGTTACAACCAAAATATATATATATATAGTAAAAAAATAAAAATAAATTGTTACAACCAAAATATATATATATATAGTAAAAAAATAAAAATAAATTGTCTTTTATCATGTGACATAACTTTAAAAGCTTGTATTACATGATATATTACTTTTTTTTTTCTTTTTACTTTTGCTTTAAAAGCTATTAGCAATATTATATGCTAGTAATATATGGTGAAACTGAAAATATGTGTCTGAACATTTCAGATTTTCTACTTAATAATTAACTATTACATAAGTGCTGTCCTTAAATTGGTACTTTAGATTTAGTGTCTGTTCATCCTAGAGTCTCACTGAGGACAGCCACCAGCTTGAAACTGGTTTGGGAATAGGGATAGTTCTAGATAAAGATTTTTAAATGCTTTTCTTTTCTGCATTTATCAGAAAAGCTTGCTTAGAGTTATTAGCATACTAATTACATATATACAAACAAAAAGTATATATATATAGGTGATGAACATTTATACTAATTACATATATACAAACAAAAAGTATATATATATAGGTGATGAACATTTATAAAGAGATATACCCCACAAAAAGCCCAAATTGTAATGGTAGGTAAAATCTATTATTTGAAAATGGATTTTGATCCATTCCAATTTGCAAATATTTCTAAAGCACTAGGCAAATCAGTTTGCTTACCCATTAAATATTTATGCTACCTTACAATACTTGTTACTTTAATCTTACCATCAGCACCCAAAATACTACAAACCATAGGAACAAATATTAAATGTTATGTTGATAATAGTAAAGAGAACACAATGAACTAATGTTGTAAACCCATCATAATATTTGTCATTGATAGATATGCATTTGACTCAAAATAATAAATGCTTAAACGAAATTGAGATCAAAGACTGCCATAGCAATTGATAACAACAATATGTATTTTATTTGCAGAACATATATGAATACAATAAACTACAAGATTAAATTAAGAACGAAACTATAAATAAAAATAAAATAAATAAATACCTTATCCTCAATATTCTTCCCTCTCAACTAAAATTACTTATCCATAGCTCCACCCCCCCCCCCTTAAAATTGTACTTTTATAAAAAGTAAATAAATATTTTTGAAAAATTATTTAGATAAGCTAAAAATAAATCTATGGTCCTAACACTAAAATACGTACGCACATATAAAAAGACTTTAAATATTTGTAAAACAAGAAAACATTATTTTGACTATGCATACCGATTACTATCATTTGTAGTTTTTCTTAACATTTATAATTTGTGTTGTTAAATGTTATAATCATGAACGTGAATAGAAAATTTATATCAACGTAATATTAATATTCACAAAATCTCTTAGAAACTACAGGAGTGAAGTATCTTTTAAATATTCTATAAAATATTTGCTGTGACATGTCATTTAATTGTAAATAATCTTTTTGAAGTAAAAAATATTTTTATATTAATGCAAAAATGCATATAATTCCTCATCTTGATTTTATATAAAATATTTCATTTATATTTATTTTGCATAAAAATACTGCTGTATTCATTAGACACATTACTATGCTTAGTACATCATCATCATCATCATTATAAAATACCCATTTCTTTAAGCTTATATTGTATACACAATAATATATTTGCTTAACACATAGAAGTTGAACACTTGTCGCTCTGATACAAAATTATATTCCAACTGTATGGTCATGTCTTTTAAATGTTTTTACTAATCTATATAAGATAAAGTAAAAATACTTGCTCAGTTTCATAGTAATTCAAAATGTTGGTGGGCGAGAGGCGAGAAATCCTCATAGCTGTCTTACAAGCAGTTGTCCCGGGTTAGCGGGTTCATTTCCCGGCCGATGCTATGACACATGAAAAAAAAAAAAAAAAGTAAGGATATACATATTTATTTTCCATTTACCAACGCTTATTTTAAAAAAGCTATAAACAATATTCAGTTGTGAAATTATAAATGAGTATACTTAATTTTATATATATATGTCAAAGCGTTGACCGGTAAACGAACCCGGGCCAGCTGCTTGGAAGGCAGCTATGATAATCGCTAGGCCACCAACGCCTGACGGATTTTTAACTATTTACACTGTATTTGAAAAACTCAGAAATATTCAAATGTATGTGTATATAGATAATCAATGAAAACATTTTCCTATCAATATTTTCTTTTTTAAAAAATATCCTTCCTCAAATTGAATAAACTTTTTTAAAAGGTTAATAATTATTAAATAAAATTGTTATTTGTAGAGTGCTTTAACTTTTTTCCATTACTAACACATTGAAATAAAATATTAAAAAAATTATTAATAAAGCAATATTACCATTTCAATCTTTAGATTGAATGTAAAGTAAATTAGTTAGAAATAATTGTTTAATCAATTCTACCAAATATGATATTTTATTTGACTCAGTTTTTGTTCGCGCAGCAAATACTTCTAATAGCATTATTTGATGACTGAAGTATATTAATTATTTGAATTATTATTATTTTTTCCATATATCATAGCATCGGCCGATAGACGAACTCGCAACAACCGTCTGCAACCAAATGCTTGCTTGCAAGGCTGCTGCGCTGACCTCTCAGCTAACAACGCTTGACTTATTTGAATTATTGTATCCGAATATTTTATGATTTTTTTCTATAATAAAATAATCATTAAATGAATTATAAGATGTGTGTGTGAGAGAGAGAGAGAGAGAGAGAGAGAGAGAGAGAGAGAGAGAGAGAGAGAGAGAGAGAGAGGAGAGGGAGAGGGAGAGAGAGAGGGGGAGAGGGAGAGAGAGAGAGAGAGAGAGAGAGAGAGGGAGAGGGAGAGAGAGAGGGGGAGAGAGAGGGAGAGAGAGAGAGGAGAGAGAGGGAGAGGGAGAGAGAGGGGGAGAGGGAGAGGGGGAGAGAGAGAGAGAGAGGGAGAGAGAGAGGGAGAGAGAGAGGGAGAGAGAGGGAGAGAGAGGGGAGAGAGAGGGGGAGAGAGAGAGGGGAGAGAGAGAGGGAGAGGGAGAGAGGGGGAGAGGGAGAGGGAGAGGGGGAGAGAGAGGGAGAGAAAGAGAGGGGAGAGAGAGGGGGGAGAGAGAGAGGGGAGAGAGAGGGGGGAGAGAGAGGGGGGAGAGAGAGAGAGGAGAGAGAGAGAGAGGGAGAGAGAGAGAGAGAGAGAGAGAGAGAGAGAGAGAGAGTGAGTGTGTGTGTGAGATAAACTTAAACTAATCAATTATTCTATTAAACATTAATCATTAATTCAGCTTTTAGAAAATCTGATCAAGGAGAAAATAAATTTCTCTTTTCCTTTTACTTAGCACTTTATTTTATCCGTAAGTTTCAATACAATAAATAAATTAAAGTTCTTGTTTTATTATAAAGTTTGGAAACAAATTTTTCGACAACTACATATTTCAGTTCAAGATCTTGAGATTTCCTTCATATTTCCCACCGTCTCACTCATCAGAGTATTATATTTAAAAAAATCTTTTATATTTCCACGTTCGACAACGAAGACCAGTCTTAAAAAAAAACTGTTTCTCCAAGATGTTATTATAAAATAAGATATCAATGTATTTATCTGCAATAAATAATTTTCCTTAATAAAAAAACAACTACAGCATTCTATTAAATAAAATTGATTATAATAAACAAAAATAAAATAATAAAAATGTACACGTTAATACTTTCTTTTTAAAATAATAATAATTAATCAGAATGATTTACTTTCTTTATTTTAATATTTATTACCAAGATTAATTATTACAATATTGACATATATATATATATTTACAACAACAAATAAATATGTTAATGTTTGTGGGTGTTTATTTACATTTACTTTTACACTTCTTATGACCTATCAATAATCAGAACAATATTTATGTTTTTCTATCTTAATAACTATTATGTTAATAACTATTTTTAATTCATTACAAAATGTATAATTATCTATATACAAGAAAACTAACTAAATAATGTAACACTTTTGTTTTCTTTCAGTTGTTTATTACATTATTATTCTCCTTTTTAACAAACTATTATATCAAACTAACTGTTGCAATATATGTATGTATTCATATGTTTTAAGAATATGTGGTGGAATGGAGATTTTAAGAATATGTTTACAAAAAGTATATATCTTCGAGTAAATTTATTTTTAGAAATTAATTAGTCACATGTACAGATTGTGTAAATGACATAATAACTAATTCTCCATATACATGCACAAAAAACACCACAATTACCTGGAAAAGTTTTAAATTATTGCAATTTTTTATTCGCTTCAAAACTATTTGAATGCTATTTTATTAAAAAATGTATCTAGAATTTAAATATGTAAAAATACTAATGATAGAAAACAGTCCATTAATTATTATATAATATCACTGTTTAGCTTTAAAGAAGAAGTAACTTTAATTAATCATAGAAGATTGGTTGTCCATAAAATTTATTTAACATTTTATACATTTAATACAAGATGATTTATACAAATACTATCACTAGTAGTGAAAATTAGAAGCATTTAAAATGAAAATTAGTAACAATAGGGATTTTCCCAGCATCCACTATGTTTTCAATTTTTTTTTTTTTCCCTATGTCATAGCATCGGCAGGGACGCGAACCCACAACCGTCTGCAACCAACTACTTGCTTGCATGGCGGCTGCGATACCTCTCGGCTAACAACGCAAGACAATGTTTTCAATTTTTATAAGATGATATTGGGATCAGTTTGAAAAAGCTTGATAAATAAGATATCAAGATCAGGATTTAAAGTGATCCAATTAAAAGCAAAAATAAGAACTTTATTTTCTTGACTTTTATCTTTATAAAATGTTAATATTCTAATTTTAAAGATTAAAAAAATATTTACAGAATAAAGTTAATAATTTTGAACTTAAACTAAGTATATTTTCAATATACTGGATATACAAAATAAATAAAGACTAATAGATTTGTTAAAAAATCCCTTACATGGTAAACTTATACATGATTATGAAGAATTAAACAAACCTTATGTGTGATATATAGATTATCAAAAATTCACTAAAAATACAAATTGCTTTTATAGAATATTCTGAATAAAGTAGAACAATAAAATTATTCTAACTTTAGAAAATTGTTTTCAGCTAGAAAAGTTATCTATTTTATCTGTGCTTTATACTACTTCTACAAACATTAATTTGCTTTTCTTATATATAAATATAACCTAATCCATTTTAAAAAAAAACTGATAACTGTCATTTCTTAAGTCTTGTAGTTATGGGTGCATTGTAAATATTGCCTTGCTTTAGTGAATCTAAATCTTTCTCATGATTATTTTCAAGTTTTATAAAAAGCTTAAAATTATGACATTTTTACTGTGGTATTTTGATGTCTAAAATCAATTTTTTTATATAATAATGAATAGTTACTCAATTTCTTGACATTTTTCAACATCTTTACAACATATATGTAAATATATATATAGATAAGCATAAATAAAGATCAGACAGGCAAATAGACCAAAAAATCACTATAAGAAAATATTTGTGATTACAGATTGTACTATATTTCACTTAGAATATTAATCTTTTTTTATTTTTTTCACTTTTTAAAAAATCAGAATTACTATTATTCACTTATGAATGGTTTTTAACAGCATGCTCATGCAATGAATTAATATATAATTTTAGAAGGCAACTGGGGCTCATGATTTAGAATACTCTAAATGATATTTACAGCAATATATATATATATATATTGTGCCCTTGTCTGTAGGTCATATATATATATATATAAATATAATCTAATATATATATATATATATATATATATAAAGATTATTTTAGTAATTTTTTCCAGTAAATATGTTAGCAGTTTGAATTACAATATTTTTATAATTAATTTTCCTGTGATATATTTATTTAAACCATAGTATTCATCGCTGATATATATTAGGTAGTTGCACCGATTGTGTAATGCAGCCACTAGATGATGTTGTGGTACCATCAACAACCACCAAGAAGCCTATAAGTGATTAATTTCTACCTGAAAGTCACTCAAATTAACAAATTAAAATTCCTAAGGCAATGTAAATTGAAAAAATCATTCTAAAATACAAATTACAAAAAAGCCAAGAAAATGCCATAAAATTCAAATTACAAAAACAAAAAACAGTAAAAATACGTCAAATATCCCCCATCCCAATTATTTGATCTAGCGCCGTGTTTACAATTATATTGCATTCAAATATCAGCTTTTCAAGCTAATTGAGCATGCGCCTTTTGATAGTGTTAAATAAATGGATACTTTCCTCTTCAATCCAAGATATAGTATTTATGCAGGAATAAAAAGGATCCTCTCCCATGACTCAAATTCTTTTATATGAGCAAATCTGAAGAACTGTTGAGGAGAGTGTGAGTAGAATTCTCACTTTAAATTACTATTTACGATGTTTTTTGGCTGAATGATGTCGGTGAAATTGCTTAGAATTTACTAAACGTCATTCTTACTGAAACTTAATTATGAGTAAATAAACAATTATTTGATCTAGCGCCGTGTTTACAATTATATTTAAATAGTAATTTAAAGTGAGAATTTTACTCATGCTCTCCTCAACAGTTCTTCAGATTTGCTCATATAAAAGAATTTGAGTCATGGGAATAAGAGGATCCTTTTTATTCCTGCATAAATACTATATCTTGGATTGAAGAGGAAAGTATCCATTTATTTAATACTCTCAAAAGGCGCGTGTTCAATTAGCTTGAAAGGCTGATATTTGAATGTAATATAATTGTAAACACGGCGCTAGATCAAATAATTGCTTATTTACTCATAATTAAGTTTCAGTAAGAATGACGTTTAGTAAATTTTAAGCAATTTCACCGACATCATTCAGCATTAAACATTGTAAATAGTAATTTAAAGTGAGAATTCTACTCACGCTCTCCTCAACAGTTCTTCAGATTTGCTCATATAAAAGAATTTGAGTCATGGGAATAAGAGGATCCTTTTTATTCCTGCATAAATACTATATCTTGGATTGAAGAGGAAAGTATTCATTTATTTAACACTCTCAAAAGACACGTGCTCAATTAGCTTGAAAGGCTGATATTTGAATGTAAAGGAAACCCCAAGAAAATGCTATGAAATTTGAATTACAACAAAAACAAAAAATTTAATGATAAATGTCAAAAAAACTAACACAGCTTCATTAATGATGGATGAAGGTTCATTAATGGCAGAAATTACAAAAACAGAATTTCATCAATATTTAGCTTTCAACATTTGCAAATATGCATCTTCAATCAGATTCCATAGCAGCAATTTATATAAACTAAGAACATTACACAAGAGCTTTTACTTATCAAATTAATTAATTTTCTGCTTTGAAATTATGGCATATCATCAAAAATAAATACTTTTCAAAAAGCAGCAGTTTATATAAACTAAAAAGCAATAAGTAAGAGAGCTTCTACACCCCTCCAGTTTCTACTTATCAAATTAATTATTCTCTGCTTTGAAATTATGGCATATCATCAAAAATAAGTACTTTTCAAAAAGATTCTAAAGCAGCAATTTATATAAACTAAAAAGCGATAAGAACATTACAAGAGAGCTTCTATACCCCACCCAAACATCTATTTATCAAATTAATTATTCTCTCCTTTGAAATTATGGCATACCATTTAAATAGATTTATAGATATTGCAGAAAAAATATTACCCAATTTTCTTCAAGGCTGACTTGTCCAGTATTTGTAGTAGATTTGCAGCAGTTCCAGACTCCGTTCACTGCCATTTTCACTATGATGAGTTGATCATCCATGATGTCCTGCCATGTTTACAACTCTTCTTTAATTAAAATTATAAAATTTAGCTTTTTATTGTTAAATTTCTTAACTTACCACTTTTATCAAAGGTGATCCCCAAATGAATAACAGCAGATTAAAAAAATAATTTAACAGAAGATATGGAAAAAGTTGCATATTGAAATGTTATGTAATAGGCCTCTCATATTAAAAAATATAGGTGAATTTTCAACTTTCTTTAAATAAAACATAATTAAATATGCATCTTATATATATATTTACTGTGCACAGAATATGGTACTAAAGTTTATTTTTAAAAAAATCTTTTCTCTTTGGCAAAATGCTGAAGAATCACTTATTATTTTAAATTGCATTGGGGTGTTATATTTTGCAGAACTACTTTCTTTAAATAATTATTTGCTAAAGCTTGCGACTATATTTTTTAATGTGAGAGAACTATTAGGTTACATTTCAATTTGCGACTTTTTCCATATCTTCTGTTAAATTATGTTTTTAATCTGCTGTTATCCACTTAGGGATCATCTTTGATAAAAGTGCTAAGTTAAGAAATTTAATGATAGAAAGCTAAATTTTATAATTTTAATTAAATAAGAGTTGTAAACAAAGCAGGATATCGCAGACGATCAATTCATCATAGTGCAAATGGCAATGAACTTAACCTGGAAGTGCTGCAAATTTACTACAAATACTGGACAAGTCAGCCTTGAAGAAAATTGGGTAATATTTTTCCTGCAATATCTATAAATTTATTTAAATGATATGCCATAATTTCAAAGCAGAGTATAATTAATTTTATAAATAGAAGCTTGGAAGGGGGTATAGAAGATATCCTTTAATGTTTTTATTGCATTTTAGTTTATAAAAACTGCTGCTTTGGAATCTTTTTGAAAAGTACTTATTTTTGATGATATGCCATAATTTCAAAGCAGAGAATTATTAATTTGATGTTCTTAGGTTATATAAATCACTGCTATGAAATTGATTGCAGATACATATTTGCAAATTTTGAACGCTAAATAATGATGAAATTCTGGTTTTTGTAACTCCTGCCATTAATGAAGCCCCATCTGCCATTGTTAATTTTTTTGACCATTAAAGTTTTTCTGTTTTTGTTGTATTTCAAATTTCATAGCATTTTCTTTAGGCATTTTAATTTGTCCATTTCAGCAAAGAATTCTTCATTCTGTGGAGGGAATGTTGCATTTGATGTATTTTCACTAATTTCTGTTTTTGAAATTCGAATTTTATAGCATTTTTTAAAGTTTTTTTTTGTAATTTATATTTTAGAAGGATTTTTTTGATTTACTTTGCCTTAGGTATTTTAAATTGTCCATTTCAGCAACGAGTTCTTCATTCTGGGAAGGGGGGAGGGGTTGAGTCTGACATATTTTCACTGATTTCTGTTTTTGTAATTCAAATTTTATAGCATTTTCTTGTTTTTGTTTTTGTAATTTATATTTTAGAGGGATTTGTTCGATTTACTTTGCCTTTGGCTTTTTTATTTGTCAATTTAAGTGACTTTTGGATAGAAATTTATCACTTAAGGCTTCTTAGTGTTGATGATACTGCAGCATCATCTAGTGGCCACATTACATGATCGGTACAACTACTATATATTATATATTATTAAAAATGACAAGAAATTTAATTTATTATGCTGCTTTTCCATATACTTAAATAAATCACATGATATAATATAAAAGAAAATATTTTTTATATAACAGCAATAATCGTAGGGGTATAATAAAAATAATAATACAGAAAATCTTTTTTCAGCAAGCACGGATACAAAAGATAGTAGTTATTAAAAATTTTAAGCATAAAAATGATACATATAATACAGATAAAATATAATTACTTTACAAAAATAACACAAAAATTACAGATATAATCCAAAGAGTATTAAAATCATACTTTTAATTATAAACCACCTGATTTAAATAATAATAATTTTAATTCTCTTATAAATAATAACAACAACTATAATAATAATAATAATAATAATAATAATAATAACAGTAGTAGTAGTAGTAGTAGTAGTAGTAGTAGTAGTAGTAGTAGTAGTAGTAGTAGTAGTAGTAGTAGTAATAATAAAAAAATAAAAATGGACAAAACTTTCATACTTTTCTAAAATTTATAATACATTACTAAAAATGAAAAATATATGGATAATATAGTCAAATAGTAAAAATCTTGATAAATTAATAGGTAATTATAATATTAGAGATGATATAAAATATAAAAAAGGATTTATATATACAATTAATTGTTGAAATTACAATATGATTTATTATAGACATGTGGGGAAGCAATTAGATAAAAGAGCAAAAAACAAAACAAAATGCAATTAATAAAAGAGAAGATAAATTTACTTTATATTTTAGACAAAAAATAGATTGTGTAAAAAATATAAAACCTTTAAACTATATTAAATAACCCATTAAAAAATTATAAAACCAATTTGCAATAAACATAACTATATGAATATATATAAAATATCAAAAAAAATTAATTAATAGTTGGCTAATGATAAATGAATGAAAAATTATATTATTTATAGTTTTTTTCTTCCTTGTACATATTACATTATTGTTACAATAGGTTCTAATTAATTTTGCATAAAAGAGATAGACGCCATAAGTAAATTGAAATTGTAAAATAGTTCCAACAAATTGAAAAGAGCAAAAATAAATATTTTCTAAAAGAGCCTTCTTATTATATGCAAATAATTATTGCTGTTATATAAAAATATTTTACTTTATATTATATAACTTATTTAAATATTTATCATCATCATTAATCATTAACAATCCATTGCAGAATGAGGGTCTCTCCAAGTTTAAACTATGTTCTCTGATTTCTAGGCTCTTTTCGCCACATCATCCCTGCAAACTTTTTTATTTCATCCATCAATATTACATGGAACTTTTACAATATCTTGTAATCCAGGTTAAAATTTCAATTGTCCATCTATTATAATCTTTTCTACCAATATGTCCAGCTCAACTTCATTTCAATCTTTTAATTCTTTCAACAATGACAATAACAATGGTTTGTTCTCTTACCCTTGCATGTTATTTTCAATCTCTTCTTGTTACTCCTAACATACATTTTTCCATACTTCTTTGAGTGGTCTGAAGTTTCTGTATTATTCTTTTATTAAGTGTCCAAGTCTCAGATCCATTAGTAAGAACTGGTAAAACATATTTATTAATAATCTTTTTCAAACACATAGGCATATTTCCTATTAATATTAATTTATTTCTATCAAAAGCACTCCAACCAAGTTTAATTCTATGATTAATTTCATCCACTATGTTTCCATCTGTAGTAATAATATGACCAAGATATTTACAGTTATTAATTTCTTCTAAGTCATCATAATCAATGTTTATTTTCATCTTTTGAGAAAATCCAATGGACATTACTGTAGTATTTTTAACATTTACCTTTAGTCCTACTTTCAACTTTCATATGATAACTCTTGAAACATTTTATGAAGCACTAAAGAATTATTTTTAAAAATAACTACATCCTCTGCAAAATCTAAGTGACTTAAATAATCTCCATTTACTTTTCTTCCTTTAGCTTTCCATTTTAATCCACAAAATACTGTTTGTAGCACTGCAGTAAAAAGTTTTGGAGATATGGAGTCACCCTATCTTACCCTCTACTCAGTGTTAATCTTCCTAGTATCATTATGCAACCTAACTGTTGCTGTTTCATTTTTATATATATTCTTTAGAATATAGCAATATCCTGGTTCTATACTTTGATTATTCAATGCTTTAATCACTGAAGAAATGCTTATAGAATCAAAGGCCTTTTCATAATCTACAAATCTAAAGCATAATAGCAATTCATATTCATTGTTTTTTTCTATAACTTCTTTCAATACTTAGATATGATCTACTACATTAAAACCACTTTTAAATCCAGCTTGTTTTTTAGGTTGGTTGTAATCCAATGTTCTCTGTAAACGAGTTGCAATTAACTTGGTAAATTTTTTATATAAAACTGATATATCTGTAATTTCTAATATCTTTTTTATCATCTTTTCAAAATATTAATATTGAATTCTTCCAATCATCTGGTACATCTTTATCATTTAGACATTTGGTATATAACTTTGTGGAAAAAAATTCTATTTTCTCACTTGCTACTTTTAATATATTGATTATAATTCCATCATTACCAAGAGCTTTTCCCTTTTTCCTAAATTTAATTGTACATCTGATTTCATTTAAAATCCTGAGCAATTCAGAAGATATAATAGATATAGAAGGTACTTGTTTTTTCTTACAATATATTTCTTCTGTCCACTTCATTGTCATTTCTCTTTTTAGTAATAATTCCATCTTTTCTTCTTATTGCAGATATGTTTCTACTAATAACAAAATGTTGTTTACATTCTTGAGATTTTTATTCTTTTCTACAGCTTTCCTTGCTAGTTCAGAATTATACTTTCTTATATCATTATTAACTCTTTTCACACAATTTTACAAAACTCAAGATATTCAATCCTTCTTAATGCATCATTTTTGTATATCTTCAGATTCTGTCTTTTTTTAAAAAATTCTCTAGTCTCAGTAGAAATTGTTTGGTCAATTGCTGCTTTTTTCTACCAGCTATCTTTGTTGCAGTTTTTAAAAGTGTATCAGTTACTTTCCTATTAAATTTCATCCAAATCTAAATCGTATTCAAAATCTGCCAACACTTGAAAATGATTTGCAAGTTTTAATTTAAATTTATCAAAAATGTTTTGGAAGATTAGGAATATTGACTATAAATATTGGTTTTCCTTAATAATTTTTGTCTCTCTTGTTTTGCATTAACATGTATCTAATATCTTACTAATAACAGATGATCACTTTTTATTATTAAGAACACTACAAACTTGAAATATGTATTTTCAGTTAGTCAAAATATAAACTAATTCTGCTGTACCTTTATTTGGATACTTCCATTTTCATTTCCTTTTAACATTTTTCTCAAAAAACGAATTTATAATATAAAGTTTTTCTTTCTGCAAACTCCACAACTCTATGTCCTCTCTCATTTCTATTACTACAACCAAATTTATGTAAATCACTTTCATTTGTTTACCAATTCTAGAATTAAAGTCTCTCATGACAATTTAAAAATGTTTAGTCTAATCAAAACTCTTTTGTACATCTGTATAAAAAGCTTCTACTACTTCATCATTATGAAAACTTGACGGGGCATAAACCTGAATGATCTGCATTTGATATCTGCTATTAAGATGAATAACTAATCTTGCCACTTTGTCTAATACACCATCAATCTTCACAATGTTGTTCCTCTATTTTTTATTTATAATGAATCCTACTCCCTTTGTACTTCCAATGTTTGTGTCTTTCTATTAGAATACATGTCCACCTTTTAAATCAATTCTCTCCTCACCTTTTATTTTAACTTCACAAAGTCCAATAAAGTTGCATTTAATATGAAACAGTTCTTCTTCCAATTCTTGTGATTCTTCCTTCACTTAAAAGTGATCTGCAATTGAAAGTACCTAAATAAAAAGCCATCATCAAATGGCAGCTTGGTTCCACAATCAGAGGATTCTTAGCACCCTCCACCTTTAGCCACCAACTTCTGCCTTGGCTGTTGACTTTACAGCTTCCTGGGAATAAGGGCCATGATTTATTTTTGTTTGTCATGATGGTATATATGAATTAAAAACAAAATTTTCATTCACCCACACATTCATTCTACATTATCAGGTAACTGAGAAGAAAGACCATGGTATTTTTTGATCTTAAAGTCAGAGATAAAAAGCCAATAAACTCACTATGTTACTAATGCATATTGATGAGCAGCCCATCCATGTTTGTATACTATATGAATAATTACATAGTAATATCAGCAGCAATGACAATAACTTATGGAGTGGATGTTAGTAATTTTCCCTGTTCAGTTCTTTAAGCCTCCAAGAGGAATTAAAGCATCTCCTTTCAGTTAAAAGCAAACTCCTTTTTGCAGCTGAATTATATAAATATATATAATCATTCAAAAACAGTCAACACTTAGATAATCCCAATATCAATCACAATCAACAATCTCAAACTGTTGCCAAGGCAACCTCCTTTTAATAATAAAGGTGAAATTCCAACTTTATTTATGGTTTTGAGCCATAAATAGAGGTGAAATTCTATATTGTTAAAAGGAGGTTGCCTTACAACAGTTGGAAACTGTTGATTATTATTGATATTGGAATTGACTAAGTGTTGACTGGTTTCTAATGATTACTTATAAACCTATTTAGCCTTGAGCCTTATTATATATATAAAACAATAAAAATAAAAAATATAACTGTAATTAACTATTATAAACAGCCATTAAGTCTGCAGAAGTACTTTCAGTTAAATCCTTAACCCTTTGCAACTGTAGCTAAATTAAAAATAAAATAAATAATGGAAGCAAATGTCAATAACTCCCATGAATCCTGAATTTTAATGTTAACACCTTGCCTATTAATTATATTCATTTTTTCTGTGGATTGAAAGACTATATAATAGTTAACTACTGTTATATTTATTATTTTTATTGTTATTACAATAGTTTTTAATTAATGGATATTTTATTTATATATATATATATATGTTTATAATGACGTCCTTTTTCATATGTTATCAATATTATTGTAGCACTATTATCGGTTAAAAAGCTAGCAATTTATAATAATCATTTACCTCATTATTCCAAAAGTTATAGAATTGGCAAAGGAATAAGAAGCAAATTTATATCTATGCCAGATATAAAAAAAAATTCATTCAATAAACAATAAAATGTAAGAAATAAAAATTGCTTTCTTTTCTGCGTGATTTCACTATCATTGCAGTGCCCTTATTCATTAGAAAGCCATCAAAAATAGACCCATTCAATGGTGCTATTCCAGAGCTTATATAAATGGGTAATTTTACAGGTGACGTTCGTAAAGATCAAATTTAAATCTAAATCAAATGTTTAAATTCTCCTCATATATAGTTCATCCAATGCACTTTCAACAAATAAAAAAATTAACTCAAGATAATGTCATTTGTATTTATTTTAACATTCATGTTAATATCATTGCTTAGCTTTCCCATTTAGTACGTATAAACGTTTGTTTTGTACTTCCGACTTTTTACCAATAAGAATGAGTTAATATCATTAAGAGATATTTTCATTTCCAATATATATGTATTTATCAGTATTTACAAATTTGATTAACTGCTATACTCTATCTTACCTTTACTTATTTTGTTGATTGTAGCAAAAAAGCTTTGCTTACGTCTGGTAAAGATTTAAATTTGACTTTTACTAATATCACTTGGTATTTTGCTTATCTCTGTAGTTCTGGATAGCAGGAACAAACAGCCATTTTATATTTACTGGTTTTTTAAATAATAAGAACAATGCAATGATATCGGCAGCGCATAAAAAAAATGAAGCATTAATATATATATTATGTAGCAAATATCCCTAGGCTTTAAAAATGATCTTATTTTTGATAAAATAGTTTTGAACTGTTTAAAAACATTTAAAGCTAAACAACTGATTAGAACGACAGAGTGTTTACAAACAAGTCATTCGATGTTAATGCAATGCTCATGACTTCAATCATTTGTTACATGAAAATAAATCACCACTCAAATCTATGGTTTAAAACACTTTAAGATTGACTAATCAAATTTTAACTCGTGGTGACATATGATAATTATACTTCTGTAGAATTTAATGTGTCTGCTTGATAGATAAAAAAAGGAATGAACACATCTGATAACATATTTATATTCTAAACAAGAACGCTGTCAGTTGGTGATATAATTTTTCAAATGTCGATATGTTAAATAGCAAAATGCGTTAAAAAAACGCTGTTAAAAATGAATTTAAAAACATTTATTAAAAAGAAAAATGCTTGCTTTACAAAAGTGATTGAAAACTCGTAATTTATTTACATTTAACCACATAAATTTATCCGTGTATTTATATATCTGTCCATATATTTAGTATCCGTCTATTTATATACACATTAAAATACGTATATATGTATACGATATGCAGGCATTTTCATAATCTATATATAGTCATCTTTTTATTTATTTATAAAACTTATCTATCATTATATATATATTTAATTTCCCACATGTACACATACATTTCAATCTATCCCACTAACTCAATTTTCATGCTATCATCGTCACTAGAAGTAGAAATCATGGTATGTGCACTCATAAATATATGATGCATTCTTCTTCCATTAATTCTCTCAGTTTTGTCTATCTCATGAAAATCTACAGAAGAAATGCAAATTACTCTACACTGGTCATATTCTAAAGGATATTCTTCTTTTAGTTGTTTCTTGTGTAAAACCTTAGTAAAAATATCGAATAAAATTACAAGTATTTTTGTATGATAATATTTATAGTCACTTAATAAATCGAGGCTTTTTTGATAAATCAAAATTTAAGATTAGTCGGAAGTTATTAAATAAATCGTTGAATTACGTACTTGCTATAATTCATGTCATTTTGTATAAATTTTATTAATTTTCTGGTGACCAAGGGTCATTATTAATAAATCACTTCTTTAACTAACCTTACAAAAAATTTAAAAACTAAATTACTCCTATCTTAAAAACATTAATTTACTTTATTTACTCTACTCCAAAGTTATTTATTGCTAGTATTAATAAAAAAACGATAATGCAACTTCAAATTCCAAAATATTTTGTAATTTCTGGCCTTTTTAAAATAATTATTCAAACTAAAAATTTATAAGATGTTTTTAAATTTTTTTATTCAAGCTTATAGCAGATGGCTCTGAAATAAATTAATAATGAATAAATGATTGCGTTTAATGCAGATAATAAATATAAGTTGAGAAATTCATGTCAAGCGTTGGTGACCGAGTGGTTAGTACAGCCGCCTTACAAGCAGTTGTCCCGGGTTCGCTTCCCGGTTGATGCTTTGACACATGAAAAAAAAAGTTGAGAAATTCATGTTAAGCTAAGGTTCTCTATAATTATTTATTCCGTCATTAATTTAATTTCTTTAGCATAAATTTGGGACCATCGCAAACATATAGTTATTATTTGCTAATTTTTTGTTTATTAATTTGTTTGCAACAAAAGAATAGGGTAGTAATGATCCAAAGGTAGAAGATTCTCTTTTATTTTGATTGCACAGTTGATATAATAAACTTAGGATTGATTATTATATGGTCATTAAGGTAGTTTGCTAATACCATATGATATTAGTTAATTGGTAAACCACAATTGTGTTGGCATAATTTACATTTTTATAATCTAGTTAAATTTTTGTGCATATATATAACAATGGAGAATACTTCCATTTTCATGCGCTGTCAATATCATTGTTACTCCCCTCTTTCTCATAATGCTTTCAGATATGAAATGATAATTTATATTTGGCAATGTTACAAATTAAAGAGATCATTTTCCTTAAAAACATATAATCTTTAATCAAAGATCAAATTTAAAAGTTTCATTGTAATCATCATCATCATCATCATCATCAACAAACATTATCAATCCATTGCAGGATGAAGGTCTCTCCAAGTTCAATCCATTTTCTCTGATCTTTAGTTTCTCTTCTCCACATCACCCCTGCACACTTTTTTATTTCATCCATCCATCTCACATGCAGTCTCTTTCTGGGTCTTTTACAATCTCTGGGAATCTGATTTAAGATTTCAATTGTCCATCTATTATCATCTCTTCATTTTAATATAGTCAATAAATTATCAACATAATATAAAATCATTTTTATTCTTTTTAACAACTTCATGAGTGTCTTTAAAAAATGTATCACTTCTTATTGTGCACTTTTGTAATATTTTATAGACAATTTTGACTGACTAGCAGTTTTTTTCAGAAATGGGCTACTCAATTGAAGTGGCTAAAACTGTCAATGAATTATTGTAAAAAATATATAATGAGTGTGTAGTTTTGTAAAGATTTAATAGAATACAATATTTTGACAGGAATTATTGTCCTTTCTTTGTTAGCTGTTTCAGGTGATTAGTGACATCATTATCATGGGAATCAAATCTGGCACTGGCCAATTTATGAATACAGAATTTGAAGTGAGTGTCTAACAAGACTTTCCTATTAAAAGAGATTATTCTGAAAAAAGAAAACAAGATCATTCAAAATGTTGTGTTACATATTAACTTATTTCTATTAATTACAGTTGAATGCCTTTGAAAAGCTTTTTAAAGATATTTAGAAATTAATTGTAAAAAGAAATTATTTCACACTCAGCTGCTTACTATATATATACAATTTTAATGCACAAATCAGCGCATAACAGCAGAGCTTCTTCAAATTAAATCACAATTTATTATAAACTTAATATAAATTATAATACATAATAAATAATGCCCGAGCGCTTTCAAGAGAACTTAGCTCTCATAATCATGGGTAACAAAGAGTAAGCATAACAAGGTTGCTATGTGTAAATATATGCAGATATATGTAAATTAATTGAACTATATGCGTAAATCTAATTAACCCATTTCTTAGAAATTTTATAACACGTATCTTTCCTATTCATAGCCTTATCATCCATGGCAATAAAACATGCCTCCTTCACCTTTCTCTTAACATCATTTCTTTCCCTACAAACTATTCTTGGATTTTCAGGTTCACATGAATGACCAGTTAATTTCTGATGCATTGCGAATATTGAGGTGTAAGCTGGGTCTGCTTGGGCCTTTCTGTAAGAATATCTGTGCTGGGACAATCTTGTTGAGAGAGTTGCTTTCGTTTCTCCATAGTATGATGCCATGCAGTTATTTTCTGGGCATGAGATATTATAGACAGCCTGAGAAATGTTGTTGGGTGTTACAATATCTTTTGCATTGTTGATGATTCTATTGGTATTAGGGGTGTGTGAAAACATAGTTGAAATTCTCTATTAAACACTGAGTAAAGTTTTCTATGGGCGTTTGCAAAGTATGGCAACAATATTCTATTTTTCTGCTGCTTAATTGCATTGTTATTTAATTTACTGTAAAATTGTCTAATTTTCCCATCAATACTATTTTGTTTGAAACCGATATTTAATAAATCGTTTCTATATAAAATCAAATTTGCCCTTTTGTCTGCTTCAAATCTGCAAAGGTGCTCATTCCTATGTAAGAAAGACATCAATCCTGCAAATTTATGAATAGGTGGTGTGTTCGAAAGGGGTTGTATATGGCCTCTTTTTTCTATTGGTTTTATAATCATCTTATAATTGAGTTGTTGACCTTCCCTTTGTACTTGAATATCCAAATATCTAGTTTTCTTGTCGCAATCTTTCATTTCTGTATTTAGCTTCAGATGAGTACATTCTTGAATGTCCAGCTTGATTTTATCTATAATCTCTTCCGTAGCAGCAATAAACAGGTCATCAACATACCTTGTATATACAATTAACTGAAGTGTTTGTTCATATTTAGGAATGATACTTTTTTCAAAATAATTAAACACAATACTTGATATGATGCCACTCATGGGTAAGCTCATTGGCCATCCATCATTCATTTGGTACCATTGGTTGTTAAATATTGCCACAATGTTGTTATTTAACCACTTTAAAAAATCAATAATGAAGTCGATCCTTTTTTGTTCCATATTGTTGTTCTTAAGCTTTTCTTTTATTATGTCAATGGACCTATTTCTATTAATGGAGCCATATAGTTCAGTGACATCGAGCACTGCAATTTTAGTTTCTGGTTTCAGTATTTTGTCTTTTATTCTGGCCACAAAATCAAAAGAAGATCTGATGGTATATCTTCCAAAGCCAATGGTGTCAATCAGCCAACCATTTATTAACTTTGCTGTGTTAAAGTAATGCACACCCCCCAAAATCAAGCATTAAATGTAAAGGCACATTTGGTTTGTGCATTTTTGCATTTGTGAAAATCCGCGGTTGGGTAGTGGCAGAAGGATATAGTTTATAATACTCAGCTTTTGATATGGCTTTGTTACAATGTGTCTTGAGAATTGAGGCAATAAATTTGTCTTTGTTCAAATTATTATTGAAACTAGCTATTCTTTTGAATTGCAGTTTTTCAATTTGCTGTTTAACTTTTAAATTAAAATTTTCTCTATTCATAAGCACGAATCTCTGGCCCTTATCTTCCTTCAGGCAGACTATTTGTTCAATGTCTAAAAATTGCTTAGTGTGCACTAATTTTATGTCCCAGTTATTTGTATTAATCTTGAGTGTATTCTGGTGTATAGCCTTGGCAATCTGCGTTACATATTTATCTTTATTTGGATTGTTGTCTAAACCAGCTTCAATGTCTGCTATCAGTTCAATTCTCAGAAATCTCCAATTGCTACCAACAAATCTAGGGCCTTTGTTTAGTACATCTATGATTTCTTCATTTGGTATTTTGTCCGTGAGATTAACAAACATATCGGTTTTCTTTTCTACTATTTGGATATTTTGCTTCCTAGCCAAGAAAGCCAACTTTTTATCAAATTTCTTTTTCAGTAAGAGATTTAATTTATCACATTTATTCTTTATATACTGCGGGGTTAATGCATCTTGTACCATTCTATTTTTTCTTTTAATCTGTTTCATCAGAGCTCTCTGACATCCTCTCCTGACCAAATTAAAAAAATACAATCTTACTTGTTTGCAAATTTTGTGCTGATTGTAAATTGACTTGTTTATTTTTATATAACAAAAATTCAGAAATATTTTAAATTCATCGCATCTCTTTAAAAAATTGACTCTTTGTTGTAGTTTACGCACAGCGATACAGACCTTTAATGTTTGCTTATCTTTATTTGCTTGCTCCATACCACACTATTGGCTTTGGAAGATATACCATCAGATCTTCTTTTGATTTTGTGGCCAGAATAAAAGACAAAATACTGAAACCAGAAACTAAAATTGCAGTGCTCGATGTCACTGAATTATATGGCTCCATTAACAGAAATAGGTCCATTGACATAATAAAAGAAGAGCTTAAGAACAACAATATGGAACAAAAAAGGATTGACTTCATTATTGATTTTTTAAAGTGGTTAAATAACAATATTGTGGCAACATTTAACAACCAATGGTACCAAATGAATGATGGATGGCCAATGGGCTTACCCATGAGTGGCATCATATCAAGTATTGTGCTTAATTATTTTGAAAAAAGTATCATTCCTAAATATGAACAAACACTTCAGTTAATTGTATATACAAGGTATGTTGATGACCTGTTTATTGCTGCTACGGAAGAGATTATAGATAAAATCAAGCTGGACATTCAAGAATGTACTCATCTGAAGCTAAATACAGAAATGGAAGATTGCGACAAGAAAACTAGATATTTGGATATTCAAGTACAAAGGGAAGGTCAACAACTCAATTATAAGATGATTATAAAACCAATAGAAAAAAGAGGCCATATACAACCCCTTTCGAACACACCACCTATTCATAAATTTGCAGGATTGATGTCTTTCTTACATAGGAATGAGCACCTTTGCAGATTTGAAGCAGACAAAAGGGCAAATTTGATTTTATATAGAAACGATTTATTAAATATCGGTTTCAAACAAAATAGTATTGATGGGAAAATTAGACAATTTTACAGTAAATTAAATAACAATGCAATTAAGCAGCAGAAAAATAGAATATTGTTGCCATACTTTGCAAACGCCCATAGAAAACTTTACTCAGTGTTTAATAGAGAATTTCAACTATGTTTTCACACACCCCCTAATACCAATAGAATCATCAACAATGCAAAAGATATTGTAACACCCAACAACATTTCTCAGGCTGTCTATAATATCTCATGCCCAGAAAATAACTGCATGGCATCATACTATGGAGAAACGAAAGCAACTCTCTCAACAAGATTGTCCCAGTACAGATATTCTTACAGAAAGGCCCAAGCAGACCCAGCTTACACCTCAATATTCGCAATGCATCAAAAATTAACTGGTCATTCATGTGAACCTGAAAATCCAAGAATAGTTTGTAGGGAAAAAAATGATGTTAAGAGAAAGGTGAAGGAGGCATGTTTTATTGCCATGGATGATAAGGCTATGAATAGGAAAGATACGTGTTATAAAATTTCTAAGAAATGGGTTAATTAGATTTACGCATATAGTTCAATTAATTTACATATATCTGCATATATTTACACATAGCAACCTTGTTACGCTTACTCTTTGTTACCCATGATTATGAGAGCTAAGTTCTCTTAATAGCGCTCGGGCATTATTTATTATGTATTATAATTTATATTAAGTTTATAATAAATTGTGATTTAATTTGAAGAAGCTCTGCTGTTATGCGCTGATTTGTGCATTAAAATTGTACATATTAGAAATTAATTCTAAATGATGAAAGTAGACCAACATATAAGTAAAATGCCATCATAACAAATATTAAGGAAAACATGGGATTTCAGTTATATTGTATCTACATTTGAATGCTTCCACATTCATTTCAAACAAAACATTATTTTTTAAAGAAGAAATTTATGAAATCCATTTTTTTCTATAACTTCCAGAAGTCTATATTTTCACAGACTTCTGTCTTCATAGCTAAATTTATCCTTAACACTTTAATCTTTCAATCATTTTTTAATTCTGACATTAAATTTAAAACATTGTTTGATCTAATCAAAAAATATTCCGTGCAATTCCATTTCTTCACCACAATAAAAATTTGTAAGAAATAAACTCAAATTATTTGGATCTGATATTTTTTTAAACTTAAATAAATAATCTTGTCACTCTATCATATATCCAACAATCTCTGTAAGGTCACATTTATAATATTTATGTCTTTGTAATGAAGTACATGTCTATTCCTTAAGTAAGTTGCTATTTTTACCTGTTTTAACTTAACAAAATTTAGTAAATCCCATTTAATATCACATAGTTTCCTTTCAGTTCATTCAATGTTTTAAAAGTTTAAATGGTAATTTTCATGTAGTAATCTAAACAAATTTTTCAGTTATGATGTAACTATAGTCATAATCAATTACAACCAGAAAAGCAAACTGAAACAGAGATCTTGCAAACAGCAATAACACTTGTCTGAGCCTTTTTAAATTCAAAGATGAAATCATTGAACGTGATCATGTTTTAATACTTAAGCTACTATAAGAGTTAGTAATCAGACATAATCACTGTATATGAATAGAGTTTGAAGCTTAAAAACCTCTGAAATCTCACAATAAATTAAGTCTTTTTTGCACTGAGTTATATATATTCAAACATTAAATATAAATAGAAGTTTCAAATAAGAATCTCTGGTAGGTTTAATGAAGACCATAAATAAAATCTTGAAAAGCAAACTAAAATTATGAGAACTAGCAAATAAAAATAAAATCACGTTAAACTAAAAGATGAACCATTCTTACCTTATTACTTAAGTTATTATAAAAATTAGAGGCCTGGATTGTATTTATCACTTATAACAGGAAGAGCAACCTAAAAACAAATAATTTAGCAAATAACAACAACACTTATCTGACTTACTTTAATAAATTTGATTTATTCTTAAGTACATAGCCCATAGTCAATCTAGCAAATTACTTATAGGAAATCAATAGAAGAATATATAGTTAGGCGATTAAATAAATATAAAAAATTATTTAAGTCTTCACTCAATTGATGTCTTTGGTTATCTATATACATCTTAGTTCAGAGATACTTGCATATAAATTTGATATAAGAAAATTCATCTAATAAATACTGAGATTGATTTCTAATATTTAAATTTAATTTAATAAAAAAAAATCAAGCGTTTTGTTCATAGGATAAAATAGTTTCATCTTTATATACACATATACAAATAATAAAAAAACAAAAAGCCGTCAAAAGAAATGTGACAAATAGTCAGATTTTATTACTGTTTTCTTGGCATATTTGCTTCAGTGCTTTGCCTACAAGAGATTAATTCAATCTTAAAAAAGTGCTCCTTTTGAACGTCACCTTAACGCTATTAAGCTAATGAAGCTCTGGTGAAGATTTTAAAACATAGTTAAAGTAGCCTCCAGCAAATAGCATTTATGGCGACTAGTAAAAACATTACTTTCTTGTCCTTTCTGGCTTGTAAATGTGCAAATAACTGTTCACATGAAAATAAAATTCCATTAGTGAAAACTTTACAACTTTCTAATTTTTATAAATATATAAGACTGAATATAAATGAGAATTAAAACACTTTCACTTTTTTAAAAACTACATATAATGTAAAGAAATATTTTATATAATTTTATTATAAAATAATTTTTAATTTAGAACATCTATATAAAAATAGGGCAGAATCATATACATTTAATTAGAAAATATTCGTTATTTTATGCGGTAGGTGGGCTTATTAAGAACATCTATACACAATGTATAACAGAATATAAATGTGTGTATGTGCGAAAACTGTACTCACCTTCGTTTATTTATATAAAGATGTTAAGTTTTTTTTCGAAAACTATATTTATTATCTTTAAAGACTGGGTTAGAAAGAGAGCATTAAGAATATATATATATATTGGATCATTCTAAATAACAATTTTAATAAAAAACAATCGACTGATTAATTACTTGGCAGGTTTATGACATTCAAACATCTTACTGGTAGAGTGAACATTTAATAGTTCTATTCAAATGCTTCTACTGAGTTTCTTTTTTATGAATTACTCGATTGAGAATCGAAGCCGAAACTTTTGTTTCCAGTGGTCCTGACTTTACTACTTGCGACAATGTCTAATAAATTTCAATACTATCAATTTTTTTTTTTTTAAATGGAAAAGTGTTAATAAAATGCATTTTAGTATATGCTAAAATAATATTGCATTTGTCAGAATTCAAACCCTCTAATAATATTCCATTAGATTTCAAGTCAAGTCTCTAATTATGAAAATAAAAATGACTAATATAATTTCGTAGTTCATTTTATATTGGTATAGAAAGTTAAAAAAATGTTTTTGAACATAAATTATGAACACTGAGTATACAATATTTCCTTTTTAATATTCTAATTATATGTTTATTATAGTAAATTTATTTACGTATTGTATAAATAAATATATATTTATTCCATTGCAAAATAAAAAAACAAACACTAATCTTTGTATAATATTGCATCTTAAAAATACAATCTTTCATTAAAAAATCGGTTTGCTTTAAAATTATGTTAAGAAAATTATGTTAAGAAAATTATGTTAAGAAAATTATGTTAAGAAAGTTATGTTAAGAAAATTATGTTAAGAAAATTATGTTAAGAAAATTATGTTAAGAAAATTATGTTAAGAAAGTTATGTTAAGAAAATTATGTTAAGAAAATTATGTTAAGAAAATTATGTTAAGAAAGTTATGTTAAGAAAATTATGTTAAGAAAGTTTCAGCAAGACTAAATAACAGCAGATAAAATTAAAAACAACTGCTAAGCAAATCTACATTGCTTGGAATCATAATTATTTGAAAATAAAGTTTCAGTAAAAGAGAAAGAAAAACAGCAGACCCATAGAATGTATATATATTATCAACTTTGAAAAGAATCTATAAATTTTTTTCTAAAAGTATGGAAAATACAAGGAGCAATTTAACTGATATTGAGATGGATGACTAGATGTGCCTTTTGAATTGCTACAATCCTATTAAAGCATAAAATTGTGAAATTCTCTATGATAGAAGAATTGACAGACATCCATGAAACTTTGAAATATTTATATAAATGCCTCTTTTTCTTGAATTAAATAAAGTTAATCCAGAATCTGCTAAATTTCATAAATCTCAAGAATATCTCAACCCCAAAGTGATATATTAGAATGAAAAGTTTTTCAAAATCAGAAAAAAGAAATACTTAAATGAAAAAATATTAAAAATGAAAAAAATATACCTGAAATAAGAAGAGAAGAAAATTAAAAGCTTTCAAATGTTTATTAGAAATACAAGTTTGAAACAGAAGTAAAAAAAAAAAAGACAGCTGATTGAAAATGGAGATTTTAGGTATCAAAGTAGTATATAAAATTGAAAGGTTCCAGATAAATATAATTTATTTTGATTGTTTAACTAATTTTTTCTTTCTAAACTGCTGCTTTTATAAATGTAAAAAATATTGCAAAATGTGCACAAATTTCATTTTAAATGCTGGACATTATTTAGATTCTCAGTTTTTAAACTGAAATATGAATAATTCTAAAAAAGTCCAGCAAACTATTCAGTAATTAAAAAATAACAAATAATATATATAAAAATATTTTATGAAAAAATACTTTTATATAATTTGGTGAGTAATACATTAAAAAAAACCCCAAAATAATTATTTCTTCAATAATTTTGGTTGTTATATTTAACTTGAAATAAAAGAATGGAACATCAGTTAATTAATTAATTCAATCATTCAAAAATATTTGCTTTTTTTATGATATATATCTTTTTTTTTATTATGAGTTAGTTTAATGCTTTTTAAATAAAAATATTAATATTTTCCTTCATTAAAAATATCTACAATATGAAATAATAACATTGTAATTTTCTTATTATTGTCAGAAAAGAAATATCTGATATTATATATATTGACAAAGCATTTTTAATTAATGCTGGTAAAATTGAAAACCAATGAGGAGCAGATTTTAAAAATAATTAATTTATTCTCCTAGTAGCAGACTTACTATTAAATAAATCAGTATAATTTCTTTATATGCCAATCCAATAAAAAGTATATCTGTATGTCATAACAATGGAAGATTATTTAAATATAGCACAACCTATATATGTAATATTATAAAAATTGAACAATCTCTCAGGTCAAGTGCTTTACAAATTTCCTTGCACTAACCCATGAGCATCAACTTTAAAAGCACAAGTATACATTTATGCTTAAAGCTTATATATATATATATATAAACCAATCTTTTCTCACCATGCTGAAATCAGGGCTTCAATCTATTATATGCATAAGTCATATATTATTAATTTAATTGGATAAACCTATCTAAACTATAGCATGAAAGAAATACAATCTCATTTTTAACCACCTGCAATAAAATATATATTAAATTTTGAATTTACATTTAATGAATATTCTGTTTATGTATAAATATGCTCTAAGCATGAAGTGTACATTTATGCTTTTAAAATTGATGCTCATGGGTGAATGCAAGAAGATTTGTAAAGAGCATGACTGAAAGGATTGGTAAATCTTTATAATAACTGTCAAATAGATAAAAAAAAATCGAATTTTGCTTATTTATATTTATTAATTTCATTATTTTTGTTTTTTAAGTTTTAGATATTAGTAGTTTCTTTCTCTTTCTTGCCATTACAATAACTAATCTGAATGTTTACCACATATTAAGAGGATGAGCTAAAAGATATGACATTCACATGATGATATTGATATAGCTATATGATGATAGTGATGACAATAAACATGTAGGCATTGCTTGTAAATATAATTTCTAATAAATGACTAGGAGTTAAATAAAATATTGTGCTACATTCAGAAAACTGTTACGTATTTGAAATCTTGTAAATGCAGAGATGTAAATTGGAAATAAATTGGGATTTTAGAAATAATAATGTTGTTAGGATTTTAGATCTAACAGTCAATATCACTCTCATATGTTGGACATAAATAATAAATTAAAAATTTACTACTGTTCTATATTCTGGCCTGACTTTATAAAATCATGTGAAACCTGATAACTATAGAAATGGTACGCCCATAAAATAGCTTATGTATGGTGATGGTTACAATGTATATTAAAAGGAGGATACCGAATTGTCAAATTCTTTAGTTAATTCAAATAATGTAAGTGAAATTAACATAAAATAATATAATTGGCTAAAATACATTATTTTGATGTATAATTTGGTTAGAATTTAAATTTCATTTCAGTTTCATTACATTATTTAACATACTAATGACTAGACTTCTACTATATATTACCATAGTAACTTTATACAAAATTTATTTATTGGCTAATTGATTATAGAAAAATAATAAACTCCTCCTTTTTCATGTTTCAGGACCAGCAGCGTCCATAGAGATCTTTATAATTACGATTGCCCCTTCGAGTTGCCAATTAAAGTTTTTAAACTAAATAGTAATATGAGATATATAATCCTTTTAAATAAAATACAGAATTGTTATCATCTAAAATGATGTAATTAAATAAAACGAATTATATGTTATTAAGAATTTTATTATTTATTTTTTAATTAAACGATAATTTTATTTTATTGCAACGTTTTTAATTGCTTCATGAATATTTAAATTTGTTTCCGTTCTCCCTTTATAGAAGTGGACAAATATTGGGAATGTAAATAGAAATTTTTTTAAAAACACTTTATTGTATTAAATTATTCTCTAAAAAAATCAAACAGTCAATAACAAATGGTAACTTTTCGAAATGCACCCCCCCTCCCCCAAGAACGGGAGCGGAAGTAAAAAACCAGAAGCTAGAAATAATAACAGAGCAAAAAGGAAAAAAAAATGGGCCAGTTTCTTTAAATTTAAATTCCTGGAATTTATTTTTCTTTACTGTCCTCTATTATTATTATTATTATTTTATTCGTTAGATAAATATGTGTAACCCCCCCCCCCCCCATATTACTTTTTTAAAAATGATTTTTACTATTTAGTGATCTTGAATTTCATGATTTTTATTTGTGTATTTTATTTTAAATGAATGCAAACGATAGTATTATTGGTTTTTTTACCTTTGAAAAAGTCCAATTACATGGACGAAAAGTTACAGCTATTTTCTTTGACATTAATTAGATTTTAAATTACTTAATTATTTAAACCATTTTTGTCATTATATATATATGAACATACGTATATAAATATCTGTGTGTACTAATTAACATAACCATCTGCAATTGAATTGAAATCTGGATAATTGTGTTTTTTCAGTTTCAAGAAGTATAATATTGTCAAGCATTGATGGCCTAACGGTTTAGCTGCCTTCCAAGCAGCCGGCCCGGATTTGCTTCCCGGTCAATGCTTTGATATACGTATATAAAAAAGTATAATAACTACACTTTCTTATCTCATTGCCAAATGTATATCATATAATACTAAATTATCCATGCACTTAACTACTGTTACACAATGCTTTATTTGCCACCCTCTTGTACAGTTTAAAGTTTCGATTGCCCCGGTAATCTTCTTCAGAATTACAACATAATACAAGCATATAAATATAAATATACATAAATAAATATAGAAAGCTTAGGATTCTTTTATGTAATGATTTGTAAGTGATATCAAAGTATTTTTATCTGGAGAAGATAAATGTTAAATACTAACCATTTGCAATTGACCAGTTTAATAATCATTATCTTCTCTCTCTCTCTTTTTTTTGTAGAGATATTGTTTTACATTTTAAGCCTTCCAATAAATATTTACTAAGACTTTTTAAAAAAAAAAATTTTTTTTTTCTCTATATGCATTGCATATACAGAGTCTGAACAAAATAATAAAAACGTTCATGTCAGTCATCATATCATGTTATTGTATTTTATGTAAAATAAAATTATGTAATATTTAAACAATGTAGATTGTACATATCCTAATAGATTAAAATTTCCAATTTTCTAAAAAAAATGGTAAAAAATACATGCAGTTCATTTATTGTTTAAGAATGGTCCATAGGGGCTGAATAATATTTAAATTAGTTAATAGAAAAACATTGGAAAATGTATTAGTTTTATATCCTCCAACATATATTGACAGTTGTACTGTAGAAACTGCATAATTATCATATTAAAAGATATCAGTATTATTTGAAAACAATGTCTGTATTATGACCTCCCAAAATATGCAAATAGTCTTTAATTGTGGTGCACCTGTGCAGAACAATGATGGACAAAAAGTTTCCATGATATGGCTGCCCAAATTTATGATATATTACTCCAGAAGTATCTGATTGATGAGGTTTTTTTGAATATCACAAAAATAAACAGTTAAGAAAGCATTAACAAAGAATTTGACTGGATAACATAGATCCAGTAATTTATTGACTAATCCATTTGTTTGTGACACTCATGTTTTTTTTTACAGGACTCATAGACTATAATATTTTTCTCTTATGAAGATCATGGTATATGATAAAGAATTAAGCATTTGTCATATAATAATCTCAGTGATGATTCTTTACAATCATTGTCCAGTATTTGGTTTATTATGGTGAGATTCAATTTCAAAAAGCATTCAGTAGATTTTCTTTTTTTTTCTTTTAGTAAATGCAATCATAAAGATATTATCAAAACATTGAAAAGATTAAGTGTTTGCCCATTTATGTCCCAGATAATCAGACATACATAATTTGATAATTTTAAACTCATGAAAAACTGAGATATCTTCTGAAATCAGTTTTGCTTCAGATAACGTTTGCTATTTTTAGGATTTTATTAGTGAAGCCAAAGCATGCTTTATTAAAATATATAAGAGGGTGAGTCAACAATTACCTACATTCTGGCTATAGAATTTATTTAAATCAATGTTCATAAAAGACAAATATGCTTTTCAATGCATTTTGTCTATATATCAATAAGTTTTCATATTGCCTCATTAAAATGTTTTAGGTTGAACAATGAGCCACAAATGCATCATTGTCCACCTTTTCGTGAGACATGGATTTTCATCTTTATACAGATTTTTTCAGAAGGTCAAACAGGCAATAGTTTAATGGAAAAAAATCAGAATTATAAATAGGTTACCCCAACATCTACATCTATACCAAGTTTTTGAAGAGTGTTAACAGAAAATCAGTATGTGAACAACCATTGCCATAGAGCAATACAATGTCCTTGAATAGTAGTCTCTTGCATTATGTCCAAATGTTAAGCTTCAAATATTCATTGAACATCTGACTGTAATGAACATAGCTGATTATTGAACCTTTTTCATGATAATGTTCCAATATTGATTCTGCAAGCATGGTTGACTTTTAAACCTATTTTTAATCAGTGATTGAGGATGTTTCTATTTTCAAATTCATACTGGTAAATCCATATTTTGTTACAAGAAATGATTCTTTTTAAAAAATGAAATTTTCTTAGAATATCTATCCAAATTTTGTTTGAGGATGTCAAAATATTTTATCTGTGATCTTCTATGAGTTGTTTCAGTCTTAGTCTTGTACAAATTTTCAAAACCTAAGTTTGTTTATGGATTATTATATAGGAAGAGCTATAACTAATTTGCAAATGATTTATCACATAATCCACTGCCTACTCAACAGAATCAGTTCACCCACATGCTCAATGTTATCATCAGTCATGGATATGGATAGGAATCTATCTCCTAAATCATGGCCAACACTTATGTGATTTTCCTTGATCTTATTTGTTCATTCATACATAATTTCTTATGACAAAACATTTTCTTCATACTAGGCACCAAATCTTCAATAAATATCAGCACCAGACCCACCATCAGACTACAAAAATGGAACCACTCCATACTACTCTCCTTTAATGCAAATTATAAGTAAGGCAGCTATTATTTATCATATCACAGTCACATTTGATCTCATATAATACATTTAAAACTGCACAGCTTGATTATGGGACAGGGACTTTATATAAAAAGCATTGATAAGATAGTGTGGCCAACAAAGGTTTTATTATAATGATATGGATAATTTTTGACTTACCCTTGTACATAACAATGAAACAAGAATAGCCCTCTATTCTATTATTATCTATAATAAACTTTAATAGTCAGTAATTGTCTTATGGTAATATATTTAAATTCCCATCTCCAGTACAGTTCTGGTATATTATAGATGATACTAGAGTAGAAAACTGCTCTTGTTACTTTTATTTAATTATGTCAAAAATAGATTAATCATATAATAAATTTTTGTCATTTTATTAAACTATCATTCACCTACATTTACACACACACTCATATATATATATATATATATATATATATATATATATATATATATATATATATATCATCACCATCATTAAAAGCTGTTTGTGAAAAGTATAACTTTTCTAACTTAAGAAAAAACAAAGGCAGAGAAATTGACAAAACATAAAAACTAATAAGGAAAAACTTAAAATCTTTACATATAATTAAATTATGCAAATGTAGGTATGCAAAGATAGAGTTCTATGATTTGTCTGATGGTTTGCGCTGGTGGCATTTTAAAAGTAATTATACATTGGACTATTTACATCTTTTAATAATAAATGTTGGATAATTTTAGAAAAATTCAAATTCTATTTAAAACTTTTCAAATACATTCAACTTTTAGTAATGACACATAGCTTAGTATATAACACAATGTTTCATGTATGGATTATGCTCCTCTCTTCTTCAGATATTGCTAGCATGACCATTGACCATATTAGTATGGGAATTGAACCTGAATCTTTAGATTTGAGAATGAATTTATTCCTATACTAATATTATCACTAGTAAGGTCAGTGACATATAAAGAAAAGAGATTAATAATCACTGAAAAAGTTGTGTTATTCTAACCAATGTGCTATTACCAACAATTAAATGTATTTAAACTGTTTTAAATAAAGTTTGAATTTTTCTTAAGACCTTTTCTTAAGACATTAAACACTTAATATTAGATAATGGAAATAATAAAACATATGCACTAAAGTAATGGTTTATAGCATAAAATGCTCTCAATGACTGAAACTTGTAAAATCCAAGAAACTGAAGATAACATGATAAAAAAAAATGAAGAGCGAATTAAAAAAAAAATAATGATGGTTATTAATATATAATACATTTAAATGTATAAAAAGTTAAAAAAAGTTTTTAAATAAATTATTTCATTAAAAAGCCAAAAAAAAATAAACAGTGACTAAAAAGACAGTATCCAGATTTGCTAACAATACTACCATCAATAAATGGATAGCTACATTTATTATGAATCGGTTAATTTAAATATTTATTACTACAAACGTAATAATATCTATGCCAAAAATTTAAGTTATTAAAATTTAAAAATATAGATTCAGTTTTTGATTTTAAATTATTTTTTTTCTAAATAGAAATATTGGCTTGATATTAATAATTAAAAAATTTAATGCTTCATAATGTACATAAAATTTAACATTAAAAAAAAAACAACAAAAAAACACTGACAATTCTCATTGTTTAAAATATTTTCCTTCTTTTTAATATTATATTTAATGTGGTTGTACTCTTTAAAAATACAAAATATGTTATATATTTAATGGAAAAAGCAAAACAGTTACCATGGCGACTATTGTACAGCTATAAATATTAACTATTAAAACTAATGCAGCTATCGGATTACGTTTAATAATATACAACAATCACTATAGTATTTTAAAATAACAATATATAGATATTACACAAATTTCATTCAATTCAATATTATAAAACTTTTACAGTTGTTAATTCAAACCAAAGTAAAACAAAAACGCTTATATAAAGATGCTAGAAATCAGATCAACATAACACATTTTAATTGATGGGCAATAGAGTAAAACCTGCAAGCATTCCTCTATCAGGATATAGGGGCTGACTTAAAAATGATATAGAGTGATAGCTTATTATTTTTCCTTTTAAAAAGTAGAAAATTTTGCTCATAATAGCCCCATCAATAGATGCTAGAAGACTTCATTTAAATCCTTATCCTAACTTATGGTTTTGTCAGTTGAAGAAGTTTGGATATGAGAGAGCAGTGCACCTGGATCTTTGGATTCAATATACCCATCCAGTTAAAAGCCTAAAATTAAAATACAGTAAAGTTTTCAATCCAGTTTAGTAATACAGATCTGAATCCAGTTCAGTATCTACCATATATGTTTTGGTGTTCCTAGGTTTTTAATTACTGCACTCATCATTATCCTTCAGCTGGGATTGGGTATTAAACCATTTAAGTATGACATGACCATCTTTTTATGCTTACACAAGCTGTTTAAACAATAGCAAAAATATCCACATAGTGCTACCTAACACAGACTCTAGTAGTCAATAAATGTAGAATATTGTGCATTTTAATCCTAGCTAGTACCTTCTCATTTAATATCTCCAGACTAGTTTCTAACTTATTGTTTTCATTAATGAGAAAAATTGGATCTGGAAGCAGTGCATTAGGATCTTTATATTCAATGCTTTCTTTTTGCTTAATTCTAAAGCTATCAACCCAAAGTGAAAACACAATAATATTTTTAATCCAAGATAATTTGTTTGTATAATTATACAGATCTGATTATAGTTTGTACTTTAGTGTTTATATATTTTGGCATCTCTGGTTTTTAATATCCATGAAAACCATTATTGTTTAGCTAGAATTGGTATTAAACCATTAAAACATCACAATCTTAGGGAAACTAATCTGGGGATATAGGACGAGAAGTTACTGTGTAGAGATTAAAATACATAAATTATCTAGCATTTATTGAATATTTAGAAATGGCCCTGGGTGGTACTATTGTGTGGGAAATTTACTACTGTTTTAATAGCTTGTGAAAGCATGAGAAAAAGTAGTCATGTGATGTTACAATGATGGTGACTTGGTTATTAAAAAAGACACCAAAATATATGGATGCTAAACAGGATGCATTTCTATATGACTATACAAGCAAATTTAACATGGATAAAAACTTTATTGCATTTTCATTTTGGGATGATATCTTTATAGTTAACCAAAGTGATAAAAGTTGGTTGCTGAAGAAGTGCATTGGGATTGGATGCACTGCTCTCAGATCCAAGACTCCTTATTGATGAAAACCACAAGTTAAAAATGAGTTTGGGAATATTTAATGAGAAAGTACTGGATAAGGATAAAAATGCACAATTTTTTAGCATTTATTGATTATTAGAGTTGGTATTAGGTGGCACTGCTATGTGGAAAAATTTGTTGTTGCATACACTTTTAGCTCAATGTATTTCTGAAAACTAAGCAATAATTTATTCTAGTTCATTTGTCTACGAATCAGCTATCTAAAAATATCCTAAATGACTTTTGGATTCGAAAAAAAAAAGGTTTCACTCAAATTTGAACTAAGGTATGATGCAAGTCAGATATGCTAATCACTATGTTTAATATTAACATATATTTAAAGTTAAATATGTAGTACATCTTTAATGATGCCAATTAAAGTTGTACTTTTAAATTTAAAAACTTAATAATCAAATAAAAATCCAAATCTAATTTTTGATTATTTTAAATCAGTGACATATAATATATGTGAAGATGCTATCATTATGTTGTTAACAAAAAAATCTATATGTATGTTCTTCTTCAATTTGTTAGAAGTCATAAATTTGTGTGTAGAATTCATTATTTTATAGCACTAAAAACTTGTATAAAATATAAATATTGATATTTAAATTAAAAAGCAATTTTAATTTATTAAAATAATAACAAATTATTCTTCACATATAAATTGTGATAAACAGAGTAAAAAAATTTAAAAAACATTAACCACTAATTCTATTTTGCCAAAGAATCATGGTGACATATTGGAACTGAATGGTTAATACTCCAGTACATGCTCAGTGGAACACTAGAAAATAACAATAAGTGAATGATTTGTTACTTGGGAGGTTATATAACATTTGAGCATTGAAAGTAATAGAACCAAGTTGCAATCTATAGATCTTGAGTTCTAGAATTCACTACACTATTATTACATTAAACCACAAAAAACAGAATTAACAATCAAATGGTAACTGGAATCATGATTCATGAACTTTGATCCAAAATTTTCTACTTGATTACTGTAATAAATTATTAGAATATTTAAAAACATATATACAATATATGTGAAATTTGTATTTGTGTATATTTGATTTGTTTCTTGTTTTTTTTTTTCATTCAGTAAAAAGATGTAGCATATTTGGTAAGAGGCACTTATCATTGCTAAGAGCAGAAGCAAAAAAATAAATGATGTAATGCTTATAGTATCTTACTTTGTCATCAGCAATGTTTGAATATTTTAGAGCATAAAATAATAATAATAGTAATAATAAAAATAACAATAATAATAGCAATACTATTTTTATTCAAAAAATAATTTAGCATCAAATGATTCATCTGGTCAGAGTCAAGGTAGCAAGCTCCAGAGTTTTACACTTAGAAAGTGCTAGAAACCTAAATCCAAGAGGGTAAAAAACTTGCCTGTACACAATTTGTTCAGTTTAGAATTAATTCATGCCTTTTTTCAATGTTCTGTGATAATTGTTTTTCAAAATTTTAATAAAAATCAAACCATTAAAAGATAAATTTAAAAACAATATTGCAACAAAGATGTCACATGACCAGATGTTGCTGCAGCAAGAAGTTCATCTGTTCTCAGTCATGGTGGCAAGCTTCACTATTTTACTTTGGAAAATAGAAAAACCTAAGCTTGATGGGATGCAATTCATGCTGAGTAGTATTTTTTCATTTTTCCAGGGTGCAATTCATGCTGAACTGGTATTTTTCCACTTTCCCAAGATATGATTCGAGTTGACTAATATTTTTCTATTTTCCTATGATCCAATTCATGCTGACTAGTATTTTTCCATTTTCCTCAAGATACAATTCATGCCAAACTAGTATTTTTTCATTGTTACAAGATGCAATTCATAATGAACTAGGATTTTTCCATTTTTCCAAGATACAGTTCATGCTAACTGGTATTTTTTGATTTTTCTGAGATACAAGTCATACTAACTAGCATTTCCCCCATTTTCCCAAGTTCAATACAAGCTGTACTAATATTTTTCCATTTTTCTAAGATACAATTCATGCTGATTAGTATATTCCCAATTTTTCCAGATCTAATTCATGTTGATTTGTACTTTTCCATTTTCCCAAGATGCAATTCAGACAGACTATTATTTTTTCATTTTGCCATGATTCTATGCTGAACTAGTATTTTTCAATTTTTCCAAAATGAAATTCATGATGACTACTATTTTTTTATGTTCCCAAGATGCAATTCATGCTCAACCAGTATATTCCCATTTTCCCAAGATGCAATTTGTGTTAATTAGTATTTTTCTATTCTTCCAAGATGCAATTCATGCTGAACTAGTATTTTCCATTTTCCCAAGATGCAATTCATGTTGACTAGTATTTTATTAATTTCTTTTTGACATGGACTTATGTAACAAATAAACAATAAAACTTTGCTATGAAAACTACAGTACTCTCACCAAATGAGCCCAATTTTTATGGGACCATATGTCAATCTAATATCAACTTTAACCCCTTCAACATAGGTTTTCACAAATACTATCATGTGTTTCCATGTATTTTTCTCAACATCACATTTAAAAATTATATGTAAATCTAATTTACATATGTATTTTATTATGTAATGATTATTTTTTCCAATTACTGCAAATCAAGTTTTTTTCCTATCACAAACAAAATTGTAAATCTTTATTACATATATAATATCATGAATCAATTTGTATCTAAGATCTCATGTTTTCAAATGTAATTTATGTAACCCTTTTTTGAGCCTCAATAATGTTTACTCTTTGAAACATCATCATCATCATCATCATCATCATCATCATCATAATAATCCATCAATATTTATGGTTAAATTATAAATTTTTTAAATATGCTTAAAACTTCTATTCCATGAAAATAGCATATGTATTAATCTTTAATTGGGTTTAAAGTTTATATCGGAGCCAGGAATTTTGTAATTATTATCCTTAGATAAACATATTTATGGTTATTAATAATCATTTCAAAACTAGAGATTATTAAAATATTTCTAGCTGGGAGTTGTGAGTGTAGGAAGTTTGATGTAATTGAAATATTTTTCAACTATTAAAATTTGGAACTTTATTAGAGATATATTTTACATTTTTATACATGAAACAGAATCCATAATGTTAAGTAGTTATTAAAGTTGACAAAATAGTTTCAAGATTTAGGCATATTTCCTTTTAGTATCTAGTTATTTCTACCGTTATAGCTGTTATTACTATGTGATTATTCATATAGTATACGAACATGGATCGGCTGCTCACCAACACGCATTAGCCAGCGTGGAGTTTATTTGTTTTTTACCACCATGTTTTTTTTCTCAGTTGCATGATAAGGCAAAATATTCAAGATGTAGAAATAAAAAGAGGTGAAAAAAAACAACAACATACTAGCTGCCACTGAAACAAAATCTTATATTATCTAAAAAAAAAAAAAGTTAACACAAAGCAAACATAAAGCAATAACATACTATTAAAACAATTTGTTGCTATTATAAAAATGTATATTTAATAATAATAGTAAAAAAGTATTTATATGCCATTAATAAATAATATTTTTTAATAAATAAAACATGTATATATAATATATCTAATAAATAAACAAAAAGGTTTATTTTATTTTTAATAAAATCGATTTTTACTTTTATTTGCTTGAAATATCAAAGTAATCATCTTTTATTTAAATCTAAGCTATATTTTGTAATTTTTTTTTTTTATAGTGATGTACTTTGTATGTTTGTTTAGTTTTTTTTTTTTTACTCATTCTCTTATTTATATGCTGATTTATAATTATGACACGATTTTATATTTTAATCTTGGTAAATACATACATGTAGAAACGTTGTTTAATAATTTGTACAGGTGAGTTTATGAATAAAGTATGCTAATCATTTATGCATTTTAATGAAGCAATGACCTTATTATTTTATAATGAAGTTTTATGTTTCAACATTTTTTTTTATTATGTTTCAACACATAACGAAGTTTTAAATATTAAGAAATGGAATAAATTATATGAAAGTAGTGATAGGCAATGTGCGATCTATGATGAATAGATATTATTGCTTGCAATACACCATGACTTAATAATCTTACTTGCCTTCAAGAAAATGTCTAATATTTATATTAACAAAGCACACCCACACATATTTGCAATACACCGCGTTCCACATTTTCATATTACGATTTTAGTTCACCCATGACCGGAAAAAAAAAAAAAGGTAAAGAATATATATAAAAGAAAATTAATAAAAAAAATATTTTAATTTTTATGCTTAATATATATGTAGATAGATGGAGCGGATGACTAAAAAGATGAATTTAGGGCATAGAGCAAAAGTAAAGCTATTATTACGTTTTAATAAGAGGGCATAGAAGAAAGTTTTTCCGGTAGTTGGAGTAATACAAGAGTAAGATTATTGTTTAAAGGAAAGGGTAAGGATCATAAAAAGTTAAATAATTATAGACCAATAACGGTAACATCAGTTTTATATAAAGTTTTCTCATATATGGTGGCTAGAAGGGTTGCAAAATGGATGGGAAAGAATAATGTAGTGGGGAAAATGTAAGGAGGTTTTAGATCAGATAGGTGTATAGGAGATAGTTTATTTGTAGTTACACAACTTATGAATATGAATAGGAATTCAGGTAGACAGTTATATATGAGTTTTATAGATATAGAGAAGGCATATGATAGAGTAAATAGAAATAGATTATGGGTAAGTTTAGCAAATTTGGGAATGGATGAAGCTTTAGTGGATATTATTAAGAAATTATATGAAAATAATTATTATACATATCAATTAGGAGATATAGAATCAATTAAAGTTAACAATGTGGTGGGACTAAGGCATGGATGCTCTATGTCACCTATTTTGTTTTTGTTGTATTTGAGTGAAATGGAGAGAGTAATAGAAAGATTAGGAAGAGGGATAGAGATACTGTTAATAGGTGGCAAGAGAGTATATACTTTGTCAGATATTTTTTTTTTGTGGATGATTTTTTTTTGTGTGGAGAAAGAACAGAAGGTATGGAAGTTATACTGAGGACATGCACAAGGGTGGGTAAAGAGATGGGGATTAAATTTAATGAAAAAAAATCAAATATAATGATGGTTAATAGTGGGGAAAGAGAAGACAGAGAATTTTTATTGGGGGATATAAAGTTAAGTGTTGTGAATAGATATAGTTATTTGGAAATCAACGTATGTAATCAGAAAAATTGCTTGGATGAATGGGAGAAAAAATTGATAAATGAAGCAAAGAAAAGAAAGGGATTGATAAAGAAATTAACAATGTTTTCATATAAATATGATGTAGCTAGAATTGTATGGAAGGGAGTTGCAGTAGCAGGATTAACATATGGTAATGATGCATTATATGTTAGTAAAGGGGTATTAGATTACTTAGAAAAAGTACAAAGGGAAGTAGGAAGACATGCATTAGATGCAGATATGTGGACAGCAAAGGAGGCAATTCAAGGAGAAATGGGATGGTCAAGTTTTTATATGAGAGATGCAAAAAGCAAAATGAAAATGTTTGATAGGTTGCAGTTTAAGGAGAATAAAAGAATAGCCAAAATAGTACTTAATTGGGTTATGAGTCAAGGGCAGGCAACAAGATGGGTGAGAAAGGTAATGTGGTATGCAGAAGATTTGGATAAAGAATTTATATTGGTATACTTGCACAAAAGGCGGGATGATTGTGTTAAGAGGATTGTTAAATGTTATAGTGGTAAGAAATGGGATAAAAGAATAGATGCATTAATAAAGAATAGGAAATTGGAGAGATGGAGAACTAGTATGGAGAGTAAAAAGAGTTTAAATATATATAGAAGTAAACGGAACATTGAGTGTGAGTTAATGTACAATAATAGCAAGGGAAGTAGTTTATTGTTTAAGGCTTGAAGGAGACATTTAGCAACAAGGGAATATACATGTAAATGGAAAAATGTGGGTGATTTAGTCTGCAAGTTGTATAAGGAAGGCATAGAAAATATTAGGCATCTGTTAAATGAATGTAAATGCTTGAAAGCAGAAAGGATACAAATAATTATACAAAAAGTAAGTTATTGGTTTTTATGCTGGGTTTGGGAAAAGATAAGGGGGATTTAGATATGAAGGCCATGGAGTTGACAAAAGATTATGTTGGGGAAATGGGATGGAGCAGATTATGGGAAAACTTAAGGTGGGGGAATGGAAAGGGTAGGTAAATTTGATAACAGGTTTCTCTGGGCATAGTTGCTGAGAGATTCCTGACTCTGTTTAAGGAGAAGTCACAGTGCATCACATCACATCACATCAACATCAGGAAATGGAAAGGGAAGGTAAGGTGGTTAACAGGTTTCTCTATGAGTGTTTGAGAGATTCCAGACTCCAATAAGTAGAAATTATAGTGCATCACATCAAGTGAAAGTCTGGGTCTCATGTATATAAATAAAGGGTCAATGTCATGGTTTAAAATATGGTTATGAGGTAAATATTATATATAAACTGATATGGAAAAAAAATACATGAAAAAAAATACATTGACATCTAAGTCAAAAAATAGAATTTATTACTTTGAACTTGCAATTTAAATACTAAATATAAATTTATATTTTTTTCACAATAATATATCTTTTTTTTTACAAATGTTTAATCCTTGAAAGGCTGCAGAAAGGAGTTTGCTATTAACTGAAAGGAGACCCTTTGATTCCTCTTGGAGGCCTTAAAGGAACCGAGCAGGGCAAATTCCTAATGTCCACTCCATACGTTCTTGTCGTTGCAGCTGTTATTACTATATGTTTATTCATATAGTATACGAACATGGATGGGCTGCTCACCAACACGCATTAGCCAGCATGGTGAGTTTATTGGCTTTTTACCTCTGAGTTTAAGATCAAGAAACACCATGGTCTTTCTTCTCAGTGCCTGATAAGGCAGAATGAATGTTTGTGTAAATGATAAAGATTTTCCCCAATTATACAATTATGACAGACAAAAATAAAGCATGGCCCTTAATCCCAGGAGGCTGTAAAGTCACCAACCAAGGCAGCGGTTGGTGGCTGAAGGCGGAGGGTGCTAAGAATATCCTGGAGGCAGACCCAGGCTGCCATTTGATGATGACTTTTTATTTAGGTACTTACAACTGCAGATCACTTTCAAGTGAAGGAAGATTGCAAGAATTAGAAGAAGAACTCTCTTATATTAAATGGGATATTATTGAACTTTGTGAAGTTAGAAGAAAAGGTGAAGAGACAATTGATTTAAAAAGTGGACATATGCTCTATTATAAAGGCACAAATATTGGAAATACAAGTGGAGTAGGATTGATTATAAATAAAAAGTGGAAGAACAATATTGTGGAGATTGATGGTGTATCAGACAGAGTGGCAAGATTAGTTATACAACTTAATAGCAGATATCAAATGCAGATAATTCAGGTTTATGCCCCAACAAGTTCTCACAGTGATGAAGTAGTAGAAGATTTTTATATGGATGTACAAAAGGCTTTTGATCAGAGTAAACAACATTTTAAAATTGTTATGGGAGATTTTAATGCTAGAATTGGTAAACAAATGAAAGTGAAAGTGTTGTAGGTAATTTTGGTTATGGTAATAGAAATGAGAGAGGACATAGACTTGTGGAGTTTGCAGAGAAGGAAAAACTTTATATTATGAATTCTTTTTTTGAGAAAAATGTTAGAAGGAAATGGACATGGAAGCATCCAAATGAAGGTACAGCAGAATTGGATTATATTTTGACTAACAGGAAATACATATTTCAAGATTGTAATGTTCTTAATAAATTTAACACAGGAAGTGATCATCGATTAGTAAGGGGTAAGATACATGTTAATGTAAAACTAGAGAGACAAAAATTATTAAGAAAAACTATATTTACAGTTGATATTCCTAATCTTCAGAAACATTCTAATGAATTTAAATTAGAACTTACAAATCGGTTTCAAGTATTAGTAGATTTTGAACATGATTCAGATTTGAATGAAATTAATATGAAAATAACTGATACACTTTTAAAAACTGCAACAAAGATAGCTGGTAGAAAAAAGCAGCAATTGACCAATAAAATTTCTACTGAGACTAGAGAACTTATGAAGAAAAGAAGGAATATGAAGATATGCAAGAATGATGCATTAAAAAGAATTGAATATCTCGAATTTTGTAAAATGGTGCGGAAAAGAGTTGAAAATGATATAAGAAAGTATAACTGTGAACTAGCAAGAAAAGCTGTAGAAGAAAATAAAAGTCTTAAGAATGTAAAACAACATTTTGGTATTGGTAGGAAATTTATATCTGCAATAAAGATCGAAATTACTAAAAAGAGGGATGACATTATGAAATTGGTAGAAGATTTTTATCAAGAATTATATAGTAATAAAGAACAAGTACCTCCTATATCTATTACATCTTCCGAATTGCCCAGAATTTTAAATGAAGAAGTGAGAAATGCAATTAAATGTATGAAAAAAGGAAAGGCTCCAGGTAATGATGGAATTATAATTGATATATTAAAAGAAGCAGGTGAAGAAACAGAAAAAAATATTAGCAAAGTTATATACCAAATGTCTAAATGATAAAGATGTACTGGATGATTGGAAGAATGCAGTAATAATATTAATATTTAAAAAAGGTGATAAAGAAGATATTAGAAATTACAGACCTATCAGCCTTTTATCAGTTTTATATAAAATTTTTACCAAGATAATTACAACTCGTCTACAGAGAACCTTGGATTTTCACCAACCAAGAGAACAAGCTGGATTTAAAAGTGGTTTTAGTACAGTAGATCATATTCAAGTATTGAGAGAAGTTATAGAAAGGACAAATGAATATGAGTTTTCATTATGTTTTGGATTTGTAGATTATGAAAAGGCATTTGATTCTATAAACATTTCTTCAGTGATTAAAGCATTGGATCATCAAGGTATAGATCCAGGATATTGTCATATTTTAAAGAATATTTATAAAAATGCAACAGCAACAATTAGATTACATAATGATACTGGGAAAGTCAACATTGAGAAAGGTGTAAGACAAGGTGACTCCATATCTCCAAAACTTTTTACAGCAGTGCTGCAAGAAGTATTTTGTGGATTAAAATGGGAAACTAAAGGAGTGAAAGTAAATGGAGATTATTTAAGTCATTTAGATTTCGCAGATGATGTAGTTGTTTTTGCAAATAATGCTTCCGAGCTGCAGGAAATGTTGCAGGAGTTATCAGATGAAAGTAGGAAAGTAGGACTAAAGATAAATGTTAAAAAGACTAAAGTAATGTTTAATCGATTTGCTCAAAATATGAAAATAAAGATTGATTATGATGAATTAGAAGAAGTTAAGAGTTACAAATACCTTGGTCAGATTATTAATACAGATGGAAACATAATAGAGGAAATTAATCATAGAATTAAACTTGGTTGGAGCGCTTTTGGTAGAAATAACTTGATATTAAAAGGAAATATGCCTATGTGTTTGAAAAGAAAGGTTTTTAACAAATGAGTTTTACCAGTTCTTACTTATGGATCTGAGACTTGGACACTTAATAGAAGATCAATACAGAGACTTCAGACCACTCAAAGAAGTATGGAGAGATGTATGTTGGGAGTAATAAGAAGAGATCGAAAACGCAATGTATGGGTAAGAGAACAAACAGGTGTTACTGACCTCATTGAAAAAATTAAAAGATTGAAGTGGAGTTGGGCTGGACATATTGCTAGAAGAGATGATAATAGATGGACAATTGAAATTTTAAACTGGATTCCAAGAGATTGTAAAAGACCCAGAAGGAGACCACATGTAAGATGGATGGATGAAATAAGAAAATGTGTAGGGGTGATGTGGAGAAGAGAAGCTAATGATCGGAGAAGATGGATTAAACTTGGAGAGACCTTCATCCTGCAGTGGATTGATAATGGTTGATAATGATGATGATGATGAATCCTTGAAAATATATAATTTTTGGCTGCATTATATATATATAACAATGAATTATTTTTTTAAATTTTAAATAAAACTGAAAAAAATGCACAAAATAAAAGTAGTATTTATTACTCTTTTTTGAAGAATAATGAATTTATTCATTTCTTATGGATAAAAGCATTCATTAAAGTTTATGGCATAATTCTAAATAGAATGATAAAAATTAAACATACTGAAAAGTAGCAAACTAACAAGGATAATGATAAATATTATTGTTTAGTTATTCGCTCTATCTTGAGCACAGAGCTTAATCTAGATATATAAGTACTAAAATGGATTTCATAGTGATAATAACGAAAAACATAGAGTAATATCATGATGTGTTAAAAAATTAAAAAAGTTAATAAAGTACAATAATTCAACTTATAAAGCATCTATTTCAAGGAATAGTTTGCAGTAATAAATAAAATGAAATAAATTGTTACTTAGAGATTTATATAAATAGAGCTAATTTTTTTATGTTAAGATGAATATGTGGGCTAGAAAGCATCATTATAAACTTTAATATTTCCATTCCAAAACTAATCAGTAAAAGTTTAAATGTTTTAATATAAAATAAGTAAATAGTTAAAAAAAGTCTTTTTTTTTAAACAATAAATATTTTTATAATTCACTCCACTATTATACTTTAAAAAGAATGAGTTAAGAAAAAAAAATCTAAACATTTTATTAATTAATAATTAAGTTAATACTACATAATCTTTTATAGCAGAATGAAATTATGTTATGATTGTAGATAAGTTTTAGAAAAATAAATAATCAGTTTTATAAATAAATTTAGTGTAACATGAAAAGACAAGCAAGTGGACTATAAAAGAAAGTAAAAAACATTTCAGTTTCTTTTATTACTCTCTTACACTCTTATTTAATTTTTTCTCATTTTGTGTATGATTATTATAAGTAAATCAAAATAATGTATCCAGTGATTTTAAATTCATTTGGAATGTATTGTAATACCATACCATTTACAACTTTTTTAAACACTTTATCAATACTCTTTATTTATATCAAAACTAACAGTTTTGACTGACCTGCAGTCATCATCAGAGCTGCAATATTCAAATATATAATTATATAATTAATACATTTATACACTTATTCATATACATAATTAAACACACAAAATAAATATACATTTTAACCTGACCATTATAAATTTTTCCATTTTATTACTTTACTCTTAAATAATTCTATCAACATTTATTTTATGTCATTTTATTTTATTTTTTTAAAAAAATATTATTTATTATAATTATAATCTTTAACATTTATTCTATTACTTAATACATATTATTATCATTTTATTTTATATTATAAATCAATCTCTAACCATTTCTTATTTTTATTATATATTTTAGAATAATCAATTAACTTTTTTCACATTACAAATGACTTTTTTTTTACATTACAAAAGTTACCTACCTCTTTACAATCCTATTTCTAAACACCCAACTGTCAAAAATTTTCAAAATTTGTACACTTGTTTAACACCTCCCTCTATTGTCATTTTTTCCAACTTTATTCTTTTAATTTCTTTCAAATTCAAACTATTATTTAAAAAAAGGATTGTAAAGAGGTAGATAATTTTTGTAATGTAAAAAAGTAATTTGTAATGTAGGAAAAGTTAATTGACAATTTTATTGTATAAATTGGATATTGTTGTTGAATTGGTAATAAATTGGGAGTGGGACCATCCTTCTCTTATCAAAAACTGCCATGTGTTGCAGTTTGATCATTCTTCAGACTGCTGTCTTAACACCTGATTGGCTGTCTGAGAAGCAACAGTAGGTGCATGCAAGAGATTGGCAACCTCTCAATTTATTACCTAATTGATAATTATAAAATATTTACTAAAAATAAAAAAAAAGTTAGAAGTTGATTTATAATATAAGTAAAATGACAATAATATATATTAAGTAGTAGAATAAATGTTAAAGATGATAATTATAATAAATAATAATTTTTTAAAAAAATAAAATAAAATGATATAAAATAAATGTTGCTAGAATTATTTAAGAGTAAAGTAATAACATAAGAAAATTTTAATGGTCAGGTTAAAATGTATATTTATTTTGTGTATTCAATTATGTATATGAATATGTGTATAAGGTATTAATTATATAAGTATATATTTGAATACTGTAGCTCTGATGATGACTGCAGGGCAGTCAAAACTGTTAGTTTTGATATAAATAAAGAGTATTGATAAAGTGTTTAGAAAGTTGCAAATAGTATATGTTAAAGTAGAAATCAATATATAAAAAAAGGAAGAAGAAGAAGAAGAAAATCTATCGTAATACAAGTATCTAAAAAGTTATTTGAAACTTAATACATTATAAAATCTGATGACTGTATTTGTAAAATAAAGCAATTCATGAGTGGAGTAATCAACCAAAAATCTTATCTAGACATTATGTGCATCATTTGAAGATATTCCCGATAAATATTTTAATCTTGGAATTTATGTCGTCTATCATTAGAGTTTGATGTATCAAAATTCAGGTTAAAGTAAAAAGTTTTTTTTTGTTTGTTTATAGTAAAACAGCTTAAGACAAACAAACTAATGATAATAAAAGTAAATTTATTTTTTTAAAGAACGCCAGAAAAATATTAATATTTCTAAAAAACAGACTCACACATATATATCTAAGGATTCTGCATATGTGTGAAAACTGCAGAAAATCGAATAAAAAAAAAGCATATTAAAAATAGGAACTATAATCATAATAAAATATAACAAACCAAAAGTCATGGAAAAATAATATTGAATTTTAACCGCTTGCAATGTGTTATATATTGGAAATTTCAATTAATAATGTGCGTTTATGTATAAATATTTAACTATTATCTTAAACAGTCTAGTTTAAATGTGTTGTAAACTATAGTTAAAACCAGTGAAAGAATTGACTCAACCTGCTAAGCTTATTTTATTTTTAATATATAATCAATATTTTTGCAGGGCTGAAAGAGATTGCTAAAATTACATATGTTATTGTCTTATTTCAAATACATATTTTTCTTACATGCGAGTGTGTGAGAATATAAATAATTACTTATCTAAACAAATGTTTAAAAATAAATTTAAATATAATAAAATAATAAATTAATCGATGTATGCAAAGTTATCTTAATATTTTCAAAGGTTAGCTTTATTTTTGAGTTACATTTTTATTTTAAAGACAGTATTGTATAAATAAAAAAGAAAGACGTGAATAATATATTATTATAAATACATCATAAAAAGAGAGTTCTACATATATGCGAAATAAAATTGTGATTTATAATTTAAAACTTAGTAAAATGACTAAATGATTTAAATAATAATTGGAAAAGCTTTATTTATTCTAATAAAAAAAAAAGTGTTCCACAGTCCTTGGAAATTTTTTAGAATAAACAAGGCATTTGCTACAATTTTTTTTTTTTTTTTCATGGGTCATAGCATCAGCCGGGAAGCGAACTCACTAACCCGGGACAACTGCTTGTAAGGCTGCTGTGCCAACCTCTCGACCACCAAAGCTTGACGATTCTAAGATTTCTATGATTAATCTTGTAACCTGATATGATGACACAATTAGAAGATTATAAATTAACTTTTCTTAGAAATGGTACTTATTAATTATTTGTTTCTTATGCAACATCTTGTACTAATGAAGTAAACAAAAATAATGCTTGAGTAGATAAATCTTTCAAAACAGGAGCAACAATTTCCCTTAGCAATTTCTTTCATCCCCATGTAACACCATTAGAAAACCATTACCTAAAGGAGCTCTAATAGGACCTTATCTCACCTAACTAATAATGTTTGTAAATTTATGTTAAAAAATTAGCATTCTATTTGCTTACAACTATCAAGTATTAAATTTATTTATAGAGCTCTAAATATTAATAATATTAATCATTAACTGTCTTTAAATCATTTGATAGGGATGAGTTAACTGTTTTATTTAAGAAATGAACATTTCCCAAAATAATTCATTCCTACTTTTGCTATATTTATTATTTGCATGTTTATGTATTTCATAAACAGGACAGATGGAAATCTCCAAAAATCAATCACAAGAAAAAGAACTACTTATTTTATATTATCGAACACATTTCTATACATATATTTAATATTTTGTGAGGGTTGGAAAAAATTTGTTTTTAGATCTCAGAAACTTGAAGTCAATATTCAGATCAAGATAGATTGCTTTTATAAATTACTGTATTTTATTTACATAATATGATTTTTTCTGCATAATACTATATTATAGTTAAGATCTGTTAAATTCTATAAATTTATTAATGTGCCATAGTAGCCAGAACATTCCCTTAAATTTAAGTTAATGAACAATATATGCATGTACAATACACACTTGTGTGAAAATAAAACTTAATAAATTTGATTATGTTTCATTTTTGAATATATTTGCCATTATTATTATTTTTGCTGTTAATTAATAGTTATTTATATTTAATTTAGAAAAGTGTGTTCTTATTGTTCATATAGTTTTACTATGTATAATATTTTTATTAAGTGAAAATTAAGTTACATATCTAGTCTTATATTTTCTTGAATTCCATTGTAGATAGAATATAAAAGTCCCTCTGTATATATTTTATGGTTGGTCAAAGTTATATATATTAGTTATTACATAAAAAAAACTGTATTCATAGTTTTAAGCCACAAAAAAGAATAGGTCTGAGTTAGACACATCATTGCCAAATATCTTGAGAATCATATAATCTAAAGGTGATATAGTTTAAACTTGGATTTTAAATACTGATGGTTAGATATTTCTATTCTAATCTTATCAAATGTGGGTATTGCTCAAGTATTATTGAAAAAAAGATAAGTTCTGTGTCCAGTTAAACTTAAGCAACTTTAAATGCTTACACAAAACAATCTGATTAAGTTGCATGCTGACAAGCGGAAAGGTTCTTCCTTTCAAAGGCTCCAATTGAGACAGTCTAATTTATGCCCAAAAGAAAGAGATAAAATAAAAAGAAGTCAATAGTTTTATCAGTAAGTACTATCACTACTGTTCCATAAACCTTTTATTAAAAAAAAAGCTAATTTTCAGCGAGGAAAATTAAGTTTTACGATTACGTGTGAGCATGGAAATGGCTGCCTTCAACAAGGCTATAGCCAATGCAGATGGTTTAGAAGATTCACTTGGTTAGAAGATAAAAGCAACCATTGAGAGCAAAAGTGAAAAAGCTAATATAAACAAGAATAGACTTCCTGACAATCCCAGTTATTCACCGAAAATGAATTTAGAAAACCCTAGTAACTCAGATTTTAATCATCACGACAGTGAAAGTAACGGAAATAGCAAATTCACAGAAGCTGATTTCGAAAAAAAAAAGTAGTAATAAAATAGACCCCGGGACTTTAAATGATAATAATTCAATAAACAATTCAAAAAGGAACATTACTGTGAAAAAACCCAGTATAAACGCCCTAGAACAAAAAAGTTACAAGGCAAAAACTAGCGCACTTCCGTTATTACGACAATTTGGTGTCAAAATGGAAGTTGCGGTTTGTGGGAAAACACGGCGGACAAGAAAAACCCCAGAAATCAGCGAGCTGATTCCAACTTTTAAATCAAACAATATGCAATTTAGTGAGACCTACAAAATGACCCAAGAACCAATTTTTTTGGATGAATATAAAGGAAGATATGGGACAAAAACCGCCGGAACAGCAACACCATCGATAAATATTTTTTTCAGAAAATCAGTGCTAGATTGTAACAAACTAAAAATTGAACCCAAAATCAAAGAAACAAGGCCAAATGAAAGTGCTAAACCCTTTTTATGCTCACAGAATTCACTGAGGAACAATTCTAAGACCACAACAATGAGTTTTTCCACAGGTGAAAATGCTTCAAGCTCAAATAAGGATCACAATTACCTTAATGCAAATTTATCAACTCACTGTAATATACCAGATACAACTATTATCCCAAAAGTCGATCCAAAACAAACAAAGAAACTTTGAAATGCCTAAAAAACCTAAAAATAAGGTGAAGCTATACTCAAACTCTAACAATCCTACCCCTCCCAATCATATAGAAGAGAATAAAACCAAAGTAAACTCCCCACAATGCTCATTGTCAGTGAACAAAGTTGAAGACCCAGAGATGCAGTCTCAAGAAAGTATCTATGACTACCATAACCTTCAGATCAGTACAAATAAAAATACCACCAACCCCAAATCTGTCCTCAGCCCCAAAGCAAACTCATATAGTTTTCATTTCTCCAACTCTAGTGATAACACTGAAAACATGAGGCCAGTATCAAACAAGGCACCAAATGAAGACAGAAAGATGAACCAAATCAATAATCACAGTAGCAATTACAATTTTGATTTTCCGGCTTTAGGAAACAATTCAAAGGTAGTAAGTAAGAATGATACATATAACAAGGATCATAACACTTGGAATAGAAGCAGCATACCTCCCTTATTATATGCTTGAATGATAGCAGCAAGCATAGAACACACAAATCCTACAAACTACAACTCTCAACATTATGATAATAACAAACCTGAGCTAAGCACACTTGCTAAGTCACTATTAATCATGGATAATGATCATGAATATGAAGACCAAAGCACAGATCAAGAAGAGGCAGGAGTGACTCCAATTATAGAAGATACTCCAACATCCCATATGGTCATCAATGACCACTTTAATCAGTCAATACCTGCCTTGTTGATGAGGTCCTTTCAACCCTATAGAAATAATAATATCCTGATTTTTTCCATGACAGACCATAACATATCCTTTTATAAATTCCCCACCCAATCATTGTTTGATCTCTTTAAGGCAAAAGGGATATGGTCCTCCATATATAAAGTTTTATTTCACCTGAATGACCACTATGTGGCCATACAATTCACCAACCCCTTTGCCAAGGAAGCCTTTGAAACACATATAAAACATTAGCAGGCAGATATTTGGTGACTGTGGACTTGGATAGATCGATGTGTATCAGTGGAATGGTCAAGAATTGGGGTGTTGAATTTCAACAATCAGAGCTTCAACAGATCCTCGCACCACATGGAAATATTACGTCCTTTGCTTACAGACAAATTCGGAATGTTGGAGCTGAGGTTTTTACAAACATTGCAGAATTCAGAATTTTACTTGTCAAAGGAGTGTCCCCATTGGCTGTGCCTGGGTTGGTGGAGTACTGCGATGCCTCACTACTGATTAATCTCAGAGGGGTTTCCCCACAGTGTTTCCACTGTTTTCAGAGGGGACACCTAATGAGAGACTGCCCAGATCGAAAATGCATACATTGTGGATCTATACGCAAGAAATTCCACAGATGTAACTGAAAGGGACCCCAGATGATTCATTCCAGTTTGCAAGAAAATAATATGATGAGTAATAATATATCCAACTTAGAGGTCTTTCAATTAAGAAAGCCAAAGCAACAGAATCATCATAGTAGGTCCAGAATGCAAGAAACAGAACAGATAGTTACCCAAGACAATGACATATTCATGTCTGAAAATTCTGAGAATGCACAGCCCGAGAATAATTCCAAGCAAGAGTCAGAAGATAAACTTGTAACACCATCCACAACCTGACCCAATCGCAGGAAGGCAAAAAGATCCAAGAGGCCTAAACCATTATCTTCCCCTTCTACAGACTGTGATGAATCAGAATTTGGGGGGATCTTGTAGAATTACATGAAACAGCAAACCAGGAATGCCCATCTAAGGGAAAGAAGACACGAACTAGTTCACCAACACAGGTAGACTATCTGAATGGCCCGATACCCCTCAGCCTGAAAGATTCCCCATTGCAAATTACCCCATTGGAAAATGGCAACCCAGAAATGATATCTTTAGTTGAGGAGATTGAAACACCTTCTACTCTCACAGCATCAGATGGATGCTCTATTCCTGAGATCACAGTAGAAGGAGAGCTTGATCCAGGGGACCCACCTGGAGATTAGTCTAACTCATCATCGGATGGATATTAGGTCATCAATAATGTATATTGCATCACTGAACATAAGGGGCTTGAACACCACTAACAGAGCATATGCCCTGATACATTGGTTCAAACAGCACAACCCAGACATACTATGCTTATGCAAAACTAAATTATACCTTCGATCTGATCAAAAAATCATTGATCTACTACAGACTATGGGTTACCTACACTACTCCTTTTCTAATACTCCATCAGGCGGAGTAGCTATAATCATAAATAAAAAATCATCCATCTCCTTCTTCAAAATTTTGATGATCAATTTAAATTGTCTAATTGCAATAGTACAAGATAAAGGCCACTCATTTAACATAGTAAATTTGTACCTTCCAAAGGACCCTGAAACTGTATTTAGTGTTATAAACTCAATCAATAGCACCTTGAGAACCAGCCCTTTCCCAACCTTAATAATTGGTGATTATAATCACAAATATGACCAATTCCAGGCCAAATATGCAGGCCGCCTTAGCCAGCCTCTTATGAGTGGTAAATGGTTTTTCTGTGAAGGTGATTATTCCTTTTATACTAAGTCAGCCCATTCATTGATTGACCTGATATATGTATCCCCAACTTTGATCCCGGGAATGGAGGCAAAGTTATGCCCTGTTGCCTTCTCGGATCATCATGCTGTGCTTGTCAAAATATTGGCATTCAATGATGACCAACCTACAAACTCCCTAGAAAGAACAATCCGCATGCTAACTAAATCGAACATAACCACTAAATTAGTATCTGAGTCATATATTGCCTTCAATAGAATTAAGTTGTTGTCCCTGCCTGCAATAAGAGGCTGGAGGCTCTTCACTAAATCCCTTGCTGACAGCATTAATATATCCACTCACAAGTCCAGGGGTCCTGTACACTTAATTAGTGAACTGGACCATATTGCATATAAATTACAACATATGCCATATGAGGCTCATAATGTTCCCCAAATAATTGAACTGAAAATTAAATACAGTCTTATACAGAGGGAGGTTGCCGAATACCTCTATTAAAAGAGCTCGGCAATTCATTGAACACCAACATTGCTGGACCCAGGGTTATCTCAAGTGGGCCCTTGGAACCAACAGCAAATCCAGGGCACCAGGTTCAATTGAGATAGATGGCAACAAATATGTTGGTGCATCTATGCTGCTCAGGATCAGACAGCATTACATTAAAAAATTTAATCCCAATGGTGTTAACAGAATTAGGAGAACATTCTCCACGGCAAATACACCACACAAAATAACTGAGGCCAGAATCCTGGCAATGCTTAGAGCCTTTCCTGATGGCACACATCCTGGGCTGCATGGAATCCCAAAATTCCTTCTGCTGCACCTGAGCTCATTCACAATACCGATTGTTAAGAAGATGGTGGATATACTGGCTGATGGCAGTCAGGAAATTAGTGGGATTTACCCCATCGCAATGGTCCCCCTCCTCAAAAAACCCCAGGGGCCATGTGAGCTGAGGAATCTGCGACCTATTTCCATGATTCTACTACTGATAAAAACAATCGAAAAACTCATCAAAGAAGACATACAGAAGATCATTATTGATAAACTGTCAGCCTTCCAATTTGCAAAGAAGGGGAGCTTGACTGCAGAAGCCATCAGTCGGTTTCGCCTCATAGTGGATCATATACGCAGGTATAAAATGGTCCAGCCAGTTGTGGTCCAACTCGACTTTGCTGGTGCTTTTGACTGTGTGCAGATCAATGTGTTACTCAGTATACTGGAGAAACTCCAAGTGCCCCAGGCATATCTCCAAATGATCGAGAATCTTCTACAGAATAGAGAAATCTTTCTCTCACTGGATGGCCGAGTGGCTCCAGGATTTCAGCCCTCTGTTTCAATACCACAGGGCTCGCTACTGAGTGCGCTCCTCTTCATGGCTTACCTCAACCCATTGCTGTTACACATTGAGGCATCCATTGAGGGAATTGCCATCCCTTTGCTGAGAGAGAGGGTCTGCCACGTATCCTACATGGATGATGTGACTGTTTCTCACGTCACAGAATGAGGTTGGTAGGCTGGAGGAGCTCTTGGATCAATTTGGTTCCGAATCAGGTCTAAGAGTTAATGAGGTGAAATCAGCCATGTGGTCGATCAGAACTGGAAAACAGATCCTGGGGAGATTCCGAGCATCCCCCCAGAAGTTTCTCGGCTTTAGCCTGGCCTCCCCTCCTAGTGTCATGAGAAGGGAGCTGGAGGAAAATATTCTCACAAAGGTTAAGAACACAGTGACATCCCTAACCAAGGTGCCACTCTCCTTGTTGGGGAAGGTCACACTATTAAATGCAGCTGTGTAACCCAAAATCACTTATTTTCTGTCCGGTTTTTCCCCTACTAAGACCTTTATAAAAAAGGTGGAGACTCAATGTAGGAGACTTTGCTGGGGCATGAGAACAGCAGTAATTGGCCTCAACTCCCTTCAAAAGCCTAAATCACAAAATGGACTCGGACTCCATTCAATCAACACCTTCTTAATCCAGAAAGCCCACAATATTTTAACCAAACTATTTCAGGATAATCCAAAAATGGAAAGCCCCCTACCAATAAATGAGGTTGAACCCACTGACTGCTCCCCCCCCCCAAGAAAGGGTAACATTTGGTTACAGCAACAGGTCACACTCGTGACTAAAAATGTAACAATGTCCAATTCCCTTTTCAATGGCAAGCTTTCCTATTGGGACACCCATGCTCTAATCAATGGTAGCAGTCCCATCACTAAGACCAGACTTCAGCTAGGGATCAAGCGGCTTGCAGGGTTAACAAAGTTCTGGAAGCTGGAGGTGAAATTAGTAGACTTTATAATTAAAGTTAACCTTGAGGCCCTATCAACGGCTGCATTCCTCCACCACAAGCGGAGGTATAAAATGGATCCGATATGCCCTCTGTGCAAGAAAACTGATGAAACAATTTCCCACATTCTTCAGGAATGTGAGACCTGGAATAAACTACGCTACCTGACATTGCAAAAGACCACAGATAAAGACTGGGCCTGGGTGGATATGGTGAAAGCTTTTAAAAAGGGCTCCTTTGGCAGTGTTAGATTGGCAACTTATGTTAACTTTGTCATCTGGTTGGCACGAAATAAGGTAACTTTTGAAAAGGGTATTGATCACAATATTGAGGTATTATACTTACAAATTGTTAAATGACACCAACGACCATGACAAGAGAACATGCCAGCCATGGCTAACCGATCAGATTGGAACCAGATCAAACTAGGGCCATGCCTTGCCTAGTGTAGTGCTTACCTTACATAATAAATAAATCGATATATTAGTAATTAGAAATTATAACAGCCCAAAGAGCACTAACATATCATGATGATAAATCCTAGGAAATGAAGGTAGTTAAGCCTGAACAAATTAATAAAAGATTAGGAATAGATAGAAGGGAAAGTGACTGCTCTACAAGTGGTATGCCATGCAAACCAAGAAATAAGCATATATACCTATAAAGCCATTTATAACAGAACTGGGAGAGCTTTAATGGTGAAATAGACTTGTACGGTTGGACAATCCAAACACCTTCTCATTTATAACAGAACTGGGAATGCTCAAATAGTGAAACAGACTTGTACAATTAGACAATCCAAGGACAATATTCCCACTGCAACTGAAGCGGTTGCCTTGTTTCTTTCAAGCTATGGCCCCAAATAATAATGAGACACGAATAGAAGTGTTCTGAAAGTGTAACATTGCTGTTAATATAACAACATTTTTGTCTCCAAATAACTAATGGAGAAATGGACATGTATAATTGGACAGTTTTGTGAACAATAATTTCAGCATAAGAAGTTGAGTTTATGTGTGTAAGTCTGGAAGGGCAGGTGAATTTTGTGTCACTGCACTTCTGGAACTATTAATATCCCATTCACCTATTCATACATTTATACTTGAATGTTCAAAATCATATGCATTGAATCAAGTGTATGGGTGCGGATGCGCTTGACACGCACCGACACTCCCTAAATTTCTTTGTAATGATTCTTGTTGATTGCATTGTAAAACTTATGCCTCTTGAATCGTCTTGAGGCACAAATAAAGGCATTTGAAAGTAAAACAATCTGATTTCAGTATATTTATTTACAACATACCTATACATTTTTTTACATATCGTGGTTTAATTAACCCATCTGTGCTTACTTTTGCATTTTGGAATTTCCAAGGGATTGAAAATCAAACTTACAAAGATATAAATTTCATATTAAACTTTGAAATTAAATATTATCATGCAATGATTCACATATGATAAGCAAGTCACATAAAGTTATAAATGGAACTAAAAACCTTATAAAATGTATTTTTATTAAATTTGGGTTTATATTTTTTTCTTATTTAAGAATATAAGAGATTCACTTATTGCTCATGTTTCACAGATTCTGAATTATTAATAGAAGACATAATAGATAGTTGTTACAGAATATCTTTTTTAACTCAAGCATGCAACTAGTGGTTTCATTTCATTATAGCATAATATTTTCATACATTGAACATAGATATTCATAGCGAAGATATATCAAGATAAGCTATTAAACATTTAATATGCTATTATGAAGTATTTACTTAAGTAATCTTAAAATATATTTTGTATGTATTCATATGATTTTATTTATTATTAATTGAGCTAGACTTGAATTCATACATTAGTAGCTGTTAAACCTAATTAGATAAAATGTTGGTTCTTATTACATCACAACACTACTAAGCTACCACCTCACTTCATTTGTTTATCATTTTGCAATTGTAAGATTTTCTCTTATGTGACTTTTATTTTAATGTATTTATTAAAACATTTTAAATTGATTACAACACATAACCATTTTCTTTAACATGAATGAATTTGGTATTGAAAAAATATAATTATTTTGTTTTATCTTATTATATGCTTTTTTATTAACTTGCCATGTTTATGTACGTTTTTTTTCTCATGTGTCATAGCATCAGCCAGGAAGCGAACCTACTAACCCGGGACTCGACCACCAATGCTTGAAATGTTTATGCATGCTTCTGTTCTGTATATCCATATTTTTGAAATTTACTGCAGCTGAGACTTTTTTTTTTTTACTTTTAATAAAATATGTAAAAAAATTTTTTTTAAAAAAAAGGTTTTACTTAAACAGTACTTACAGACTAAAAAGTAAAAAAAAAAACAAAGTAATATTAGCAAATTTAGTACAATTAAAATAGTTCAAGCTAGATAAAATAAATTATTAATAGATCATTAAATAGAAATATATAATTAAAAATATAAAATTAGGATAGGTAAATACTCTAAATCATGCATCTATTTTTATACTAAGATAAATATGATGAGATCTTATTGGATGTAATGAAGAGATAAAATATATATATATCATGTTTAATATGATTTTCCTTAAGACGTAATTGTTTATGCTCGTAGAATATTATTAAGATGGTATAAATACTTCAATTACACTCCTTTCTCCATTATGATTATAGTTCATCTTTCTAAGAATATGAGAACGCCATAAGTTCTTGAAAGCACTAAGCTGTATTTAGTTTATAAAAATAACAAGCTTCTCTATAGTTGTGTATAAGCGCACTTATTTTATTACATTCCGTATAGAAGTATAAACAGTTAACGTCATTAAATATTTTTAGCAAGATGCAATACCTTGAAGCTTCCTAAAGAAAAGTCTAGTTACACTTAAATTATTATGATGCTGATAATAGAGTTAGAATAGTCAGTCATGCGCATTTGTAATTTTAGAATTTATTTACTATGATAATAGAATTATTTAAGAAATAAGATGAATCTTTCAATTATCAAAACGAAAATTTATCAAACGTTATGAAACAATGTGTGTGTGTATATTACAAAATACATAGTTTTTTTTCCCATGTGTCATAGCATCGGTCGGGACGCGAAACGCCACAACCGTCTGCAACCAACTTAGTGAAAATGAAGACAGTAATAAGATAATGTTAAAAATATCCAGCTTTGTCAGAAAGTGTATTTAGAGTAATTAATTCAATAAAGCTTAGTGCAGTGATAAAATCTTACAATTGTATGTAGTAAAGGGATAATGATCTTAATCTTTATTTTACACTAATATGAGATTAGTAGATCAATCGCAAATATAAATAAAGTAAAAGCTTAAATTGAAATCTTTTGAAAACAAAAAAAAAAGTTTAAAAGAAAAGAATTTGTCAACTTCAATAGTAAAAATATATAAGAAAAGTAATGGTGATAGAAATATATACATGTTTAATGGTAAATATTTAGCTTATGGTATTATTATAGTTATAGGCTGCAGACAAGAAGTTTGTTATTAACCAAAAGAAAATTTTTGATTCTTCTTTGAGGCATTAAAAGATCTAAGCAGGCAATTTCTAATATCTATTTAACATTCTCTTATTGTAGCTATTATAAATGATTATTTATCTCGTAAGCAGACTTAGTTAGGCTGTTCATCAAAATGCATCAGCCAGCATGACAAGTTTATTAGTTTCTATCTCTAAGTTTAAGACCAAGAAGCATCATGTTTTTTTTTCTCAATTGTCTGATAGTTTATTATTGAAATAATGAACAAGATTTAAAAGCTGGGGTGAATGTGTGTGTGTGAATAATTTTTTTTCCATGTGGGTGGGAAGCGAACCCGGGACAATTGCTTCTAAGAAGCCGTACTGACCACTCAGCCACCAATGCTTGACAGATTTGTTTTTTAAATAGATATTTACAATAATGCAGATAAAATCAAAATTTGACCCTTATTCTCAGGAGAATGAAAAGTTATCGGGCAAGGAAGCAATTGGTGGTCAAAAGCAGAATGTGCCAAAAATCCTTGATTGTGAATCCAGGCTTCCATTTATTGACAATCTTTTATTTAAGTACATACAATTCCATATCATATTTAATTGAAAGAAGATTACATGATTTGAAAAAAAAATAAATTTTGAATGGGATATTGTTGAACATGAAATATGATTGATTTAAAAAGTAGACATAATTATTACAATAAACACACAAATAATAAAAGAAAAAAGTGTTGCAGATTCATTATAAATAAAAAGTGGAAGAACAACATTGTAGACATTTATGATATATCAAAATGACAAAGATTAGTTATTTAAATTAATGGATGATATCAAATGCAGATAATCCAAAATATGATGAAGAAGCAGAGTATTTTAATAAGAATGCGCAAACTTAAAGCAAATAACATTTAAAACTGTCATGGAAGACTTTAATATTATATTAATAAATAATTAAAGAATGAAAGTGCTATAGGAAAATTTGGTTATGATAATTGAAAGAAGATAAGATGTAAATTAGTAATGTTCACAACAAAAGAAAAACAGTATATTATGAATTCCTTTTTCTGGAAAAAAATTAACAGGAATAGACATAGAAACATCCAAATAAAAGTACAACAGAATTGGATTATATCTTGAGTAATAAAAGAGATATATTTTTACACTATAATATTCTTAATAGATTAAATGCAGAATGTGATCATTGATTAAACTAGTAACCATCACATGATCACAATTCTTTATGCTTACACAAGCTGTTTACACAGAGGCATTCATTGATTACTCTGGCTTGCATGGAGTGACACTACTGTATGGAGAGTTTTGCCTCTGCGATAATTGATTAGTGAGATGTAAAATATGCATTAATACAAAACTAGAAAAATGAAAACTATTAAGAAAGTTAGTACTAAAAATTAATATTTCTTACCTTTAGAAATATTCCAATAAATTTAAATTTGAATATGCAAATTATTTTAAAATATTAACAGACATTGGTTATGATTTAAACTTGATGGAAATCAATAAGAAAATAATGAATACATTTTTAAAAACTGCAAGAAAGATAAGCTGGTTTAAAAAAGCAACAATTTACCAGTATATTTTCTATTAAGACAAAACAATTTGTGAAAAAAAAAAGGAATATATATATATATATATTTATATTTAAAAATGATCCATTAAGAGGAACTGAATATCTAGAGTTTTAAAAAATGATATGAAGAAAGAATTAAAAATGATATAAAAATTATAATTATGAATTAGCAAAGAAACTATAGAAGAAAATAAGTTTCAAAAGTTAAAAACAGGCAAAACTCTCCATATAGTAGTGCCACTCAGTGCAAGCTGAGTAATCAATGATGCAAGAAGGTTTGTGCATAAAACCCCTAAATAGTGCCTACACATCCAATGTTTCAAGCATAAGAAATGGTGATCATGTGAAGTCTCAAAAGTGTTAAACAATATTTTGGTATTGGAATTAAAGTTTTTTTTGCAATAAGAAAAAAAAAGAATTATATAGGTATAAATAAAAAAAAAAAACAAAAAAAAATCTAAGTATCTTCAATAGTTATTACATTTTCTGAATTACTCAACATTTTAGAGAAAGACAAATACATGTAATTAAATTTTTGAAAAAAAAAAAGCTCTCACAAATGAAGTCAATACTATTGATATCTTAAAAATAGCAAGTGAAAAATAAAAAAAATATTGGCAAAGTTATATACCAAATATCTATATGATAAAATGTATAAGGTTATTGAAAGTATGTATTAGTAATATTGATATTTAATAAAGTGATAAAATATTATTAGAAATTAGACCTATCAGTCTTCTATTAGTTTTATACAAAATATTTATCAACATAATTACAATTAATCTAAAGTAAAATTGAACTAACTAAGCAAGAGAACAAATTGGATTCAAAAGTAGTTTTAGCACAGTGGATCACAATGAGAAAAATTATAGAAAGAACCAATGAATATGAGTTTCCATCATGCTTTGGATTTATAGATTATAAAGGACATTTGATTGTATAATTATTTATCTAATGATTAAAACATTGGGTTATCAAGATGTAGACTTAGCTTAGTGTTATATTCAGCAGAATATTTATTAAAATGCAGCCCAGGTATCATTACATTACATGGAGATATGAGAAAGAAGTAGGAGAGGATGATTCCATATCTCCAAAAAATTTTACATCAGTTGTACAATAAGAATTTTGTGGATTAAAATGATCTTAAGGAAGACAAAATAAATGAGATTATTAAAGTTATCTATACTTTGCAGAGTATGCAGTTGTTTATGCAAATAATGCTCCAGAGCTTCAGGAAGTATTGCAAGAGTTATCAGATGAAAATAAATAAATAAAGGCTAATGAAATGATCAATGGATTTTTTCAGAAGAAAAAATAATGATTAATAATAATGAATTAGAAGCAATCAACAATTACAAATATCTTAATCAGATTATTAATATGGATGGAAACATAATGAATGAAATTAATAATAAATTAAAATTTGGATGGAATGCTTTTGTTAGAAATAACACGCCTTTGTGTTTGAAAATAAAGAACTTTTAATAGATGTGTTTACCAGTTCTTACTTAAGCACATAACAGAAGAGCAATTCAGAGATTTCAGATATTCATTAAATTATGGAGATAGATATATTAAGAATAATTGAAAATGAAATACATAGATAAGAAAACAAACAGAATTATTGATATCATTGAAAAAAAAAGAGTGACTGAAACTGAATTAGGCTGGACATACTGTTAAAAAAACTGATAGTAGATGGAAAATTGACATTTTAAATTGAATAACAAGAGATTGTAAAAGATCTAGAAAGAGTCTGCATGTGAGATGTATGTACAAAAAAAAAGAAGTTTTCAGATGCATTGTGAGAACAGATGTTAGGGATCTAAAAAGCTGGATTATGAGAAATATTGGTTTTTGTACTCTGATGCAATTTCATAGTTTTTAATATTTAATAAGTATTGTTTTGTGATAATAATTAATTTATTGTAAGCCATTTGTTCAAAGACATACTGTATTAATTTTGAAAGTAAATATGAATCAAAGGTATTACCCAGTGTTAAACTAATTTTTCATGTAGACCTGACTTAGTTGTGGATAAAAATATGATTACATGCAATCTTGCCAAAAAATAGGAAATTATAGTGGAAAAAGAAAAAAAGTCTATATATAAAAGCAACTGTAATAACTAATTTATTAAAAATTTTAAAGATTCAAGGAGATTGATATTATTGAAAGACACATTTATGAAGTTTTCATAAATAAAATAAGAATAGAGATGAGAATTGAATTCTATTCATAAGTTCAATATTTTTGTTTAACATGGTCATGACCAAGAAAATGGTATTGAAAAAAAGGAATGTAATTGAGAATCTGAAGATTCAAATTCAACTGTAAGAAATCGGCTGAACATTGGAATTTTAACTATATTGAGGATTTTTACATAACTTCCTCATCCCAGACATAGTGAAAATATAAGTGGCCTGTTGTAATTCATATATTTAATAGTAAATCTTTTATTTTGTTTTTGTAAAAAAACCAAATGATGTCAAGTCAGTTTTTTTAGTGTTAATGAGTTAAAACTATTTACTGTATTTACATTCTTAGTTCATATGTCATAGAAAACTTAACTCATGATTCTATCAAGTAAATATCAATTAATTTATAATAATAACAGAGATTTAAACCACAATTGCAACAAAACCCCTGCCTCATCCCAGAGGTCTCTGTGACTAGTACTTATAATAACTTAGTTTGGTATGTATCTTTGAGGCATTGTTTTCATACTTGAAAATCATTATTAATCAGTAATTTTCAGAATAACCTAGGTTCTTAACCTTCAAATTGCTCAAAGACCTAAATGTTCAAAGTAGAAGTTTCAGTGAAAAAGCTTGCCCATATGTCACTCATGGCTGGCACTACTGATATGCCAACTGTCCAGGATTTTCTCTGCATTGATGTGGACCAACATCTCCCATCAGAAATAATGGTATGCCATAGGGTTCATTCTATAATTACCTCTCCCCTAATTATGATTCTAAGATAATTCTGTTGCATTTTACATTTAATTTTTTATCTGTTATTCCCTTAAAGATGATGAGGTGAAGCCACACTTCATATTGGTTCTGAGCCATCTACCCTTATATTTGTCACAGATGATAAGGCTTCTATCTTCATTGAAGTAAGTACTGCTTTTTGTCTCAACTTTATCAGTAGAATCTATTGATTCTAGATTGTCCTGCATCATTTCAAAATTGTCAACAATTAAACCAGGGTTGATGAAGCCTACTGTGATTTCAATCTTATGATTACCATAGATGTATCCATATACACTTAGTAAATTCATTGATTAAACTTTGTAAAACATAAGATGTAAAAATGTAAATTCAAATTTTAAATGAAGTCAATAAAGCTCTTTTGATGAAAAAATAAAAACAAAAACTATTTATTGTATAATATTTGAGTTAATGAATACAATTAATATATCAGTTTGATTACATTTCATTAATTCATCATTATTTAATTGCTATTTTTGTTTCGCAAAGAGAAAATAATTAAAAATAATATTTTTATATTTATTATAAAATTTGAATAGAATTTCAAAACAAAAAATAACAATGTGCTTACCCCCCCCCCACTCAATAAAATAACTATTAATAGAAAAGTGATAGAGAATGCAGCTATTCTTGTTATTAAAAAATGATTTGTAAACAAGGCCCTTAACTGAGATTTTGCCATAATTTTAAAATTAGAACATAATAATGAATTAATGCAATATAATGCTGAATAATTTGACAATATTAATACTATGCTCAAATAATAAATTAATATTTTATAGCCTTCCACATTTAACCGATATATACATATGCTAATGATTAAAATATTCATTTAACAAGCCTGAAAGATTTGCATATTTTTGTTTTTGACATGTTACACGCTTTTATTTTATGTATTCTGTTTTTTTTGCTTAGCTTCACAAATTTTGCAATTTCTGATTTAACTGAAAATTAATATATATATATGTATTCCTGATGTCCATATCTTTTTTTTTTTAATAATTTTCAAATAATTTCAGCAAAAAAAAAAAAAAAAAACCAGTGAAAATTTAAAAATTTAAATTTTACATAGGATTCACTGCTTGTTATGTTAATGCCATTCAGTATTAAATTGTATGTAAACTTTTCTCATTCCCAATTTCTGGAACTATATAAAATTAAAAAGCAGAAATCAAAATATATTTTTAAAAATGGTTAAAAAATTGCTTTTATTTATATAAATGCATTAAAAAAAGTTAAAAAAGCCCAATAAAAACTAAAAAAATACATTTCTTTGATTTTCACAATATTATTGGGATTGTATAACAAAAATGAAATGATGCAATGTAAAATATTAAGATAAAAATCTTACATAAATAACTTTAATAATATTCATTAAGGCTGTAGCCTCAAGCACATGCGTATAAAATGCGATAGTAGGGACCTCTACAGGTCTTAAAACCACAAGCTTACTCAATGGAAGAAAAAGTACGCATGTGCTTGAGGCTACAGCCTTAATGAATATTATTTACGTAATCAATGTGCGTTTAAATAAATTTATAATTATAAATAACTTTAGCAATATTTTTGATATCATAATACCAAAAATATTGTGAAAACTAGAAGAAAAAATTTATTTTACAATGATTTTCTTTCTTTTTTTTTTTACTTAGTGCAGTCATTTTTTTTTTTTGAATTTTTTTATTTTTCGAATAGACAGTGATTTAGAAAATTATTGCTCCCTTGCTTTGAGACAAGTCTTCAGGTTAAATAAAAAAATACTCTATTCATTCTTTTTGCTATAAATAATTTAACTCATAGATACAAGAGTAAAGATTTTTAAATTAATGTCAAATAAAAAAGTAAAAATGAGTTGAAAAATTATGTTATGTTAATCTAATGTAAATATTGTGCTTAAAATACCCCTTTCAGTTTGAACAACATATAATTTTCAATTGCGGAGTTCTTCAGATTTGAACTAAGTTCATTTCATAAATAGACTTTTTATTTGATGGAAATAATATAAATCCAATGAACAAATATATTCAATATTTATTTATTTTGTTTATAATTTATCATTGCTTTATATATAAACATGGAACATAGTAAAAAAAATGGTTTTAAACTGGTATATTTATATTAAGGAATGTGCAAGAGTAGATACCCAAAGCAACAAGCTAGGAATATGCTTCTTAGTGAGAATGTTATAATTTTCTTTTTCATTTTATTCTCTCAATTTCTTTATTCTCCTCAGCTTTTTACTGCTTAAAGTAGACCAAATATGCACTAGCACACAAAACATTAGCCCACTCTTATTTGTTAATTAATCATGTAAATGATTGGTTGATTTTATTAATTATTAGTTTATGGTATATAAAGTCAGCTATTTAATAAAAGAGCGATATAAATTACTGCTTTATATTTACTTCAAACATCTCAAATATAGTAACCAATCTCAAAAATAGCATAGCCAAACTGTCTTTACTTAATTCACATTTGTTGTGTACTGCTTAATAAAACAATCACAGCTCATGAAAAAAGTCAATTTTTAAATGAAGATTTTGGAAAAGACTTCAACAAAAAAAATACTTTTAAAAGAAATCCATTGGCTTAAATAAAGTTTTCTACCTCTATTAAAAATCCATTATTTCAAAAAATTTACTAGTTTCATCAAAATATTTCAGTTTTAATAGTTCACACATTCTAATAAAATATGCAACTTCTAATACACATGTCCAAAATGTTGCAACCAAAAGATAGTTAGAAATCTTTGAAGCCACCAAATTAACATGTAGCCACCCATGCCTAATTAATCTAAAAACGACATAGAAGATTCTCATTCTGATTAAAGCAAAAAAGTGCAATAGTATTGTAAAGACCATTCAATTATAAATCATCTTTAAAACTATCAGAGCCATCCAATTTAAGGTTATTCATGTCTACCTAATTCTAAAACTTGACTGTCATGGCTATATTTTGAATCTTCAAGTTTTTTCAATAATTAAGACATTACAATCCGGTCCACTGATATAACTAATAGCCATTATATAAATTTACGCAGCTAGAGATAAATCAATTAAATTATGTCATAATAATCATTATTTCATCTTTATCATTATGAGATTTGAGTTATATTGCATAATCTTGTAATTAAATATAAATTAGTTGCAATATTTTGTTGAAAGTGTTTGGAAATCACATTACTCAGACAATGATTAAGTGTGATTCATCACAGTTAAAAAATTCATAGTATACAGTAAGTTTCAAAATGAACTGACCCATAAAATGTCATTATTCTTATTCATTCTGTTTTTGGACAATATATTTCAGACCAAAATTTAAAACATTTCTTTGGTTCATGGAATAATTAAAAAAATATTACTGTTTTTTCTACAAAAGTGATTTAGATAATTTTATTAAAAACATTTGCGGTACAGTGCAATAATAAAATGGTAGATTTTAGAACCTAAAGTCCCTGGATTAGTGCAAGGTCTGTTGTTTCTGGTGCTTGGCTGCCAAAATACTTATCAAATCTTAAGAAACAAAGCCATTCAGCTATCTTTTTGTTTACCTAATAGAATATAAACAAGACATTTATTTTATATAGTGCACAATGTTTTTATAAACTGTAATACCAATAAGCCAATAAGCTAATGCACATGCGCTTTGTAGATGTCACTATATAAATGAATACTCCCACTTTTTCAAACACAAGATAAAGTCTTTGGGAAAAGATAGAATGAATCCATCTATCTTTTCAACCCAAACGTATATGTATGGGCAAATCTTAAGTGTTTGAAAATGAGACCGTGAAGTTGTTAATTGATCACTTTAAATTCCTTTTTTATTACGTGAATGAATGATGCTTGTGAAATTTTTAGAATTTACGATATGTCATTCTTATTAAATTAAACATATGTAAACAAGACATTTTATATAGCGCGATGTTTTTATAAACTGTAATACCAATAATCCAATAATATAATGTACATGCACTTTGTAGATGTCACTATATAAATAAATATAGTAACATAATAATGTATTAAAGTGTGTAAAGTCAGTTATTTGTGAATTTAGCACTGATATGATTATTAATTTTCAGAAAAATTCAAAGGTTTCAAAGAATCAAATGTGCACTAAATTGGTTATTAATAATATAAAAACAGATTAATTTTTTTCCAACTGTAAAACTTATTCTCTCTACATAAATACTCTATAGTTCAATTATTGGTATTCTTACGTCCATTCCCTCAATATTAATATAAAAATAATCTTATTGTTGGTTTCTCAGGAATTTATGTGACATTTCCAATAGGAGATTAAGTGCAGGAATTTTATTTACTTAAGCAAACTGAGTTGTTTTTAATGTAATCATCTGAAAATTAGAAACATCTAGCTCTTTGAATCGATCACTCTACAAGTATTCTGAAGTGCATCAGGTAATTTTTTCTTACACAATATTAATTGAAATTGTATTTGTATTTATTTTATTTTTTGAGCTCCGTTCAAATATTTAGCGATCCTGCTTATTTGTGTTTTAAACTATGAATCCAAATTGATTAATTAATTTGAAATATTATAGTTTCTTTAATAGTTATTGTCTAAATTATTCAGTTTATTAAATTTAAGTCTATATACTTTTTAAATTTATTATTATTATTCAATATTCATTAATTTGTAGGAAATCTATATAATAGAAGATCTGCAAAGTTTACTAGTCAGAGCAATTATTATTGTTGTTTGATTCTTTAAAAAAATGGCTTTTTCTTTCTATGAAAAAATCTTGTTAATTTTCCTATTCTTATGATCTTATCCAATGTTTATAGGAGATGAAAAATAGTTTCTCTTTAATTGATGGCAGAAATGTGTAAACAAAGTCATTATGTTAAAAATCCTGTTAACAAGTTAAAACATTCCTTTCTTTCAAACTCTGTATTTTCTATTATTAATTATTTCTTTATTTCTGGTTCATTTTTTCCTTATCCAACTTTAATAAAAATATGGTTTGAAAGTTACATTATCCCATTGTGTTTTCCAATTACATTGTAAAAATATAAACAAAAGATTCACAAAATCTCTATCACCTTTATTCATATTATCTTTAAATTTCTCTCATTCAACATTCAATTTATCCTGATCATGTATCAACATTTTCATTTGGATAATAATGGTAAGTAAAGTAATCTTCTATCTCCATAGAATATGAATTTACAACTGAAAACCTTGATGTGATGTAATGTGATGCACTGTGGCTTCTCCATAAACAGAGTCAGGAATCTCTCAGCAACTATGCCCAGAGTAACCTATTAGCCACTTTATCTTCCATTCCCCACTCTAAATTTTCCCATATTCTGCTCCATCCCATTTTCACAACATAATCTTTGTCAACTCTATAGCCTTTATATCTAAATTCACCTTATCTTTTCCCAAACCCAGCATAAAAACCAATAATCCACTTTCTGTATAATCACTTTTTTCATATTTATTCTTCCATAACTTCATTATATGTACCCTTTCTGTTTTCAAGCATTTACATTCAATTAACAAATGCCTAATATTTTTTTATTCCTTCCTTACACAATTTACACACTAAATCACCAATATTTTTCCATTTACATGTATATTGTCTTGTTGCTAAAGATCTTGTTCTAGCCTTAAACAATAAACTACTTTCCTTACTAGTATCATATATTAACTTGCACCTAATATTCTGTTTACTTCTATATATTGTGCCATTACAATTTAGTCACTAGCTAAATTTATAGTAATGTGCATGTGAGGAAATGTAAAACCAAAAATCATCATCACATTTTTATATAACCATAAAAGAAGCTGTAGGGCATCCAAGTTCAAACCCTACCAGATCAAAATTTTAACTGCTTTAGACAGAAAGAGAGTGGGACAGCAATTATATGCTTTACTTGTTTGTGTGTTAATAAATCTCAAAAAGAGCAGTACACACATTTAATATTTAAATTTTCTGTTAAAAAGCAAAGTTATAACACATACGTATAGGCAATGTATGTGTAAGCTATTTAATTATTTTACATTTCAAATATTCAACATTTTAACTTTCTTTAAAACTAACTGATGCTTGATCAATTCTAATATCTTATTCTATACTTCTAGTTTGCTTTTCTATAATTGTAATTGGGATTTAAAAGTTACAGATTTAATTAAATAATAGGGTTATAATTACTAAGCTAGCAATTATATTATTTAATGTTAGTTTATGAATGATTTGAAATAATGAAGTTTGTGTGTACATTACATACAGAAATTTACATTTATTAAATATTGAAAGAAAAGGGTTGAATCTGTCAAATAATTTTTTTGTACAATTTTATGTTAAAAGAGGAAATCTGTTGAATCAGATATCTATTTTTGCAGCAATTTTGTTTTTGTAAATGATTGTTTGTCACTTTGGGAGCTTAAGCTGGGTGGGAACTCTAATTTTGAAATTGTCTTATCTTAAGATCTAAAGAAGGAAGCTCAAAAATTTGAAATGTTATCTAGGTGTAAGAAAAAAAAGGATTAAGTCTATTTTTTTTAAAACAAAAGTGTCTGGAAAAAGGATTAAACTTTTCAGTTGAAAAATAATTTAGTTGAAAATAAATTAGAGATCTAATTAAAACGAATTTGTCCAAAAATAGCAAGTGATGCTATCTCTGATTGGTTAAGTTAGCTAAAAAATTGGATATAAAAAGGTGTCTGGAAAAATCAGTTGAATTATTATTATTGTGATTATGATTCAGATTATTAGACTATTAAATTGAATGTTGAAAATATAAGAAATAACTGGCTAGAAAAATTATATGTATGTCCCATTTTTGCCTGACCATCTGGGGAAGCTGCACATCATATAGGAAAGAAAAGATGTTTTGTCTAAAATAATATTCTACACCTTTCAACTGACCAGAGAAATAAGATGTTTTTAATAGAAGGAAGAAAGCATTCACCTGCATTCGATGAAAGATGAATTAATCTACCGATAAATATTAATCATCAAGTCTAATTAATTGTTCCAACAACTGAGTTTAAATCTGGGAAATTTATAACATGAAACCAACTGCTGTATTTCATTTACTAAAAGAATAATGCTTGACAGGAAGAGAAGAAAAATTGATATAATGATTTCCAAATTATCCACTAAAGCAAATAACCTCAATAGGATTCTCATCATCAAATAATTATATACTTCAAGAAAGTGATTGTTCCAAAGAACATGGAAATTGTTGCTGCCAAGTATAGACAGTATACAAGACAAGTGAACCCTTGGATCGGTAATATGACTTTTATATCTATTTTCTTTATGAAATCAGAGCATTAATAAAAATTTAGTAATAAAGTGACATATTTTATTTAAAGAACTTTTAAAGACAATTCAGATCGATGGAAACCAAGAATGTCTTAATAATAATAGTTTTGAACTACATAAATGATTGTGAATGTATCAAAATTTATTTGTTTATTAATTTTACAGTTATGAAATATTAATGTGTAAAACAATTTTTTTTTATGGTATTATGATTTTAGTTTTAACTAATATATTATTATTATTTTGGGATAAAACACGCACACACATAGTAATATTTTATATGTGTATAATTGCGAGTGAATGTGAAATAATAAGTAGTATTAAAATATTAGATTATTTTGTTTCAAGTTAAGTATAGCATTTCAGAGGTAGAAGAGAGGGGGAGAAAATAATTTAAAACTTGTTTCTAAAACTTGCTCTTTCAATTCTATTAACATTTTTTTTAACATTCTACTTACATGTTAGATTTATAAAGTATGTGTGCTAATGAGCGGATAATATTTTTTTTTCTTGAAATACTTTTCTCATGGAGTGAAAAATCATGGTCAATGTGACATCCAACTTAATACAATATACATTTGAAGGGAAAGGAGGAAGAACTTGAAATTAATCTGAGGATTGTTATATAATCAATTATTATTAGTATTCTTATTCATATCAATTTTCATGTATGTCTAGAAAATTTTATGTATGTTAGAAATGCAGTAATAAATATTAGTTTGTTTTATTAAATGAGGTGTATATATTTCATTAAGTGTAGTCTTTGTTAAGTGTGATCATTCATCATCATCAGTGGTTGAATATCAGTTGTTTAAGATATAAGTAAATATGCTAAAATTAAGCAATAATTATGAATTTCTTTATAAAAATTAGTTTTATGTTTAGGCTTAGTCCTAGAGCTGTAGTTGAAACCCTTGTCATTATCATTATTATTATCATCATCATCATCATCGTCATCAACGTTTTAATTAATGAGCTGTTTAACTGTTTAAAGGCCATAAACAAATATTGATTTTATAATATTTAGTGATTTCTTAGTATTATTATAACCACATCCCATCATCTATTTCATGCAAGGATGAGTAAATTGCCATCCTAAATTAGTTATATATAATCTGAACTAGTAAACTTATAAAAATATTGAAACACATTTGTTATGTTAAGATCTGAGAAATGATTTATGTCTAATGAACTCCACTGTGGTTTAAAAATGTTTTACTTTTACCTAAATATTAGTGCGTATAGTGATATGGCTCAAAAAGCAAAATCTTCCATTTTTATTAGAAATAAAGTACCAAAAAGGGGATTCAAACCCGGTACATGTGAAAGGTTATTAGATATAACCGTGTCTAGATTCAGATAATCTAGTGGCGCCCTGCTAGCCCATATTCACTTAGTATTTGTTTAAACATCCACTTAACATCAAACCAAGAAATGAAAGTGGATAAGATCTATTGTCTGTATACCTGAATTATATTTTATTGAATTACTAGTGTACTCACCTCACGTGATTTCATATACCTGAGTTATAATACTTGTTATTAATAATTTGCTTATAATTATTGATAGTGGGATATCTTGAGAAATCTAGTGATAGAAATATGTTTCATTTCATCCAATGACCCGTAATATGATAGATAACTCAGTCTGATCGTTGGTTTAATAGCCACTACTCAGGTTAAATAATTCTTCTCTTTTGATATAAAATCTACAATGCATTTTTCGTTTATTGAGCTAGATATTTATATTGGAAGCTTTTTGAAATAAAATAAATATTTATATTTGAATCATTTCTTTATTAAATAATATACTTGATCCAGTTGATTCTCTTCATTAAGTTAAGCTGAATATAATAATATACTGAATATTTTGGATTCATGATTTTTTAATAATATTTGACATTTCATGATCATTTAATCAATATCTTTTGATCTAAACCTTAATTTTATTACAATGGATCTTTAATCTAGTTTATTTAAGTTACAATGATACTTTTGATCAGTTTATTAATGTTTGTAATACTTGAATATTTGAGATTTTAATAATGTTTGAATTCTGACATTTCATAATTACTTTAATAGACCAGATCTCATTTTGTTACACTGCATCTGTGAGCAACCTTTAATTTTGTTACAATATATTTAAACTTTTTTTACTCTCCATATTAGTTCTCCATTTCTCTAACTCCATATTCTTCGCTAATAAATCTATTCTTTTATTTTTGATGTGATGATATGATGTGATGTACTGTAGCTTCTTCTTAAATGAAGTCAAGAATCTCTCAGCAATTATACCATGAAAAACTTGTTAGCTACTTAATTTTACATTCCCCAGTCTAAATTTTTCCATATTCTGCTCCATCACATTTCCACAACATAATCTTTGTCAGCTCTATAGCCTTTATATCTAAATCCCCCTTATCTTTTTCCAAACCCAGCACACAAACCAATAATAGCAAAGATATTATTCTAAAATATTAATTTTAAAAATTAAAATTACATTATAGTTAATAACTGAGAACAATTAAAATTTACATATATTTTGAAATACACTTTTAAATTGTATTGTGAAAAATCAAAACTTTTAGTAAAAAGCTACTTTATCAATCAATTTTTTTTGCTATAGATATATTTAAAATATTTTTTAGATTTTTGAAAATAAAAAATGCATTTTCTTGGTTTGTTATTTTAAAGGTCTGAAGTGGTTAATTTTTTTATTTTTCTAAGTTAAAAAAAAAAATCAAACAAGAAATATCTGACTTGAGTTAATAAAAAATAAAATTAGATCACTCAATTTTTTTTAATAATATCAATGGGGTTATTTTAAATTACTAATTTTATATTACAATGCTACATTATAAAGTTAATAACATCAAAATGTTGGAGGTTTTTGATATATTTCTAAATATCATTTCAATAATAAATTGTTACTAGGCTGTTAAGAAACTGCAAATCATACTTTAATTAACCTTTGGATGGAGAACATATTCACAGTATAAGATTAAATATGAGTATTACATTTAAGTATAATAAAAAAAACAATAGCATACTGAAGTATTGAGATGAAAAAATGCTAATATAATGACAAGTTGATTTAAGCTGCAATTTATGTACTAGAATGAGTCTTCTTTTGTATGCCAAGTTGTGGTTAAAGTAATTTCTGGATTTTTAATATATGTACCATTTCCATGTCATGTTACCATTACATATTAAAAGTTAAATATTATGATGAAGATATATGCTTTTATCTTGTAAATATTAGACAAGATGTTGATTGCTATAATAAATAGTTTCAAAAGAAATTATTTTTATCCTATTCGAAAGTAACATATTTCAAGAATTGATTTTTATGTATCAAACCATATTTTATATTTTTATGACACGATAAAGATCACACTTGTATGTAACAAAAATATCATACTTTGAATTGTACTATTGAAACTGCAGTGAAAAAATTGATATTAAGCTTAAATCTAGATATTAAGAATGATAGAATTGTCTTTACTATGAAATAATTATTGTTTATGTTAAAAATACTAATAGCATTAATTCCAGTTTCATTCATCTATTCCATCTTTTATGACACATAATTAAAGTGATTATAAGATGTTTAATTATATTTTACTATATATAATTTTAGAAATTAATGTAAATTTTGATTATCTTACAATATATCATCATCCAATTTCTTCTATAAGACAAAAATGGAACCACTTGAAATTCCTTTTTTAAGATTTTATAAACAAGACCAGTTACACATTGATGTTTGTAAGCTTCAGTATTACTTAAGAGAGATGTTATTTAAGGTTTAAGTCTAGTTAACCATAACACCAATAAGTAATGTTCATTGCAAAGGTTATGGCTTACTGACAAGGTCTGTAAAAACTTATGAAACAGATGGAAGTGATTTCATTTTCTTCTATTAGAAGCAGTTAAATGATACATTAATAAGTAATTCATTGATTTAATAAAAAAAGGTGAAACTAGAAATTAATATCAGTTTTGAAACTTATTGCTAATTAAATAAATGCCACTTTTCAATTTTCCATATTTTATCATTTCTTCATCCTTGCCCTAGTGGCAATTTGAGTCAATAGTTCAACATTTTATTATAGTATTACACCTTCATTCAATATTATGAATCAATAAATTGTATTGGATTTATTAGAAATATAAGTTTGTAAATGAAAGATATCCTAAAATTCATAAATGAATTTTTCAATAATAAAAAAATAAAATAAAATAAAGTGAAATATATAATGAAAGCATTTACTTTCCTTATTGTCTGATTGCCTAATGCTATTGAAAAAAAAGTAAATTAAAATCTTTGTTGAATGAATTTCATTTGTTAAATATGAATAAATAATTATAAAGGCATCATAAAAACTACAAAATTCTTTTCTAAAATTTAAAATTGCATTTATAATTATAAAAATATCTCCAAAGTTCTGGATAAGTGTTTGACAAAGTGTAATGATTATAGTTTCATTTTTATCTTTATTCAAAATTTTAAATTTTATTTTAAGAAATGAAACATAATTTTAAAAGAAATTAAGTCTTAACTTGAATATATTTTCTATTTAATAATTTCTAAACAAATATTTAATAAACTATAAAATTATACAATTTTAGCTCATTACTAGTAACAATCAAAGAGGAATTTACAAGTTTGTTTATATGGACATGATGAAAGAGTTTAGCTTTTACACCTTTGTTGACTCATTTGTAGTTATAGTCTGTGGATTACTGGTATCTTCAGATATTTTTGAACTGATGAAATAATATTTATTTTATTTTCAATTATTACAATCAAGTCAAAATCAACAAAATAGTACTGCAAGATAAGTGAAAGAGAGTGATTTGAAACAAAGGCTTAGCATTACCATCACAGTACATCATATGTATATAAATCTATATATAAATTATAACTTTTAAATATAAAAAAAAAAGCTTAAAAACAAAGAAAACAATGAATTAAAGCATTGTAAGTACAATCATTAATTTTCAAAGTTAAGCAAATTTTCTTATTTAATTAACATTATTGACTGGTCTTCTAACACAGTAGGGTTCTTCACAGACTGATATTAGCCAATATCCGTGTAGGGAAAAACATAAAGCGACATTCAATTTGTCTTTTACTTGAGCTTTTTAAAATAAATAGACTTAGAAAATGTGTAAGTTTTAATTATAATTAAATGCACATTCTGTAAATCAAATATCCTTCAAAAGATTTCACAGAAAAACTGTTTTAAATCTTATAAAAGTTAGTTTAATGTTGTTAGAAATAATAAAAAATGAGCTTACATACTCCGATTACTCGGCAAGTATACTTTTAAATGAAATGAATGGAACATAAACTTGTTTTAAATTACAAATTATTTATATACCCGCTGAATTTTTTAATAATTAATTATGTTGAATACTTTTAATTTTTGAAAAATATAAAATGTAACGTCCGCAATTTCTGATTACGTATATATTAATTAATTTGGAATTGATTCAAGCATACTTTAACTTAATAACCAGCTACAGGACATACAACTCAGAATAGTAAAAAAATGAATGGACTTCCTTCGGTTTCTTTTGCCATAGTTTAATATTATCAACAATAAATAAAATAAAATATTTATATTTGTATATTAATTAGGAATTTTTCATATGTGTCAAACAATGACTATGGTATCCTTAAAAAATAAAGATAAAAAGTTACCCTCTATTTTTTATTTTGGTAGTTGTTAGTGATTTGATTATATAGTTATATATAAAAAAAAGCAGTTATATTATGAACTTAATATATTTCTCAATAGAAGGCAATAGAATAAACGGAGAAAAACTGCTCTTGTTTATAACACTAGGAAGCAGAAAGAATCAAGTGTTCTGATGGTATTAATATTCTAACCAGATAGAAAGATGCTTACCGTTAAAATAGAACTAAAATTATTACAATATATAAAAACTGACTTTATATCATATTTATATAACTATGTAAGAAGTTCAAAACCTTGGAATTTTTTTTTATTTTAAGCTGTTATCTTGCAGTAACATAAGTTGAGGTAGTGACCAAATACATAACTTTCTTGAATACAGTTTTGAATTTCAAGTCCTCATTGATAATGACAAAAGTCAAAAACAAGTTTGGATATGGGGTTTGAATTATACTACTATCTAGTAGACAATGATTTCTGAAAATTATATTAGATGGTGTTAATATAGAAAAAAATAACTGTTGCTATTCATAATACTGCAATAAGCTTGAAAAAAAAAAAAGAAGTATTGATATTACTTTACTATTATTTAGAAAATTTGGTTATATTATTTATTGTTAGTAAAAATATTAATATTTTTTATTTAAATACATTATGTCTACCAAATTAGTAACATTTAATTTGCTAATAAAAAAATTAGTTGATGCTGTAAAAGTAGTAGAAAGTATGGTTTCAAAACCTGTAGTAATTTACAAGTAATGTTTGGTAGCTAAATCATATTGCAGTCACATTTTTTATTTTTATAGAAAACACACCAAAAACTGTGTAGCTAACCCAGATAAACAGGGGAGCTTTATCCTCTAGCTAGTATAGACAGATATCCACTTACCAACTATTATGAGTCACTAGTGGCATTGAGTATGTTTTTTCACCTGAAAGAAAAGTTTTCTGTCTGTGGTTTGAAAAATATTTCAAAAATTACTTATTCCAGCTTCAAATCCTCCCAGTTTATAGCAAATGATGTACTAATTACTTTATTATGAGGCTTTATTATGATTTTACTGCTATGATTGTAATCAGCATGGCCACTATAAAAAAAAAGTGAAGCTTACAGTCCATAAATCATGATGTTAGCTCTGTCATTTTTGATTCTCAACCTTTTTATAAAATCTTGAGTCATTCATTTATAAACAAGGCAAAACTCTCTCCATACAGTAGTGCCACCCTGTGCCAACCAGAGTAATCAATGGATGCCAGAGGCTTGTGCATAAAATCCATATCTAGTGCCTACTCATCCAATATTCCCAGACTAGTTTCTGGCTTGTGGCATGTAATACAAATAGAATTTATGTTGTATATATTACAAAAGAATATTTTGATTTATTAATATTTTACTTATCAAACATTATTACAATAGCATTAATCAATCAATGAAAGATTAAAAAAAACAGATGTAAGACTATGATGCTTTTTATTATTTCTCTAATGAAATAAGTGCTACATTAAAAGTAAAAAGCCAAGCTGAACTTGTAAACCCTAATAATATTTTCTTTATAACTCTAAATTAAATCTGCGAAGAGAAAGTGGTGGTAGAATCGGTCTCCGATAAAATCCCGATTACGGTTTTATTTAGTTTTTTTTTTTAAAAAATTAGATGATAAAATAAGACGTCTTGATTTTTTGAACGAAAAAGCATTATAAAATAATTTTTACTTCCAGTTGATGAATCTCCATACACCTACAATATAAAATCAAATATTTATTCTTTAATTTTGGGAAAAAAATTATACTTATGCACAATAGATTTGCATTAGAATAAGAAATTAGTCATTATATATGTACAAGTGATGAAATGTTTTTTTTAAAAAAGTATTATACATAATTACAATAATTAAATGTAAGGCACATATATCAGTTAACCATATCAAAACATAAGAAAAAACACAAAAAGCAATACTATACTTATATAGTCAAAAGAAGATTTCAAAGTTCAGGATGAAGATGGTTGTTTAGGGAGTTAAAACTTCCTGAATGAGCCTAGATATTTTTAGTAGCTGTTATTAGCTAGAAATGAAGTTCCATATATTGTATATATATTTATTTGCTCATTGGATTTTTTAAAATATAGATGTCTTTTTCTGCCAATACAATATAGTTCTGTTTATAATTCAAATTTGCCCCTGGCAATATCAACTTTATAAATTAATCACTTCTAGAATTAAAATCTTCAATAAATTGTCTTTTCATATATATATATATAAGGTGTTTAATTCTTTGTCAGAATAAGAAATTGTTAAGAAATAAATATAAATTATTTTTGTTTGGAATCATCCATTAAAGAGAATAACTAAAAATGCTATTTGTCTGGTATATCTTCAATCTCTACAGTGGTGTTCGTTTATTTGTTATTTATAACAAATCTTACTGCATTTATGCTTCAAGTATTTATATTCTTGTAATCAAACACATGTATACTAATCAAATTCATTGTCCCTTTAGTTTTTTTTTAGATTCACAAAACATGACAACATCTCATTTAATATTAAACAGTTTTTCTAAATTTTGCAATCTTATTTTATTTGAAATATATATTTAAAATGATGAAATAAGAGTTATTAAATCAACAGGCAAGCTAAGATTGTATTCTGAAATATTTTTTCTTATTTCTATCTTAAGTCAATGATTCTATAGACTCTAAAAATGTAAGATACATGTTTATTAAAAATATATAAAAAAGAATCTGAACATTCACAGATAGAGATACATACAGCAATCCTGTCACTAAAATCCAATCTAAGATATCAGAAAGTATTATGTAACTGAAAAGAAATATAAATTTAATATATCCACTCTACTTTGAGCAATTTTTAGCAAAAACCCTTTATTGTACATATATGTATATATAAAGGAAATGTGGGTCTGAAGACGACTGCAGGACAGAAAAAACGTAAGATTGTATATGTATATATGTACAATAAAAAGTTTTTGCTAAAAAGTTTTCAAAGTAGGGTGGATAAATTGAATTTATATAAGATATTACAGCAAAATAAAAGAAGTGTTGAATTTGGTAATATTTCTGGAAAGAAATATCATGAAGGCTCTAGGGTTTAAACTCAGAAGTATAATGCAGTAATTTTATTTTATTAATGCATGTATTAACAATAAAATCATACATTTGCGTTTATTATATCAGCATTGAAATTGATTAGGGAAATAAAAATTAAAACAACCATAACATGTCTGCATGTTATGGACAACAAGATTTGGAAAAATAAGATCACTGGATTAAAAATTAAATTAGCTATGTACACTTATCAGTGCATTATACAGGTTGAACAATATGGGCTAAGCATTCAGTAATCATTGATTAGCCACTGCTAATTCCACATAAAAGCACAGAAATATGCCATTTATGTGGCCTATCCATTAAGTGGGCCTAGATGGCATTGCACACAAATATTACAGCCCACGTTTGTGCTTCACAGTACTATGCAAATAACGCACACTTTACAGATTGCTATGGTATGATGTGAAGGTGTATAGAATTCAAGTGGCCGTAACTCTTTTCATGTGCATTCGAAGTAATGTTTTTTCACATGACCTGACATAATTGTAGATAGTAATAATTGTAAGCCTGTCACTGTGCTTCTATACACATCTTTTTAAGATAAAATGAATTGCAAAAGTGTATGTCCCAGCACCATTTTACAGAATTCACATGAAAAAGGAATTTTGCACAAGAACAGCTACAAGACTACTAAAATGGCTTTGTTTTGTCATTGATTTTAAAAGCATAAGCTTGGTTTGATCAGACAGTAATTTTAAAATGGAATTCTTACATTTTATTAAATAAAGTTGTTCCATAAATTTTTTAAAAATAGTTTTCCAAATGTCATCATGGAATGTTTCTAATATATATTTTTTTGTTTGATCAGAGTAGGGCATGTTTTGGCCGATCCTTCGGATCGTCAATACCATTGGTCCCCCTCCCTGCACATTCCAGCACTACATGCTGATATGTATATTGTAATTTAAAAATGTAATTTAGAAACTAATGTTTTTCCCCAAAAAAAGTGCATTTACTTTTTTTTTTTAAAAAAATGTTTTAAAGAAATATAAATGTAAATCCCTATTAAAAAAACGAAACAGGTGAAAGTGTTATATTTATTTGTTTTTGAATAAATAATAACAAAATTGTAAATCAGCCTGGTAACATTATATCTATTAGTTGTTGACTAGCAACAGAGCCATCAAGTGGCATGTGGTGGCTAGTCGACTAGAACCAAAAATTATTGACATTTAAAGACTATAATACAAAAAGTTATTAAAAATTTGACAGATGTAAAAAGTTTCCAATAAAAATTATACAAAAATAAAAGTGAATGAGAAGAAACTTTTATAGAAAAGCATTATAAATAGGACATTTCAATTGTTTGAGATATATGTAAACATGGACTAATAATGATTTGATAACTTAGGTATTGCTTAGAGACAGTTGATTCAGAAAAATGCAAAAATCTAAAGTGAACTATATATTACATATATGATTTATTATATTTTTTAGACTTGTTCAATTTTATAAAAAACAGTTTGATTACACATTGGATAAAAAATGAATGGAAAATGCATAAAAGTGAATAATGGAAAAATATCAAGCTGTTAATGTGCATGCACACATCACTTGCTAAGTGAATATTTTTTGTGAAATGAGTGTATGATGACAGAGGATGAGGTATTTTTATAGGCTAACATTTGACTGCAATATGATAGAAATAAAATGAGGGATTCACTGACAAACAAAAAAATCCATGAAAATATAGTTATTTATGTTTATATATATATATATATATATATATATATATATATATATATATATATATATATATATATATATATATATATATATATATATATCTTCAGTTGTAAACAACAACAAACAAATTGAACTACACCATCCATGAGAACTAGTTGTTATGCTGATCCAACATGTACATATCTCCTTTTCTTAAACATTGAGACAAGGGTATTTTACAACCATAAATGAGTTAAAGAAAGTTAACCTGCTCTATATTCTTATCTAGGATGAAATGAATCATGTTTTTAATTTTTAAATTTAATCTAAAAAGTAACATATATTCTATGAGTAATGTTGCTCATCCTGTATCATATAATTGCAAATACATATAATAAATCATAGCCTAAGATGTAATAATTAAAAATATACTGTAAATTGTAATGGATCTGCAGGTAAGTGGAGAAGTAACATGGTAAACTGGAATGCAGCCTTTTTAAAAATATGTATAAATTGTCATGTGATAGAGATAAACATTTATATTACTGTTTTCAATATTTTTGATCCAAGCATAGATTTTTGTTTTTTTCATGTTTATAATCATATCTATGTTGCAATAAAGTATGTCTTTTAAAATGGGTGAAAGTGTTTTCTAAGACTATTTAATTTTAATAGAAAACTATAAAGTAGTATTTAGCTAAAGTGCCACCAACACTCATGGTCTTGCCCTTAGAATACATGATGACTGGAACTAAAATTGATAATGTTTATTATTGCACAAGAAATAAATAAAAAGGGAAGATCCCATAGAAAATAGATAAGTAACAATAAAAATATATATAAAAATATTTTTCAAAAATAAAAATGTTTTTATTTAATTTGATGAGTAGTAATACACTAAAAACAAAAAAAAAAAAATGTTTTTCTTTCAAACCACAATTTTAATTGTTATATTCCCTAAAAGTACTGGTTGAATTAATTAATTTATGAATACCCCATGCTTTTATTTAAAATTACTTATAACAGCCAAAATTGTGGTTCAAGAAAAAAAAATTTTTTTGTTCATTATTTATGAAATTAAAAAGATCTTTTTTTAAAAAAAAACATTTTTAGTAGATGCTATTTTTTATTTTTTAATATTCAAGTTTATTTTTATATCACTTCAATTTGTTAAAATCATATATCATAAACAGGGAAGCTAGTTTTAGGTATTTTTTAAAAAATGCAGCTCCATCTATTGCCTGCCATTCAAAATTTACCTCATCAATTTCATCACAGTTTAAAATTCAGGCTGCCAATACTATTAGAATGAACAATCTTGAAATATTGCATTGTTATAATACAACACTTCAATTTTTTTGAAATCCTATTTTCCAAATTCATTTTTTTACAAAAGCAAGAAAGCCATACGTTATTCAGATTTAAAAAAATAGAAAAATATGAATCTAATGATGTCCATTTGTTAGAAGTAATTTAAAAATTGGCTATAAGATTTTTGTTTTATTAAGGCAGTGGTTAAAAAAGTTTTTATTTTTTTTATGATTAACTGCACTCCAATATGTAATATATAGGGGGTTTGAACTCAGGCTTTCACACGACCCTCAACTGTCCACGCTATCTCATACTGCTGTCACTTGATCACACGCGTGTTGAAAAGATAAACAATCACCAATAAAAAAGTAAAAGTGTAAATAATTTTTTAATATTCTATTTGATGTTTTATTAAACAAAATTATTAAGGATTTTAAATTTCTCCCTCGATAATTTAATATACAAATTAAAAAGCATATGAAACACTTGAACGAGAAGCTATACAGATTCCAAAAATTACTATACGCTAAGCGCTTTCGAGGCCATTTGCCTCATATTCATAGCAATTATAACACTATCAATAGAAGGGATATCTGCTTTGACATCTCCCAACGTTGAACTATCTAGCTCATTTGCATACGCTTTGCATACCGCTTTGTTTCCTTGCCCTATTTTCTCATTCTGCACCTGCATTACCGCTATGAATATGAGGCAAATGGCCTCGAAAGCGCTTAGCATATAGTAATTTTTGGAATCTGTATAGCTTCAAGTTCAAGTGTTTCATACGTTTTTTAATTTGTATATTAAACAAAATTATATAGAATTCTTTTTGTTTAAATTATGTAATTTTATTTCATGGATGGGATGGGTCTTTTTCACGTGATGAAAAACATTTAGATATTAAAAAAAAAAAATTCTTACTTGCAAATATAGATTTATTAAAATTGCACAAATTGATACTTATAATGTATAAATAATTACTTACTTATTATAAATATGATTTTGATTCAGTATTTGATAAAACAAAATACATATAATAAAAAATATATATTTTATTTTTTTGTTTTTCAATTTTTTCCTTGCGAATCCGCTAATAACATCGTTATAATTTTTTTTTTTGCAAATTCTAATCCCCTACATACAAATGCTAAGGACTAGTTGATTTCACATTAAAAAATGACTGAAAAAGCTGCATTACTGCACAATCAGTGCTTCTATAGTTACATTAATTTGCATATGATATTCATTGTAGGACTTATAATTTAAAAGCTTTGGCAAAAAAATGAAACAAATTTTCATTTAGTGCTTTCCTGAAAGTTTGTGATGATGATATTTTAATTGTATTTATATATTGGACTATTTCCATCATTTAAGAGAGAAAACAGATGTGTCTAAGGTAGCAGACCATGTATGTACCAGTGAACATACGTTCAATTAGAAAAATACAAGAATAGTGGATATAGAAGAAACGTACAAAGAAGAAAATTTAAAAAAGCTGCTCACATGTTAATGGCAAACAATCCCATAAGTCATCCTAGTATAATTATACATAATGTATAGAAACCATTAATCAACTTTGCTCTTAGAAAAAAGTGGAGAAATCAGGAGGAACCTCATAGATAAATATATGAAATTTCTACTGACTGTTGTCTTTGGCAGGATGGCTCAGTTGGTCTTAGAGTGTTTGTTACCTTAAAATTCAATATTCAAGAATCTAAGAGTTCGGGTTCGATTCCCATGCTATACTGCCATTGGTTAGGCCAGCAACACCTAAAGAAGAGGGGAGAATAATAATTCACAAAACATTGTACATATACTAATCTGTGTGCTATTATTAATAGTTGAATGTATTTTGAATATTTAAATAGAATTAATTTTTCTAAAGATATCCTATACTTATATTAGATGGTGGAAATAGTAATTTCATTTAGCGTGTGATAAAATGTTTTATTTTTTGATTTTCGCAAAAGACATAGATCATATGGAACCGGGCCTTGATAAATAGGAAGTCATGTGGCATCGTAATGCACTTAGATCAGTTCTGTTCATGAGTCCAGGAGTGCAAAATTTACCTTGCACAAAAGCGCCTTACACCCATGAAGCGGCAACAAAATAGTTTGACAATTTCCAGTATCCAATGTATCTATTTCTAATATACATTATCTTCTAAAAATACACTTGTTCTTGTTAGCGGTTAATAATATAAATATGAACTGAAAAAATAAAAAAAGAATTTAAATAATACATCTTTTAAAACTTTTAAAGTGAAATTGATAACTCAGAGCAAGATAATCAGTTTATTTATAAAAGTTTATATTTTAATTTAAATATTTTCAGAAAATAAAAAATTTAAATTACTTGCTTAGTCAAGTTTTAAATTATTTTTACTTTTTCAAATCATTTTATTTGCAAGCCATTATATATTATTTTATACAGATAATGAAAAAAAAAATTATCTGTTGCTTCAAATTTTGAAAAAAAAAAAAAAAAGAGAAATTTATATATATCTTTTTAATTTACAAAACAATAATAAAATTCTGTTTTGAGAATAAATTTGAAGATAAATATTAAAAGTGAGATAATATCTGTCAATTATTTGGACTAAAATGGAAATTAGTAATCTAATTATGGAGTTGAAAATTAAAATAAGGTACTTTCAAATACAATTAGCTTTTCATTAGGTTTTAAAACAAAATAGACAATTTTGAAATTTATTGTCAGGTTGAAAAAAATGAAATTGTCAGATTTAGAACAAACAATATGTAAAATTTGATTAGAGACGGTTTTGCGTTCAGAACAATAGGATATTTCGAAAAGCGATACATGTGGTCATCATTCATAGATATCATTTTTTAAGCATAACTAGTAAATTCTGTCAAGCGTTGTTAGCCGAGAGGTCATAAGCTGCCGTCTTGCAAGCAAGTTGTTGGTTACAGACAGTTGTGGGTTCGCGTCCCGGCCAAAGCTATGACATATGAAAAAAAAACCTAGTAAATTCTGTGAAAATCACATATTGTTTAGTGCTTCCACATGCCATGTCTTTAATTATGATTTGTATCTGTACGGTCTTTATATTTTGATGCATAAAATATTCTTAAGTACTCAAACAATAGCCAAAATAAATTATTATGGGTTAGTAAACGGATGTCTGCTTATTTTTGTTCTTAATTAGTTCATTTTAAAGAGCTAAAATACTGAATAATAAAACTATGCGATAATCTCGAACATCTTATGATTTACTTTAATGACTTAGGTTTTATTTATCAACATTTATCATTTTGTTAAAACTTTCAAATTAATTAATCTTTGCCTTTGTAAATAGAAGACTGAAATTTTATAAGTCCGTATGTATACAGTTAAACTTAAAGTAAATCTAATTCTTTGTAGAAATTTTTTATCTAGCTGATTCTGTAAGTTGCAGTATATAAGCACATACTTGATAGGCAGGCATAAAGCAGATATCAACTAAGTTTACTATAATTAACTAAATCAAAACAAACAGTTTGTAAAGTTAAACTATTTAATAAATAAATTGCCAGATGAATAATCAAAATAGTTACACTTTTTAAAAAAAGTTTTTTAAAACATTCAATCAATCATTTCACATTTACTTATTATTGATAAGGAATTATTTGTAATAGTTTATTACATTACTAATTATAAAGTAAAATGTGATAGTCAGCTATTTATTCTCTGTACAATTATTTCTTCCTATCTAACATGCTTTCCAATTATCCACTCATCCATCTATCAGCCTATATTTTACATATCTATCTTTCAGCTCATCTCATCTACATATCTACTACCTAAATACACACCAATATTTTATGTATAATAGTACATATTTTTATTTATTTACTTATTTATTTATCTATAAATCTATGCATCTGTTATTTAATCATTCGTTCATTCAGAATTACATGTCATTTTGTCTGTCTTTGTATTCACCCATTCATTCACCCATCTTGTCTGTTTTTTTGTTTACTAACCAGAGACAGTTTCTTCTATTGGCTATAGTCCACATGTCTATCAATCTATCTATCTATCTATCTATCTATCTATCTATCTATCTATCTATCTATCTATCTATCTATCTATCTATCCATCCATCCATCCATCCATCCATCCATCCATCCATCCATCCATCCATCCATCCATCCATCCATCCATCCATCCATCCATCCATCCATCTATCCATCCATCCATCCATCTATCTATCTATCTATCTATCTATCTATCTATCTATCTATCTATCTATCTATCTATCTATCTATCTATCTATCTATCTATCTATCTATCTATCTATCTATCTATCTATCTATCTATCTATCTATTTAACTACATATTTTTTTATTTATTCTCTTATTGCATCTTTTTTTAAAAATATATATTTTATTTTTTAAGTGTGGGACTAAATTCAACTTTTAAAGCTTTTATGGTGATAATTTATATAAATATGATTAAACATTTTTGTATAAAATGAACTGAATAATTTCCTAAATAATTATTCGAGTATCTGAATTGCAAATGTATTTTTAATTATTTAATTAAGATAAAAAGCAATTCAAACTATGATTTTGCGATCACGTTAAACTGAAAGTTTGATTTCACTGTTTCAATAACTTGCAGTAATGTATTTTTATTTATTTTCAGTAGCCAAACATTTTGCAACAGCATCATCAAGACACCTCACCAAGAAAATGTAGTCAAATTACCCAAAGTGAAGTTCTCATACAAGAAAGACAGCTATTTTTCTTACTTTGTAGAAAATATAATTCATTATGCTATTATCAGCATCATTTTTTTTTTTCCAGAATTTTTTAAATTTAATTTCAAACTCTAAAATTGCTCCTGAATCTTATGCAACAGGTGATGCGGAAGTCATGTTTTTATATTTTCAACATGACTAACATGAACTTGGAAGTGAGAAACCGGACAAACATTTGACTTCTGTTTACACTATTATTATTTAATTTCAAATAGATAACTCAATTACATTTAATAAAACAAACGAACATTATATAAATAAACAAATAAATGACAAATTACTTTAGCTTTTACCTTTTGCTTGTCTTTATAGAAACATTAAAGCAATCAATTAAATGCATCTAGCAGTGCATCATCGAATGCAGCTTTTAAAAAATGATTAATGATATCAATTACCTACAGTTATTGCGTAGATTAAACTCTATCACACACTATTACACACGCAAACACATACACGTATGTTTAAAATAAGGTTTCGTCATTTTATAAATGAAATATAAATTTAGTTCTAAAGTTATCTCATGAAGATATTAAAATTGATTTAGATCTGCTAAAGTTATTTTAATTATAAAATAATGAGAGAAAAAAAAGTCAAATTGAATTTAGGTATAAAAATAGTTTATAATGGTAGAGAAAACTGAAATGCAAGCAGACCAAGCTAATTAATATTTAAATAAAAATCGGTAATAAATTGAGTAATCTATTCAAAATAAACTTTTGAAACAGTATTTGAGAAATAGTTTTAAGTGACATTAATATTAATTAGGAATGAAAGTAGGGTTATTTGATAGATATTGTAATTTACAAAAAATACAATATTTTATCATTTAGCTGTCTGAAGTGCTTTTATTCGTGAATAAATTTTAAGAGTTAAATAAATAATAAGATCCGAAAACAAAGTAATTGATAAAATATGTTGACGGCAGAATTAAAATGCATATGTGAACAAGCTTACAATCAAAAAAGTATATTCTTTTATTATTGTTAATTACTTTCTATCTAGGCGTTATCGATTCCTGATGTTAAGGTGAACGACATTTTAATTATTACTAAAATTTTCAATATAGTATAAGGAATTGTTTACAAGTGTTCTTATCAGGAATTTGATCAAATACTGTATTGCCAGTGCACATTATACATAGATATTACTAAGCATTAAAACACATAAACACTAAATAAAAAACAAAAACAATGCAACATCAGGGTATAAAAATACTATATATTGAAACATATGTTGTTTCATATATCCTAAAGATACCCCCTCCCCCCTTATTTAAAAAGGTTTGATTAAAAAGCAGATGCAGTTATGAAATCAATATTTAAAATTGGAAACTAAATGACACGTTTAATTAATAAATTATTATTATTAAAACTTAGCGGTTTTAAATGTTACCAATATAATATTTTATAGCATAGCTTTCTTGCCTTATTTATGAACAATAAGTTGATAAAAAGAGATATTGATAAGAAAAGCACAGAAAGCAAGAGAACCAGACAATTGTTGATTATTCAACTATTCAATAGTCAGTTAAATTGATTAGTAGTGAGTTAATCATTACTATACAGCTAATCACTGTTTAGAAAAATCGGACCAATGAAGCTTGGAACTGAAGAGGCCATCAATCTAAGAAGAAATCTATAGTTACTGTAAAAACTGCAAGATGAAAAAGCAGATTATTAATATTGAAAATACAAGAATGTTTGACTAACATGAATAGTTTTCTTTCTCTGTTTTCACACCATAAAGAACCCATGAAGTTGAAAAAATAATTCCCAGGTGACCACCAAAAAAAAAAGTGTACCATTCAAATCTGAGACCAATCCCTTTTCAATGTGAAGATTTACTAGCAGTGAACCACCACCTTTATAGTAGAATATAATTGCCATTATTGTCATTGAAAAGATAAAATGAAAAACGTAGCTATTTAAAATGATTAATTTAGAAAAATAAAATGATTAATTTTCAAAACGATAAGATGCACAGTACTGAAATAATTTCTTATAATATAATATAATTGCCATTATTGTCATTGAAAAGATTAAATGAAAAATGTAGTTCTTTAAAATGATTAATTTACAATATGATAAAATATTATATTAACTAAGAAAGAGTTACTATTTTTAAATCTGCGTCCATATACCTAAGCTAAAGATGTGCATATATAATGAATCTCTTAAATTTGTGTCTATAAAATATGTCTATATATCTTAAATCTGCGTCCATATACCTAAATTAAAGATGTGAATTAAATATGCTTTTATTAAAAATGGATTTATATACGTTAATGATTTAAATCTGTGTCCATATACCTACCTTATATTTCTATATACATGACTTAAATCAGTATCTGTATAATATGTGTCTACATATCCAGATTAAATATGTGCTTATATATTATAACGGGACAGCCTTTTTGAAAGCCCTTGTTAAGGCATCAAATATAACAGAACGGCATTTAATCATCCCAGTTGATATACCAAATATAACATAATCAATTATATTTAATGCTTGGAAATCATCAACTTAATGCTTCACAGTTAGGTTCGCCAAATATAACAGAATGGATTATATTTAAAATCTAAGTTGGTCTTGTTAAATATAAGGAGATGATTAAATTCCCTAGAAAGAGGATATGGATTTCACTACAATCGGACTTTGGGTCTTCAGGTAGAATGCTAGAAATGAATCGATGAAATACTAAGTCCATGATTATATCTATCTTTATTATGCTAGCTCAATAATCTTTAAGTAAGTTTTAATATAATTTAGACTAGTTCATCCATCTTTCATCCCTCTTTCAGTCACCATTATGCCACGATATTGAAACTCATGGAGAATTTGCAATTAGCTCTTTTCAGGGATAATTTCAAAACAAGTTATTATTTAATATGCCTTTATATAAGCATTAATTATAATTGATATTCATATGATATTTATAATACTAGCATATATATAATATAATTCAATAATGATTAGACAAAGAGATCGAATTAATAAATCAATATTTAATAAACAATAAAAATATAATATAATAGATAATAAAATATTAATAAATAAATACGGATGAATTTTACCATTTTAAAAATATTAATAAATAATATTCTTATTTAACACCCTATGATAAAATTCAATTCTATAATAAACTTTCAAAAATTAAAGAAAATAGTTTAAATTAACAGATGTATAAAAACAATATCTGGATTCAAAAACTAATAATTTATGTAACTTATTAACTTATTTACCGTTCTTATTTATATGTTTCATAATTACTAATATATAAGTACTATTTATAATTGTATAACTTACATATTATATGTACTTTTGATAATTAAAATACATTGAATGTTTACAATATTATGTAGTAAATACAATATAATCCTGTTTAAAATATCTATTAAATAATAACTATTCTTTATATCCTTCATCTAATTTGATGAATTATATCAAGCTTTCAATTAATTATATTTAATATTAAATATAATTTTCCTATTAAGATATAATGATGCGATGCCAAATTTGAAATAAAAATAATAATAATAATAAACATATTAAAATAATATAAGCATTATTATAATATATATAAATAAATAATAAAGAAAACTTATTTTCCAGAGTTGAGAGTAGATATTGAAGTTTATAATTCATTATCCTAATGAAGATCTTTTACGAAGTATATTATTAATCCATTGGTATAATGATGATTATATTTATCCTTAATTGATAAACTGTTAATAATATCCAATGACTTGATTGATATAATATGTAGTAAATATTCTTCGAATGATGATGTTTTTAATCTCCATTTTTCTATTATCATTAGACGTTCTTTTTTTTTTTTTTTAGTATCAAAAACAGGTTTATTTAACTATGTTTACAATAAAGAAAAAATTATAAAATAACATTAAATTTGGCAATACATTTATAAACCATTAAATTACTTAATGTCCAATATTAATAAGATTCCATGTGGAATTTGCTATTAGGTGAGGAGCTAACTTCAAATCTCTTTCTTTGATATCTTTTAATTTTTGTAAAAAAATTAATGTTGGATCAGGTATAACAGACTTGAAGATTATGAAGCATCTGACAAACCATAGATGTTCTTTTCAATTAATATTTCAAATATTTCAAAATAGCATGCAAGGTTGGTTTCGAAACCTTTATGATACAAAGCTGTTCTACTCAAAGCACATTGTTTTATCCTATATATATATATATATATATATATATATATAATTATCTTAAATTTATATATATCTGAAGAATAATGGAAGTGTTAAAAGAACATAGTTTTCAAAAAACTTCAGACGTTCTTTTCTTTGATTTAACAGAAAATTAAAATATTTTCCTTGCAGACTTTTAATCCACAGATTATCTTAATTTGGAAAAGTTAATATTTAAATTCCAATCGTTGAACAGTAGTATTGATAAAAGAAAAAGTTATTTTAAAGAGAAATGATTTCTTTTCCTCTCCTTAATAACAAGAGAACGAATAAATCTGCTCGTGTGTTATTACAAGTTCATGCTTTATTCAAATATTAATTGTTCAGTAGACATTAAGATTTAATAATAATATATATATAAAATTATTTATTATTCTACTGCAAATCTGGCATTTTACTCAAAAGCTTAAGGTATGTATTATTTAAAACTCACATGTATATATAAATAGTTTAATATATGTATACATAAAAAAATAGTCAAATAAATGTTATATATTTATAAATAATTTCATAAGAGATAAAACACGTTAGACAAATAATAATAACTATAAGTTACTATTATATTTCCCCTTCCATTCAGAAATTTAAAATTTTAATTTAAGTTAAAATTTTAAATACTTACAACTATTTTAGTATGTTCTTATAATTTAATTGCATTTATACTTGGATTTTATGAAGGGTTGAAGTTTTTTTTTTAACTGTTATATCTTTCCTTATACTTGGGCTATATTATTCTTTTGATAATGATTAAAAAAAATTAAGAACTTTGATGGTTAATATTTTTTTTTTTATTAAAAAAAAAAATGTGTTTCCTTCTTGGACAACACAAATATATTTACTAGCCCTATTCCTGCTTCTTTAACTACTTCCGGTTTGTCGGTGTCATTTGCACCCTTCGGTGCTCATTTGATGATGTGCTATTTTCTGTCTTTGCTGACATAAAAAGTATAATGATGACGTCGAAGAAAATATGGCCGTTTTTAGCTATATATGTTAGCTTTCAAACGATCTTTATTTCAAAAAAATCGGTCAAAATTTAGATTTTTGGCGAATTTTTTAATCAACCACAGTATTTAATTTTTTTGTTTTTTTGGTAATTTTTGTACTTATCACGAAACGATAAAAGACATAAAATGTTTTACGGCTGCAAGTGAAGTTTTCTTTGGTATTATTCTCAAACAAGGCTTACAACGGACTAAGAACGTAATTATTCGTAAGTAAAATTTTTTAATTTTTTTTTTTAATTTTTTGAAAAAATATATTTTTTATTAAATTTAGTTTGTAATTAGTGTGTGCTAATTTGTAGTTATATATTTATTTATTTATGCTCATATACAATTCATATCTATCGAAAAATTGGTGTGTGTGTAATTATATATTTATGGTCGTATAGAATTCATATTTATCATAATTTTCTAAAAGTAGTTTGTAATATATTTATTTATGCTCACATAGAATTCATATTTATCGAAAAATTAGTATGATTTAGTTTGTAATTATATATTTACTCGTATAAAACTTATTAGTATATAATTTATATCGTGATTATCTAAAGTTCTATCTACAATAATCCTCTTATTTTTATAAAAATAATGATTTTCAAAAAGTATACTTTTTGAAAATCATTAATTATGTTTATATAATATGTTTTACAAGCAATGGATTATAAAACTAACGAATCAAATATATACAAACTTTGTATACACAAACATATAATCCAATTCTGAAACTTGTTTATGTTTATGCTTGATCATGCTTTGCTTTTGCTATATGTTTCATAACATTATTTTCAAGTCTATAGACTATATGCAAATAAATTATATCTGTGGTACAATAAATATAACAAGATAGCATCACTTCTGTACATAAAAAATATAAACATCACTTGTGCACTGCATAAAGAATATAAACATCATTGGTGATCACAATGAATATAAACATCACTATTGTACACACAAAAAATATAAAATGAAGAGATAAAACTCATTTTATCAGTGATATAGAAAGTAGCCTACAATTTCTAGTTTTAGACATACAAGAAGCCAATTGCTATGATGATTTCTTTTGTATCTTTTATTAGGATGAATCTTTTTCTTTATAGACGCCTTTGACATTTAGAACATTTGGGGTACAAGATAGAAATGAACAAGTCATATCCGACTTTGTTTGGAGATTGTGAAGCTATGGATTATCTCAGGTAAGACATATTATACATGTTTAGAAAGATAATTTTGTAAGGAATAGAAATAAATTATCACTGAAGATGAATTTTGAATTTTAGTTAATGTTAATTTCCAAATTATGAACAAACAATAAAATAATAATTATTTCAAATGTGAAAATTTCTTTTTTTTCCTTATTTTTTATATAGTTATCACTATTTATTTTATGCTTATTGTTTTTCTTAATTTTTCTAGTTTCTAGCAATGTAATTGTTTTTGTTCTAACATAATTAAAACTGAAGTTATTATGAAAATTGTGTCTCAGGCCATTATTTTAAAAAGTTTAATATGGCGGCTTGAAGCTGAAGTAGTTAAGACTTATGGATTTGAAAAGGACTAAATAAATACTAGAGTATCCATTTATTAATATGAATTGACTCTATTGTTTTTACCTATTTCAAGGCATTAAAGAATACCCTCATCAAAGCTAATGTTCTTAATATATTTCTCTTTACATTGATCACTATTATTTTTTTTTTATACAACTGTATGGTTACACTGCCCAATACTTATCTTGATATTCACCTTATTTCTTTATATAACATTATAAACAGCCAAAATACGGTTTTAAAATTCATGAATTATACGTACCACGAATCTCTCCTTCTTGGTTAATCCAAAATGCATTTGGACTTGCCTTTTTAACGATAGTATAAGGTCCTTCGTATGTGTTGTAGAATTTGTGATATTTATTCTCTAATGGTTTACTAGGATGGAAAGTCTTTATCAATACTCTATCCCCAACTTTAAATTCATAAATACATTTTTTTTATTCTGGCATCTATTATTTGACATTTTAACAAGTTGTTTATGAGCTTGTATAATGTCTTTTTCTTCATTTATTTTGGGTTCATTAATAATAGGTTTATATTTTTTAAATTGTATAGGTATAGTTTGATGAAAGTGTAGTCGTATGGGTGAGAATCCAGTAGATTCATTTAAGCTCCAATTGATATAATCTACTACATGTTTTGTCTGCTTTACCCAACCCTTATGCTCTTCTTCCAAATAGGTCCTAAACAAACGTCCAAGCTCCCGCATAATACATTCACATGGGTTTGATTGTGGATTCCTAATAGAGATTAGCACATGTTTTATTTTTGATATATTTACCTATTTCTTCCATTTCTTAGATAGAAAAGGTGTACCATGATCAGTTAGTATGGTTTTCGGCTTTCCTATCATTGGAAATTGGAGAGTACTCAATACTTTGATTGTATGTTTAGTATTGGCTTGGGGTATTGGGTAAGCAGCAACATATTTGGAAAAGAGATCATAAGTGACTAATAAATATTTTTGTTTGTTAAATGGGGGCAAAGGCCCATAATAGTCAATTGCTAAGATCTCGTTTGGTCTTTGTGGAATGATAAAATTAATTGAATTAATATAATTTTGGTTTACTGACTTAGCTCTTAAGAAAATTAGACAATCTTGGAGTGATATCAAAATGTCTTTATACATTTTTGGCCAGTAAAACCAATTCTTAAGGGTATGTTCTGTCTTGTGAGCACCATAATGCCCATATAGACAGTGTACATATTTTATGAGTGGGTCATGTAAAGACTTTGGTATTATTGTCCTCCACTCATCAACATTATCATTCATTTTATATAGTAAGACCTGCTGTTCTAATTTAAAATGGTTAAGATCTTTAGGTGCATTCAAAACTTCCTCCCCTAATAAAACTTTTATAATTGGGTTTAATTCTGGGTCATTAAATTGTAGCTCAGGTAAGTTTTCCAACTCGTTCTCTACATTACCATCAGCCATCACATTGACATTTGTAATGTAGGCATTGTCTACCATCAAATGATTTTGTTCTGACCTACATGGATTTTGACTAAGCACACCAGCCACGATATTCTCGGATCCTTTGCAATAATGCACAGTGTAATTAAATTCCTGTAGTAGTAAACTCCATCTAACTAGATGACTATTAATCAGATAACTGTGATTCAGGAATTCAAGGCTTTTGTGATCAGTGATCACTATCACCTCTGATCCAAGTAGCATTTGTCGAAATTTTTGGAAAGCCCAGACTATTGCTAGTGCTTCCTTCTCTGTAACCATGTAATTTATTTCTGGACCTTTCAAGAGCCAGCTAATAAAGTAGAGGACACCTGGTTGGCCATCCTCTTGGATTTGGCACAGTGTTACCCCTAATCCAAAACCACTACTATCTGTTTGAATAATGAATGGTTTATTAAAATCAGGGAAAGCTAACATAGTTAACTTTAAAACCCTGTTTTAACGTTCCGATCTGCACGGTCTTGTTCTTCAGTCCATTTCCAACGTTCATCTTTTCTAATCAATTTTAGCAATGGTTCCATGTGGTCTGAGAACTTCTGATAGAAATGGTTGTAAAAATTACATAGGCCTAAAAATGATCTAATTTGTTTTCGAGTAGATGGTTTAGGAAAGTTTTGAATGGCAGAGATCTTCTTTGGATGAGGTCTTATCCCATTGCAACCAACAATATGACCTAAGAAGACTACTTGGTTGGAAACTAAAGTGCTCTTCTTGAAGTTAATTTTTATACCTTTCAGAAAACACTCTTTAAAAATATATATATAAATGTTGAAGGAGTTCTTCAACTGTGGTGGATGCAAAAATTACATCATCCACATAAATAATTATGATTTGTTTTACCTCAGGAGATAAAGTCTTACCCAAACACCTAATTAAACCTGCACCACTATTTATCAATCCAAAGGGCATCCTATTAAATTGGTATGTAAAACTCTCATAATGGAAAGCAGTATATTGGTGATCTTCTGGATGAAGCTCAATCTGTCAATAGCTGGAGGTTAAATCGAAAGTAGAAAATACTTTCTTATTTCCAAATTTCATGAGTAATTCATGTATGGATGGCGGTATATTTCTGTCTGGGACAGTAATTTTGTTTAGTTGTCTAGAATCTAAACAAAATCTTATCGACCCATCTTTCTTCTTCATAGTTACTACTGGATTACAGTAAGGTGAAGAGCATTTGGAAATTATTTCCCAATCCAGCATTTTGTTAATTTGCTTAGATATATCTTCCCAATATTGATATGGAATAGGATACAATTTGGATTGGAATGGTTGATCATGAATTAATCTAATTCTCTGTTGGAATCCCTTTATCACTCCTGGTATGTCTGAGAAAATAGAATTAAATTCTCTTATAACAAATCGTAATTTCAATATATCATCACTTTCAAGCAAGTTGGATTCTGTGAGTTTACTCTCTAAGAGTGTTTCTGGAATGCTAGATGTTATACAGTCAACTTCAATTAGATCATATCTTGGAAGCAATGTCATCTCCAAGACTTCATCATTAATTTTAACTGTTTTATTACAGAAATCAATTACACAAGTGTTCAAATGTAGGAAGTCTGCCCCTAAAATAACATTGTGAATCAAACCATTCAAAATTAAAAATACATGATAGAGAGTTGTTTGGCCAATTTTAATCTCAATCCAAATTTGTTTTTGGATTAATTTAGCTTTTCTGCTGTTAGTCATGGTAACCTGCATAGATTTTAATGGTAATATTTTGATGTTAGGATTTATTGCTAAAATCTCTTGATAAAATTTCTCTGATATCACTGAAATTTGGCTACGAGAATCTAATAATGCTTTAACCAGCAAGATCTCAAACAAAACTTTTATTATAGGGCAACTTTGTAAAACAAAATTTGGTGTTTTTTCTTCCCATGAACACATCATGTTAGTGATTTCTCGTGTAAAAGATTGATTCAAGTTCCTCATTGGGTATTTGGTTTCTTGAGGTGAGGAACATTTCCTCAAGTACCCTTTTAGTTTGTTTTAAGTGAAACTATAGATATATCTTTACTACATCCTGGTTTTGGGGAATTTCTTGGATTATTAGAAGAAGTTATTTTTACTTTATTTAATTATCACGATTTATTTTGGGAGAGGGGTCATAAGGTATATTCCTTTGAGATGTTTTTCCCTTCCAATAATTGGTATCTCTATTATTTTTCCTTCTATTATAAAATATTGTATTGCTTGAAGCTTCCTCCTTTTTTTATCAGGTAATCTAATTGATAAATTGGTTTGATTCATATCAATACTATTTAAAAGTTCTACTATTTGTTCTATTTTTGTTATATTGGTACACAATAATGATTGTTCTATTTTAAGTGGTAAATTTCTTTTTATTATTCTAATCATTTCACCTTCACTTAAATGATAAGTATTAAGTGTTCTTAACTTTGTTATTTGACGGCGAAAGAATTTGGTCAAGGTTTCTCCAGGTGTCTGCTTATACTTATTCTGGAATATTTGGTACAATAAAGCCTCTTGTCTATCTTTATTCCAAAAAATTTTAATTAATAATTCTTGGTATTCCATATAAGTAGATGGAGTTTGTGATAAAGACTCCCACCACATTAATGCATCTCCTTGTAAGTGACTGTATACAATAATCATTTTTTCTCCTTCTGATAAATTACGGTTAACGGACAAATAAAGATTAAGGCTTCTAATATGTTCTATATGAGATTCATTATGAGACCCCTTGAATATTTTTAACCTAACAAATTGGTTAATTATACTACTTGGTATTGAATGATTGTATACAGTTTGTTTTTCTAAAATATTCAACTGAGAAGTTGATGTTTGATTTTTATGATTAATCCTACAAGTATTTAAGTTTAAACCTTCTAATTCAAAATTACTAGGATATTTTTCAACTTCAGGCATTATATGATACTGAAAATTTGATCTATCACCAGAATCAATTATTTGTTGTAAATCTTTTTGAATAACCTCCAAATGATTTTCACCAAGATTTTGTTCTTGATTACTACTACAAGTATTTACATTTTTTTCAATCTGATGAATTTCTATAGTTGGTGTTTTTTTTTCATATTTGTGTTTCAATAACTAAAAATCTAGTATCAGTTGATTCTTTTATTTTATTTACTCTATTTAAAGTTTCAGTAGTATCTTCCCTTAATTTTTTCAATACATTTTTATCTTTATTTGTATTAATTTCTATTGAATTCATTTTATTTTCCAAAGTTTTAAGTTGATGATCAATAGTCTCTAATACATTATTCTGGGGTTCTACCTCATTATTATGTTTAGTAGAAAGTTGATATATTCTTGTGTGTGTTTGTTGTCTATCTTCTTGGATTTCATTCTGTATTTTATTTTGTTCTTCCTTTACTTCTTCCCTAAAAATTCCTTGATTTTTATACATTTCATCACATTTAACATTTAATCTATCTATGATGTCATTTTGGAACTCACTAAACCGTTGTTGACATTTTGAATTATTTTCATCAATTTCATTCTTTAGGTCATTTAATGCTTGTTTAATTTCTATGTTATCTCTTTGAACATTATCCACATTCAAATTTAGCTGTTCCATTTTAGTAGATAATTTATTTTCAATTCCTGTTATTTCAACCTTCAAATCATTTTTTAAACTATCTAATTTTTTACTATTATCACTTTTTAAATCATCTAATTTTTTATTATTATCATCTTTTTAAATCATCTAATTTTTTATTATTATCACTTAATTTTTGATTTAAACTATCAATATTATCATCTAATTTTTTATTATTATCATCTAATTTTTTATTATTATCATTTAATTTTTTATTAATATCATCAATTAATTTTTGATTATTACTGCCCATTTTAGTCATAAATATTTGGAACATTTCCATCATAGTTGTATTACTATCTATAACCTTTGTTGAACCAACATTAAGTGATTGATTAATCTCAATTTTAGATAATTGATTTAAATCTTCATCAACTATATTTTGTGTTTGAGATACTACTTGATCTAAACTCTGTGTTTGTTGAGGGTATTCAACTATGGTTGTAGAACCCCCTGATGCTTGTACTAATGATGATTGTTCTATAATACTACTATCATCACTTAGTTCAGTTTGCAAATCATCTTGCATTTGACTAGAGCATTCAATATCTTTGTTTGAAAACATTTTCCCACTGCGAATCATAACAAATTTTAACCTAATTCAAATATTACTCAAGTGTATATATATATTTATAACCAAAATATTATATCGTAAAGTTCTCTACCACCTCATGCTATTTATTTATACTTATGATGTTCTAATGATATATGTGTATATTTTTAAACATCTATGTCTATAGAAAAACTTTATCCCACTCAATTCTTGTTTAAAAGATAATTTAATAATTAGTTATTTAAATATTGATCTCTCTAAATCATATTATATATATATATTATCATTTTTTTATTTATATTAATCTTGTAATTATTAACACCATATGAATCTTCATAACAACATACTTGTTACTAAGAATAATCAATTAATCTATCCATGACTTTTTTACTATATGTAATAATAGAGAATCATTGATTCAAAGCCCCAGTTAATATACTAAATATGTAGTAGCATATAATTTATACCTGTGATGAACTTAAATGTTCAAAGCCTAAAATGTTGAGTGCCAAATATAATGGGATGGCCTATTTGAAAGCCCTTGTTAAGGCATCAAATATAACAGAATGGCATTTAATCATCCCAGTTGATATACCAAATATAACATAATCAATTATATTTAATGCTTGGAAATCATTAACTTAATGCTTCACAGTTAGGTTTGCCAAATATAACAGAATGGATTATATTTAAAATCTAAGTTGGTCTTGTTAAATATAAGGACATGATTAAATTCCCTAGAAATAGGATATGCATTTCACTACAATCAGATTTTGGGTCTTCAGGTAGAATGCTAGAAATGAATCGATGAAATACTAAGTCCATGATTATATTTATCTTTATTATGCTAGCTCAATAATCTTTAAATAAGTTTTAATATAATTTAGACTAGTTCATCCATCTTTCATCCCTCTTTCAGTCACCATTATGCCACGATATTCAAACTCATGGAGAATTTGCAATTAGCTCTTTTCAGGGATAATTTCAAAACAAGTTATTATTTAATATGCCTTTATATAAGCATTAATTATAATTGATATTCATATGATAGTTATAATACTAGCATATATAAAATATAATTCAATAATGATTAGACAAAGAGATCAAGTTAATAAATCAATATTTAATAAACAATAAAAAATATAATATAATAGATAATAAAATATTAATAAATGAATACGGATGAATTTTACCATTTTAAAAATATTAATAAATAATATTCTTATTTAACACCCTATGATAAAATTCAATTCTATAATAAACTTTCAAAAATTAAAGAAAATAGTTTTAATTAACAGATATATAAAAACAATATCTGGATTCAAAAATTAATAATTTATGTAACTTATTAACTTATTTACCATTCTTATTTATATGTTAGTTGAGGCATCAAATATAACAGAACGGCATTTAATCATCCCAGCTGATATACCAAATATAACATAATCGGTTATATTTAATGCTTGAAAATCATTAACTTAATGCTTCACAGTTAGGTTCACCAAATATAACAGAATGGATTATATTTAAAATCTAAGTTGGTCTTGTTAAATATAAGGAGATGATTAAATTCCCTAGAAAGAGGATATGCATTTCACTACAATCAGACTTTGGGTCTTCAGGTAGAATGTTAGAAATGAATCGATGAAATACTAAGTCCAATTGTAGTGAAATGCATATCCTCTTTCTAGGGAATTTAATCATCTCCTTATATTTAACAAGACCAACTTAGATTTTAAATATAATCCATTCTGTTATATTTGGCGAACATAACTGTGAAGCATTAAGTTAATGATTTCCAAGCATTAAATATAATTGGTTATGTTATATTTGGTATATCAACTGGGATGATTAAATGCCATTCTGTTATATTTGATGCCTCAACTAAAGGCTATCAAATAGGCCATCCTGTTATATTTGGCACCCAACTTGGGGCACCAAATATAACAGGACAGCCTATTTGAAAGCCCTTGTTAAGGCATCAAATATAACAGAATGGCATTTAATCATCCCAGTTGATATACCAAATATAACATAATCGATTATATTTAATGCTTGGAAATCATTAACTTAATGCTTCACAGTTAGGTTTGCCAAATATAACAAAATGGATTATATTTGAAATCTAAGTTGGTCTTGTTAAATATAAGGAGATGATTAAATTCCCTAGAAAGAGGATATGCATTTCACTACAATCGGACTTTGGGTCTTCAGGTAGAATGCTAGAAATGAATCGATGAAATACTAAGTCCATGATTATATCTATCTTTATTATGCTAGCTCAATAATCTTTAAATAAGTTTTAATATAATTTAGACTAGTTCATCCATCTTTCATCCCTCTTTCAGTCACCATTATGCCACGATATTCAAACTCATGGAGAATTTGCAATTAGTTCTTTTCAGGGATAATGTCAAAACAAGTTATTATTTAATATGCCTTTATATAAGCATTAATTATAATTGATATTCATATGATATTTATAATACTAGCATATATATAATATAATTCAATAATGATTAGACAAAGAGATCAAGTTAATAAATCAATATTTAATAAACAATAAAAAATATAATATAATAGATAATAAAATATTAATAAATAAATACGGATGAATTTTACCATTTTAAAAATATTAATAAATAATATTCTTATTTAACACCCTATGATAAAATTCAATTCTATAATAAACTTTCAAAAATTAAAGAAAATAGTTTAAATTAACAGATATATAAAAACAATATCTGGATTCAAAAACTAATAATTTATGTAACTTATTAACTTATTTACTCTTCTTATTTATATGTTTCATAATTACTAATATATAAGTACTATTTATAATTGTATAACTTACATATTATATGTATTTTTGATAAATAAAATACATTAAATGTTTACAATATTATGTAGTAAATACAATATAATCCTGTTTAAAATATCTATTAAATAATAACTATTCTTTATATCCTTCATTTAATTTGATGAATTATATCAAGCTTTCAATTAATTATATTTAATATTAAATATAATTTTCCTATTAAGATATAATAATGCGATACCAAATTTGAAATAAAGATAATAATAATAATAATAAACATATTAAAATAATATAAGCATTATTATAATATATATAAATAAATAATAAAGAAAACTTATTTTCCAGAGTTGAGAGTAGATATTGAAGTTTATAATTCATTATCCTAATGAAGATCTTTTACGAAGTATATTATTAATCCATTGGTATAATGATGATTATATTTATCCTTAATTGATAAACTGTTAATAATATCCAATGACTTGATTGATATAATATGTAGTAAATATTCTTCGAATGATGATGTTCTTAATCTCCATTTTTCTATTATCATTAGACGTTCTTTTCAATTAATATTTCAAATATTTCAAAATAGCATGCAAGGTTGGTTTTGAAACCTTTACGATACAAAGCTGTTCTACTCAAAGCACATTGTTTTATCCTATATATATATATATATATATATAATTATCTTAAATTTATATATATCTGAAGAATAACGGAAGTGTTAAAACAACGTAGTTTTCAAAAAACTTAAACAGACGTTCTTTTCTTGGATTTAACAGAAAATTAAAATATTTTCCTTGCAGACTTTTAATCCACAGATCATCTTAATTTGGAAAAGTTAATATTCAAATTCCAATCATTGAACAGTAGTATTGATAAAAGAAAAAGTTATTTTAAAGAGAAATGATTTCTTTTCGTCTCCTTAATAACAAGAGAACGAATAAATCTGCTCATGTGTTATTACAAGTTCATGCTTTATTCAAATATTAATTGTTCAGTAGACATTAAGATTTAATAATAAAATATATATAAAATTATTTATTATTCTACCTCAAATCTGGCATTTTACTCAAAAGCTTAAGGTATGTATTATTTAAAACTCACATGTATATATAAATAGTTTATATATGTATACATAATAAAATAGTCAAATAAATTTTATATTTATAAATAATTTCATAAGAGATAAAACACATTAGGCAAATAATAATAACTATAAGTTACTATTATAATATAAATTAAATATATGTGTACATATCTGGATAACATAATCTGCATTTATATAAATGAATTAAATATATGTCTATATAATATTATAACAGTCAGTTTCATTCACCTGCCTGTTTCATGTATTTTACTCCCATGCCTATCTCTATGCCAGGTTTAAACCCTCTCAGAGTACCCATATAAAGAACCATAACTTACTATATATGCAGGATCACCCATATATGTGAATGGTAAGTCTGTAATTTAATAATATATGTATATATTACAGATATGTGTTCATTTTAAAGATTTCTAGTTTAAGAAATACTTTAGTCTAAATTATTAGTCAGTTTTATGGTTATATTACTGAAATCACATATGTATATAGATGCTTCCCAATGTTGTTATTCTACATATATAGTAATAAAATTAGTTTTATACTAATTATAAAAGCAGCTTTTAGTTTTACTTGTAAACAACTTTTAAATTAGTCACAAAATAGTCTTAGAATAGCGTAAACTTGATTTTATAAATCCAAAATTTTAACGACAATTCTCAGAGTTTTATAGAGTTGTAATAATAAACTACAGGGGGAAAAAGGTAGAAAAAGAAAATCTAAATTAGTTTTAGCAATTAAATATGTTTTTCTAAAATAAAGTAATGGGTTTTTTAACTATGGTCAAGTTTGTAAAAATAACCAGTTGGCCAGAGTTAAGAAAATATAAATACTTCAAGTTTTGTGGCCAAAAGAGAGTTATATATATATATATATTATAATAGGAACTGGGTTCAAACCCTGTTACAAGGAAGTAAATTAGGTTATCTATGTATGTATGTGTGTGTGCATTTTGTTTCATGAGTTGTGTATTTGGAAAGGACCATGTAGCTACACATATATAGTTAAGTAAATAATAATAATTAATTATCATTATTTATTAAAAAAATAAAAATTAACTTACATACAATAAAATAAAATAAAACATATAAATAAAATAAAATATAAATAATAATAATAAATTAAAATTTAAAAACAAAATCAAACTTCAATTTCATTTAAAATTTAAAAATTTCTTATAATCAATTCACACAATTATTCCAATTTATATATAAATATAAATAAAAAAATTTAAGAATATTAACATTTTAATCATATAAAAAACTATATCATAACTCAAAACTAATAATAGTTAAAATACATAAAATAATTTTATAACAATTTTATAAAAATATTTCAAACCCTATACTTTCCTAGAGAAATAACATTTTACCCTCCCAAAAAATATTTAAAAATTCTTTAAATAGATCAAAATAATCTTCAAAAATAGAAATTATAAATATTCAATAATAGAAAACCAATAAAAAAAAATTTCTTTATACATTACTAATATAAATTCAAAATCACCATAACTTAAACTACAACAACATTTCAAAAGAAATAAAAACATTACAAAAAACATAATTCAAATTTTTTTTATAAATAATTTTAGAATTAATAATAATAAAACTAAAACTTCAATTTTAATAAACATAAAGAAATTTATCAAAATAACATATAAACAACATAAATACAATATCCTTCAAAAAACAATCTCACTATACAATTCTTCAAAAAATCTACACATCACATACTAACAAAAAAATATCTCAAAATCATTAAAATTAATAAACATAAACACATGGTAAATATACCTGTGAACACCTAAATTCATTCAAAATTAAATAAATTTATATAATTTAATATATTCATAATAAAATATTAAACAATATACAATTTATAGAAAACTATTTTATAATTATAAGTAAAACATGTGATCAACTTTACAAATTACAAACAAAATAAATAACATCTGTCTTTCATCTTCAATACAGATATAACATAAATGTCATAATACTATCAATTACTATAGATAAAAATTTAAAGAAAAATATCTACCACATCTAAATAATTTTATAAAATACATCTCTCAAAAATTCTCAATTACAAAACAAAATTTTATAATTAAAACACAACTACAATTTTAAATGAATTTTACACATTTCAAAACACTAGAAAATATGAATTAAACAATTAAAAACAAACAAATACTCAATAAATTTACCTTATAAATAAAAGAAGAATATTACACATCCTAAACTAGATGAGTCTAACCCTAATACTACAATAACATCTTCCCTAGAATAACAATTAATTTCACTAGACAAATTGCCAAAATTAATTTTAGAATCAATTATTTTAAAATATAACTTCAAAATTTTAGAAAAAATCTATTTAATCAAATATATTTAATTTTTTAAAGTAATATAACAAAATTCCAGAATTCTCTAATAGAAAAATATTAATTTAATTTTTTTATATACTCTTTAAACTGTTTATAGATATATTTGCCAATCTTCTAAAATTGATAAAATTATTATAATAAATTATATTCTGTGTCTTAAAAAGAGTCTATGAGGTAAGATTTCCTTTTAATAATCTTAATAAGAGTATATGAAAACCACAGAGGAAACCTTGTTAACGATAATTTATTAGGAATATATACACAATAAAACCATAAAAATTTCAAAAAAAACCAACAAAAACACACATTAATTGAGTACATATTATTCCAATCAACTTCAGAAAATTTTCTACAAAGACAACAAATACCCCTCCCATAATCCCTTTTCACAACATTAAAACAAGTAATAATAATAATAATAATAATAATAATAATAATAATAATAATAATAATAATAATAATAATAATAATAATAATAATAATAATAATAATAATAATAATAATAATAATAATAATAATAATAATAATAATAATAATAATAATAATAATAATAAAAATAATAATAATAATAATAAGAATAATAATAATAAGAATAATAAATAATAATACACATATGTAGTTAAGTAAATAATAATAATAATAGCAGTGATGGGTTACTAATATTAATGTATATATTTTACTTTCTTTCTCTCACTTATTTTATTCTTATTTTGTGGCATATTGATAAATATTGTGTTGAAGGGGATAAGAAAAATGAATAAAATCAAGAGATTTTCAAATATTTTAAAATATGAAGAAAAAAAGGAAGGAATTTCATTTACCTTCCATGAATCAATTAGTCGAATGGACTGTATTGTTATTGAAACATATTATAATTAATAGTTGAATATTTCATTTAAATTAATAATATTAATATATTATCAAGCTTCAAAGCTTTGTGGAAATAATTTTTGTGTTAGCTAAAAAAAAGAACAGGTGGAATGGCCATTAAGAAATTAAATTCTTGAGGATCCTATTGTCTCATTATCGAGGTAAACAACACAGCGTAATTAGAGGGAATTTTCAAAAATAGCAAAAGTTAAGACCAAATTGCTAAGTGGTTTTTTTTTGTTCATGTATTGAATAAAAAGATTTTTGGATAAAGATAAAAAAAAAAGATAAAACATTGTAGAGAGGGAGGACATTTTGTTTTTTTTGGCAGTTGGCTATAGATTATTGCAGAGAGAAGGCAATACATGGCAAAAAGAAGAGATTTATAAAAATCATTTTTGACCAGAAAAAAAGATATATATATATATAAAGGAAACTCCATGAAATGCATGGAGTAAAGTTCTCATCATGCTGGGGGTCTATGTTAGACTCCAGCTCCTTCTGTATCTTTGAGGCCATGCAAGATATTAAGAGACAGATTGCCCTAAATATTATATTAAAAAAGAGAGAGAAAATATGACAAATGAATCCTGTGCCTGAAGTCCACCATTCCATGGATCTATCATGGAACGATGAACTTCTTAATTAAAACATTGAATTGGAAGACAAAATGGACTCACAATTCTATCCATGTTCACCCAAGGAATTAGAATAGAAGTAAAAAAATTAATAACTGCAAAGAGTGCATTCAGAAACATTCAATTTAATTACAAAGACTCATCAGAACAGTGGTAAATATATTTGATATTATTTCCAATCTTTAAATACACAAATCCAATAGTGTAATAACTTTATACGTATTTTGCTTAATAGATTTTATTCTTTAACTATAACATCCTGTAAACAGAATATTATGTCATATACATGTGTGTGCCACTTTATAATTTCTTCAAGTAAGCATAAACAGATTTTAAATTTAACAAAACAAACTTTATATTTTTTTTTGTTCGTTTATTTATCTCTTTTACATTTTATTATATAGTTTTTTGTTTGTTTGTAATATGTGTCATATGTTCTGAAATAGATTCCATTATTACTTTCCTAAGAGTGCGTGTTGATATATGTTTGTGTATTAGATTAAGGTAAAAGAAAAAGAAAGAGATTGTAATTCACCTGCCGTTTCTTTTCTGGCTTGTTATGCCACAACCCCTGAGTATAAGCTTGTATAAACCGGGCAAAAGCTTAAAATTTATTAAGTTAATTTATTGTTAGTGAATTCTGTGATTCTTGTTAAATAGCAAGATTGGTGCTTGGGTCATAGCCCATAAATGTGGACATTTGCACAATGATAGAGTTAATTAAGTTTGGGAGAGACTGAATTGGATTAATTTACATATATCCATGTTTGTATTTAGCAGATGAATTCCTTTTCTTTACCCTTGAATGACTGAATATTAGGAAAACTTCACAAAAAGGGAAGGATGACTCAGATCATGGGAAAATTTCATACAGGAGGGGATAGTAAGAGCTATTAATACGATAAATGCATAGGTATGTCTATTCACCCTCTGGAAAGAAATGCACAATCAGAAGTCAACTCTCAATAACTAGCTGATAATATATATAATATAAATGTGATATATATAATAGATATAAAGTGTGGTAAATAAGGAAAGTGCACTTTAGTTAAAATGGATGCTCAATGATGGACTTTCGAAGAATGGAGAGCAATGGGGTGAATACAGCCGAAAGAGATAGAGGGTGCATCGATCAAAAAAAAGAAAATAATTTTTTTTTGGTAAATACAGGATTCATTGTCACTTATATATATTTAAAAAAAAAATGACGAGAAAAATAATATGGTAAAACAAATAATGGAGATATAAAACTTTGAAGTAGAAAAGCAAATAGGGCAATATATATATACCATGTGGCAAAATGGTCAAGGAGCTGGGACATTGAACTGAGCATGTAGTGTTAGTCTCAGTAGAAAATAATATAAAATAAAATCGAATAAAAACCAGATCACAGGGTAATATGGATAAAGAAATGACAGATAAGGGAAAGGAAATAGACATGTTTTTGAACGGATTATGGTAAAGTTACAGGAAATGGAAGAAAGGTTAAGGAAAGAAATAAGGGATGTAAAGGAAGAAATGAATGAAAGATTATTAGAGGGGCAGATAGAAAATGAAATGAGGTTGGCAAAATTAGAGAAAAAATTATGTGAAGAAATAAGAATCAGTAAGGTAGGAGTGGGGGAGAGTAAAAAGCAAGTGAGAGATAAATTAGAAGTGAAGGAAAATACAGAGGAAAATGAAATTAAACCAAAGGCTGAAGGGAAAGATGAAGAAGAGGGAAAGATGTGCCGAGTCATAAGGTAGACGACAATGGAAGAGCAGCAAACCATGGAGAAATGGATAGGTGGCCAGACAAATGTTAACCAATTCCTTAAAATCTGTACATTCACTGGCCAAATAGAAGAGGCATCAGTAGAGAACCTCAAGAGCCTACAAAGATACTTTAGCCTAAATGAAATGTCTGAAGGAAACAAGGTGATAATAGCAAGTAGCAACTTGGTGGGGAATGCATTGTCATATTGGGAGTCACTATTTTGCCAATCTCGAATGCTTAAAGAGTATACTGAAGCTGTGTGTGAAACATTTTGGTCAGAAGAGCAGCAAGAAATCGTTCGATACTGTATAATGCAAAAAAAGTATAGAGTAAATGGGCAAGAGAACTACACGCATTTTTTTGGTGACAAGTGGCTAAATTATGAACTTTGGATGAATGCAATATGATGGAGCGACACCTAATTAGAATCATCAAGCATAATTTGACAACAAAGATCAAACAGAAGCTGTTAGAAAATGGAAGGTCATCGATTGAAGAGGTGGCCAAAATGTTGATTGCTATAGATATGAGTAAAAGTGAGCAGGGAAGGAAATAGATGTACATGCAGGTATAAGGAAAGGAGAGGTTCAGATCAGGATGTTTTTTTTTGTGTGTTTTGTTATTGTAGTTTGTTTTATTAGCTATCAAAATAAGTATACTTCATTTTGAAGTCTTTCAAATGGGGGGCATTGTAATAGGAACTGGGTACAAACCTGTTACGAGGGAGAAAATTAGGTTATGTATGTATGTATGTGTGTGTGTGTGTTTTGTTTCATGAGTTGTGTATTTGGAAAGGACCATGTAGCTACACATATATAGTTAAGTAAATAATAATAATAATAGCGGTGATGGGTTAATAATATTAATGTATATATTTTACTTTCTTTTTCTCACTTAGTTTATTTTTATTTTGTGGCATACATGTATATTGATAAATATTGTATTGAAGGGGATAAGAAAAATGAATAAAATCAAGAGATTTTCAAATATTTTAAAATATGAAGAAAAAAAAAAGGAATTTTGTTTGCCTTTCACGAATCAATTAGTCGAACGAACTGTATTGTTATTGAAACGCATTATAATTAATAGTTGGATATTTAATTTAAATTAATAATATTAATATATTATCAAGCTTCAAAGCTTTGTGGAAATGATTTTTGTGTTAGCTAAAAGAAAAGAACAGGCAGAATGTCCATTAAGAAATTAAATTCTTGAGGATCCTATTGTCTCATTATCGAGGTAAACAACAAAGTGTAATTAGAGGAATTTTCCAAAAATAGCAAAAGTTAATACCAAATTGCTAAGTGGTTTTTCTTTTGTTCACATATTGAGTAAAAAGATTTTTGGCTAAAGATAAAAAAAAAGATAAAACATTGTTGAGAGAGAGGACATTTTGTTTTTTTGGCAGTTGGCTATAGATTATTGCAGAGAGAAGGCAATACGTGGCAAAAAGAAGAGATTTATAAAAATCATTTTTGACCAGAAAAAAGATATATATATATATAAAGGAAACTCCATAAAATGCATGGGGTAAAGTTCTCATCATGCTGGGGTCTATGTTAGACTCCAGCTCCTTCTGTACCTTTACCTATATTAAGAGACAGATTGCCCTAAATATTATATTAAAAAAAAGAGAGAGAAAACCATGACAAATGAATCCTGTGCCTGACATCTGCCATTCCACAGATCTATCATGGAACGATGAACTTCTTAATTAAAACATTGAATTGGAAGACAAAATGGACTCATGATTTTATCCATGTTCACCCAAGGAATTAGAATAGAAGTAAAAGAATTAATAACTACAAAGAGTGCACTCGGAAACATTTAATTTAATTATGAAGACTCATCAAAACAGTGATAAATATATTTGATATTATTTCCAATCTTTAAATACACAGAATCCAATAGTGTAATAACTTTATATGTATTTTGCTTAATAGATTTTATTCTTTAACTATAACATCCTGTAAACAGAATATTATGTTATATATATGTGTGTGCCACTTTATAATTTCTTTAAATAAACATAAATAGATTTTAAATTTAACAAAACAAACTTTATATTTTTTTTGTTCATTTATTTATCTTTTTTACATTTTATTATATATTTTTTTGTTTGTTTGTAGTACGTGTCGTATGTTTTGAAATAGATTCCATTATTATTTTCCTAAGAGTGCGTGTTGATATATGTTTGTGTGTTAGATTAAGGTAAAAGAAAGGGAAAGAGATTTTAATTCACCTGCCATTTCTTCTTCAGCATGTTACACCACTACCCCTGAGTATAAGCTAGTATAAACTGTGCAAAAGCTTAAAATTTATTGAGTTAATTTATTGTTAGTGAATTCTGTGATTCTTGTTAAATAGCAAGATTGGCACTTGGGCCCTAGCCCATAAACATGGACATTTGCGCAATGAGAGAGTTAATTAAGTTTGGGAGGGACTGAATTGGAGTAATTTACATACATCCATGTTTGTATTTAGCAGCTGAATTACTTTTCCTCACCCTTGAATGACTGAATATTAGGAAAACTTTACAAATGAAAGGGGACTCAGAACATGGGAAAATTTCATACGGGAGGGGATGGGTGGAGCTATTAATACGATAAATGCGTAGGTATATCTATTCACCCTCTGGAAAGAAATGCACGATCAGAAGTCAACTCTCAATAACTAGCTGATAATATATATAATATAAATGTGATATATATATAATAGATATAAAGTGTGGTAAATGAGGAAAGTGCGGTTTAGTTACAATATATAAGTGAATTGTAAACCAAATCCACATTCATTTTACCTTCTAAATGATAGGGTAAGTAGGCAATCACCTCTCTCTTCTTGCCAGAGATGGAACGAACTTTCATCTGATAAAACACTATGAGCCGTACCTCAGAAAATCAGCCAGTGGAAGAATCTCCATTAATGTCTAATCATCACCAAAAGTGTCAATTTATCATCACAAGTGCCCAGAACTGCAATGAAGACAACTGCCTGATAAATTTCCACTCAAGAGCTCTGTTCATAAACTGTGACTTTCAATTCTCTATTTTAAAGCTAGCCATTTATTAAACCTGCCTTTACAAACACCTTTTCTAAAATCTGCAAAGAAAGCTGTTAAATGCTAATGTCTGAATCTTGTCTGATTGTAAAACTTGTAATATTAAATTTCCTCTTTAAATGTAAAAGTATGATAATTTATTTTAAACTAAACGTATAACTTTCTGCGGTCTTTTATGCCTATTTCTGATCTATTTCAAATTATTTTATAATTTTATCATTGTAATATGATATGTATTTAATATGCCAAATAACTAGAAACCGAGTGTATTTATAAGTATAATTTTAGCTTATCGCTCTGCCAAGATAATTTCAAATCTTCTCTATAATCAACATTAAATAATTGAATTATTATTTTTCTCATTCACTGTTTTGAGGTCATATTATTATTTTACTGATTAATTTTGAGTGTTAACATTATAATAATCAGTAGTGATCTAGTTAAAATGGTAGTTTGCTTATCTCTAGTTATAAATTATAACTATCTATATATGTAACTCGTACATCATAGGAACTAGCCACAGAGATATTATCAAGGCATATTTCTAATGTTCTGCCAGTAATTACCCCTCAAATATGCTTTGTCTTCCTTAGATTTATATATGTTGAGACACAGGTGATAATCTTAAATTAGGTTACTAATTAATTTAGTCCCTAAATAGTATATTTGAAATACTAAATTTGAGAACTGGATTGTGTAGATATGCAAATAGATGCTATCTATTTTTAAGGCATGCTAAGATAATTTACATATTTGCATTATATATATGTATAAGCTGAAAATGTGTTCTTACTAAGGACTCTATGTACAATTAACTGCTTGCTGCATGATTCTTGACAAGTTTCTGGCAGAAGTCACACTTATCCATCTAGTTCAGCTAAAGCAAACACTTTTAGAACTGGAACACAAGGGTCCAAATTATTCATAATTAATGTTTATCTGACTCACTGAACTACTAATGTTCTTATTCATAGCAAGTTGTCTGATCATAGAGCAACTGAGCATTTGATGCTGAAGCCCTGAATAATGACCCATTTGCACCTTTCAGTTTTATTAATATTTAAATATGTGTCATAGAGTATATAGGTAAACCTATAATAAACCAGTTTTCTCTCCCTTTATATTAAACACTTATCAGTGTCAGTGTATATCCTAATCTAGGTTAACATGCTAACCTGCATATTCCTGAGCCTGATTATGTGCTCAACTTAACTTGATATAGAGATAGACACCACAGGAGTGCTATTAAGTTAGTTATATAACTTTGGCTGTTAAATTCCACATGATTTAGCAGACTACAAAAGAGCTAGAAATTTGGCATATCAATATAGGCATAAACTTAAATACTGCATTACACTTTATTGAATATTTATAATAAGATAACATGTAACATTAATCTCAATAGTTGTGTAATGCCTGAAAGTGTAATCTTTCACATTCCAACTATATATAATTCTGTATATTTTAGTTTTACTATATTTTATTGTTTTTATTAAATTAATTTTATTTAAAATATAACTCGTTTTCATATCTTTATTGTCTGTGAATTTATTTTCATCCAACTCTATATTTATGTGTACATACCTCATTATAGATATGGGTATACCATTTTATTAGATTTCATAATTAATCCTTGATATATTAGCAGTTCACTTAGTCATGTGTGTGTGTGTGTATCTGACCAAATCAATGTTAAGTTAGCTAATTTATGAGTCTCTTGTTTTACCCTGGGTGACTGCCGGACAGGGGTTAAATTAAATGTCTGTGTAACTTGGAAAATGTCATCCATAGGATATTAGGTCATTGAGAAGAATTTGTTCTCCCCCTCCTAGATGGTCTCTACTCTATGTTTCTATCATATATCCACAGACTGTTGATGAAAATTAGGTAAAATAAAACAAAATTTTTTTAAAGGAAAAAAAGTATTCTATTTGCTGAGATTTTTCTGTTACTTAGTAACAACAATGACACATTCATTTTATTATTAGCTTATGGAGTATGACCTTTTTTTTAAATTTTAACCTTAATAAGGTCCAATGTTATTATTCTATACTACATAAAAACATTTTATTTTTAATTTTAATAAATAAATCATACACTCACTATAAAAAGATAAATGATTACTGTGCATTCCACAATATATATATATATAGGAATAGTGCATCTATTGCAATTTTCAAAATTTATATGAATCTAATTTTTAAAATTTTTTTTTACCAGACTTAAGGGTAGCATATCATAAACATTGAAGCTAATTATTCAATATAGTTTATTAAATGGAAATTTATCTATCCTTAGTTAAAGAGTATAACAAGAATAAAAATTTATATTCTCATCAGTTGGAAATTAGCAAGCAAAGTGATTGTCTTTTTTATTATTCTTCTATGAATAGCTAGCTGTTGGCGAGTTCTTTGCCCTATATTTGACTATTTATATTCTGTAATAAATAATAGCAAAAGGATAACTACTCTCATTCATATTATTATAATAAATTGAAAAAAAAAACAAGTAACATGTTGATATTAGCATTTCTAGTCAGAAAAAAAGGTGACCAGATCAGAATAAAACTGAAATTACTAAAATATTTAGTTAATGATCTTGAGTCAGATTTATATAACTATAAGAGCAAGTTATCTTGAATTCAAAACCTTAGAGTTTTTTGTACTTTCAGGCTATTAATTTGAGAATAAAAGGAGTGAAAATTAGTTCATTATGTCCGGATTTAAGGGCAAAAGTAGAAACTGATCTGGAAATTAAATTGCTCTATTATCTAGTAGACTCTAATACATCAAACATACAAGAGACAGAGCTAAAGACAATACAACTGCTGCCTTCTATAATGTATGTGTATATATGCATATATTACAGAATAATTATAAATTTAAAAAAAAAAGGAACCAATACTTTCCTACTTCAAAATATATCAAATTGTTTTTACACTATTTTATTTATTTAAAATGTAAGTTTAGTCGTTTAAGGAAACAATTTATTTATATTAAATTAATTATTACGAAAACATATAATGTTTTGCAAATTTGTATTAAAATAACAATAAATTATATTATTAACATAAAATGCAAATTTTATTAAAAATATGCAAGAAACAAATATATATTCATGTACATATATACACACATATTCTTGTGAATCCTACCAAATATTTTATTTTACTTAAAATAATTACAACTGCATTTATTATAATATCTTTAAATAAACAATATACATTGATAATGAAAAAGATCCAATATTTTTACAGTGTGTGAAAATGATATATATATATAAATGATAAAAAGTCAAAAATAATATGAAAAAAAAGTCATTTAAAAAAACAACAAGTTTTTAATTATTTCTTCCCACTCATGACTTTGAGTGAGATATGTTTCATTAGCTTTATTTTTACCCAAAACAATATTTTATTTGTTTGTTAAACTATTCATAAATAAGAACTAATCATTTAAAATAATGTATTATGTTACGATTGAATCCACACGCCTATATTATTCGTATTATATGACAAGTTTTTGACTTAGACAATGAAAATTTGCAGGTTCCTAGAATGTGCGCACATTATCAGCTCCAGAATTTCCCAAATCCATTTACTACGGCACAAAATTTTCAGTTGTTTATGATGAGAATTTAAATATTAATTTTTATTAAGTGCATTGTCAGTATATAATACTTATATAAGGCTATATAGCCTTAGTACATGTCCCTTGTGTCCTTAAATTTTACTACAAGAGAGACCTCTACAAATCTAAATGCACGATCTGACTTTATAAAGATAAGAGTGGACAACTCTTATCTTCAACCTATTTTTGTAATTATATAGGCAAATCTAAAGCATTTTCATTTGGGAGCAATGCTTTAGATTTTCCTAGATAATTAGAAAAATAGGTTGAAAGTAAGAGTAGATTTGCTTATATAATTACAAAAATAGGTTGAAGGTAAGAGTTGGCCACTCTTATCTTTATAAAGTCGAATCTTGCATTTGGATTTGTAGAGGTCTCTCTTGTAGTAAAATTTAAGCACACAAGGCTTATGTACTAAGGTTACAGCTTTATATAAATATAATGAGAATTTAAATATCACAATACAATTTTGATCCCCCCCCCCACATTATAAATACTCTGCTTTAGTGATTATTAAATAATGCATTTTATAGTTACAAATATTAGAATTAAAAAAAAATTAAAAATAAACTGCCATGGACAAAATATATTTAAAACAATATATCTTAAAAACTGAAACAATTGGTAGGAACAAATATTAGATTTCACTCAAACATATAGCAGACATTGTAAATACTATTGGGAATACCCAGTAATAGAATAAATCATTGCCATACAATATCTTCTTTACTACAGTAATAAGTGCCATAATAAAAATAAAAAACAAAAATCAACATTCACATTATGTTTCAAGAATGGAGCAGTATCAAACAGTAATTATATAATGAGTATTTGGAATAGAGTAAGAGCTTGAATTATTATCATACAATATCTTGTTTTTTATAATGATAAGTGATATAACAGAAATGGAAAAAGCAAACAGTCATATTAGGCCTCAAGATTGCAGATTCCACTATTAAGTAGAAAAATGTGTATTTTTCTATAACTCCAGTAATAATCAATGATTATATTGATTTAAAGAACCACCTCTTTTTACATAATTATAATAACTATCATTCAAAATTTAGAAGTGGAATAAATACAGTAGTATATTCAAATCCATGAACTTACCAGAAATGAATTTCTGCATGAAACAGTGTGGTGTTAAGTTAAAGTCTGAGGATCATAATCCATTTATGACATTTGCTAAAACCTTTTATAAATCTCAAAGCAGTAAACTATTCAATTTTTTTTTTAATCGGACATAGTTTCAATAGCTCACAGTTTGAAAAGGTATCATGTAACAAAGAAAACAAACTCAAAAATTTGAGTTCATATATTTTATATGCAGTGCCACTTATACAAATATTGTCATAAATCATTTTTTCACTCATCTTGCACCTCCTATTAGTCATTAGCAGCACTTTATCTTTCCATCTAAATTTATTACAGCTCTGATTATTGACAGTTGAATTATTCTATTTTTTTTAATGTTCTTGTGATGTTTTTATCTCTACATATTTTAAATTATATAAGAGTTTACTTTTATTCATGATGTCAGAAAACCATAAAAAAATTGGGAGCCAAATGACAGTGACTATAGGGGAATTACGGTAGTTAAAAAAAAATGGCAAGCAACAACAAACTATTCCTATTAATGATTAAGTATTTATCATTCCTAATGATTGTTAGTTAGAAAATTTATTTTCTCTAAAGAGCTCTCAAAAATATAAAACTCAAAATATCGCTTTCAAAACATTAATGTTGTCAAACTTTTCCTAATGATAATCAATATAGAAAATATGTCTGTTAGTGAAAATTTATTTAAGTAACTTCCAAGCTTTTATTACTTTTTCTATCAGGTGTTATTGATTATACTACAAAGTTTATAAAGTCAGACAAATACTAACTTAAATTTATTTCTATAAAGATTATTTACAAGGAAATAATGTTTACTCTTCCAAACATTTTCCATCACTCTAAAGTTATGGTAATTAGATGAAGCGAGATACCAATAATACCATGAGATCACTTTTTAATCTGCTTATTTATATGCTTCAAAGAGCAATTATTTTAACTATTCTCAAGTTGTCTACTATAATCTTGAGTAATTGGTGGTCACTAAATAGTATAGTATTATAAAACACTTTCTTTTGCTTTTATCATTTAAAACTAATAAAAGATGGTGATTTTATAATACTCCACCCTCTGGTGCTCATTGATTACTCAAGACAGCTCTAGATTAATATCAAGATTTCTTTTAGCAGTTTGGTGATATTGTTATTGGTATTGTCTTATAAGCCAAAGAATACAAACATGTCTAGAAATATGATAGAAGTGGGGTCTCTAAAAATAAATACATGCAGAAAGTGATTTTATGTCAGCCTGGGTTTAAATCTTTATATTTAAAAAAAAAAAATTCAGTAAATTAACTCGAACGGTTAAAGAATAAAATTTAACTGTTAGAAAATAAATGACTTACTTCCAAATTTGAATCATAGTCTTCATTTGTGAAAGTAAAAAGCAGAAACTTGATTGGAGATGATAATTTTATAGCTTTATATTAGCTGGTTTCTATAGTTATTCAAGGTTACAGTTAATGGCTTTAGAATAGGATGAAGATGCAGTAAGATTAAGATTATTATGAATAAGATAGAACTTTTAATTGAAATCTCAATAAAATTGATACTGTTATCGTAATCAATCATATCTAAAATATAAACTAGTTAGAAAATCAGATCAACAAGGAATGTCTAAGGCATAAACATTTTTAGAGTTAATAATTAGTGAAATATAGTAAATATAAAATAAAATAGATATTGTTACTATTTGGAATGAGATGTACATATAGAGAAAGTCACTTAAAATTGACATATTTAAAATAATTCATTATAATATATACATTTAGAAATGTAAGTGATATTAAATAAGCAATAATTTTTCTCAGAGAAAATTAATTACTTATAATTTTAAAAAATCAAAAAAAAAATCGATTAACAATCTGCACACAAAAAAATTAATTTTCATTTTTTTTTTAAAAAGATAATGACTATATTACATGATCAACATTTCCTATGCTTACACATGCTATTAAAACAGTAGTAAACTTTCCAAACAGCAGTGCCATCCAAATCAAGCCATAGTAATCAATAAATGCTAGAAGGTTTGTGCATAAAATCTCTATCTAGTGATTACTCATCAAATATGTCCAGACTAATTATTAGCTTATAGCTTTTATTAGTGAGGAACTTATGGATCTTAGAGTAATGCACCTAGATTTTAAGAAGTAACACAATCCTCCAAAAGTCACTTTTAGGTTAGTTTAGTTAATTATAAAGCTAAGAGCTTAAGATGAAAACAATAATGTTTTCAATCCAAGCTAATTCACTTATATTGTTATACAGATCTGAACCTATATACTTATACAGATATGAACTCAGTTCAGTATCTACACATTTTGGTTGTCTTTGGTGTTTTTAATAACCATAGTCTAGAGTGTTGGGTACTGTTTTAACAGCTTGTGTAAGCATAGAAAAGGATGATCATATCATGTTTTAGTGATATTATACCAATCATGCTCATAGGATAATAGTGACTGTTGTTATTAAAAACCCAAGACATCAAAATATATAGATACTTAATTAGGTTCAGATCTGTATGACGTACAATTAAATTAGCTTAGATTGAAAACATCATTGTGTTTTTATCTTGGGATCACAGTTTTATAATTAGTTATACAGCTAAAAGGTGGATGCTCAAGGATTGCACTAGATTCTAAGATCTAATTATAGTTCTCTCAGATATCCAAAGCTCTTAACTCATGAAAGCTATAAGCTAGAAACAAGTCTGAGGATACTGGATGAGTAGGCACTAGATGGAGATTTTTTGCACAAACCTTCTAGAATCCATTGGTGGTACTACTGTCTGGAGATTTTTCTAGTGTTTTAACAGCTTATACGGTTTTATATCAATCCTGCTTATAGAATAATGGTAACTGTGGTTATTAAAACCAAATAAACTAAAATGTATATATACTGAACTGGGTTCAGATTTGTATGACTATAAAAATGAATTAGTTTGGATTAAAAATATTATAGTATTTTCATCTTAGGTTCTTAGCTTTATAGTTAACTAAATAGGTAAAAGCTGGCTGATGGAAAACAATTTTATAATATTATGTGAAACATGATATTTGTAAAAGTGAGACTTGCAGTTGTTAATCAGGGTCTTCATAAAAGTATGACTGTTTTGTGGTTCATTAAATTCAAAATTTAAAAAAGATTAGATAGATGTTTTGTCAGAAATCTGAATTTACATTGAGCAATGACTTAAAAAAGTTAGTAAAAAAATATGTTGGAAGATAGAATACTTTTCTTTAGAAAAAATTGTACAAGACATTAGGTTTGCAATATTAAAATAACATAAATAGCAGCAGAATCCAGAATCCAAAGTCCTTGGATCAAAATGCAGTTGTATCATTTCTGGAACTTGAATTTTTTTACAAGCTATTAAGTAACAAAACCATTAAATTATTTAATTTTTAAATCATTATTTATTAAAATGATGGAATTGGACATATATTTAGAATCAATAAATATTGAAGAATATGTTGAAAAAGTTTATAAAGAAAAAAAAGTCAAATAGAAGACAATAGTATTTATTTATTGCCTTAAAGATAAAGAGACAATGATTAAAATAATTGAAAGTTAAAGTAATAAAAAATGTTGGAGAAAGCAATGAGGCTGATGAAAAGAATCTACTCTTAGGAAGATACCTAAAGATGCTAATGATGATTTTCGCTAAAAAAATTCAAAATAAATTGAAAAGATGATAAAATAATGATGCTCGATAATTATTAGATTAATAGTTATTAAATATTTTATTTTTAAAAGAATAAAAAATTAAGTAATTCATTGAATAATGAGATAAAAGGAATAATGATTTAAGAAAAGTATATCCTTATATGCAAAATAAAATTACAAATAAATGAATTATTTTATAAAAAAAATCATTAATTTTTTTATTATAAAATATAAATACAGTATATATGTTTACAAAAATATTAATTTAATAAACAAATCATTTAAATTTTTTTATTTTTTTTCATATATGTGGAAGTGAAAAAACAATAGATGATTATTAAAGTAGTAATAGTTTATCATATAGAATTATCACGTAGAAAATTTACCAAGAAGAAACCATATTAATAATATACCTATTAAAGAGACTGAAGCAATCTATACTCACAATAGTGAATGTGTCATGAAGAAATACCTATCAATGAGATAAAACACTTTCTTACCACAATAGACAACATGCCATTGAGGATTTTATATTAATGAATTTACGGATTCTGTTATCACAATAATTGAAATAAATCGAGATACTGCCAAATCTCTAGCATTTGTTAAATATTTAACCAACAGCCAATCAGATGTCAGGGATAGCTGTCCAAATGACATCCAAACCCAAACAAACATCTCTGTTGTGTGTTTGGGTTTGTATGTCATTTGGACAGCTATCCCTGACATCTGATTGGCTGTCGGTTAAGTATTTAAAGAGCACTAGAGATTTGGCAGTATCTCAATTTATTTTAATTTTTAACTATCTGCGCTTCGCAAATTAAAATTTTATTTATCACAATAGTAAATATGACATTAAGTAACCTATTTAATTATTTAGCATATTAGATTTTTTAGACAGTTTAACTTTTAACAAAATATTATAAAAGAATCTAGAGCTTCAACCAAAAGATGAAATAACTAATGATGTTATTAAGCTCATCATTTATACATTTCACAATAATTAACCATATGGCTCATGGTTTGCATTTGTCAACATTCATATAGACAATGGTTAAAATTTTATTTTTGAAACAGATGAGATCAATGATGATGGGTTGTTCTCAATCTGTTGATAAGAATTCAGTTTCTTACAAAAGATCAATTATAACAAGTTTTATTGCTGGATTTAGAAAACATTATTTGGAATCTCACAAGAATTCCATTGTTTATTTATAGTTTTTTGATTACAGACTAGCATCTAAAAAGGAGTCATAATTTGAGTTTAATCTTAAGAGTAAACTATATCGTCTTCTGATATTAGATAGAGGAATATGTAAAATCACAGAAAGATACTGTCAAGATTAGACTTGAGATTTCTAATAATGTTTAATTGAATCCCAATTTAGCATAAGGATTTTGTTTTTAAACAGAGTCATATCATTCACCAAAATTATTTTAGACCTAAAAAACTCTATGTAAAATATTTGCACCAAAACTCTCAAACAGTGATAGATAGCTTTCCAAAAAGATTATTTCTAGAAATTAATTTTGATCTAACTTTAGATAATTAGAAAAATAAGTTAGGTTACATTCCAAGAATATTACTAAATAGCATGAGGTAAAATTGTGTTTCAGTCTATTGCCAGATGATATGAATATTCCCTGTTGTTTCAATGAAAAATTGAACAGATACCTACATTGAATTAAGGAATAGGATCACAATTTTGAAAAAGCATTCCAATCATTTTATGGTCCTATTGATAAATTTCTCTATTTTAGAATAGAATCATTGGGAGTTGTCAAAATAATATCATCATCAGCATAGAAGAATATTCTGTGTCACTGTTTAATATATTATATAGCGAGAAAACAAAACCCTATGATACATTTTTCTGAAAATTTATATGTATTATGATTATCATTTAGTATTATGTTAATTTTCTTTTGGATGATATTTTGTCAAAATTAATAGTTTATCTGTATTTAAAAATAATCTTTCTTATAAGCTGAGATTAGCACCAGTTTTTAATTTATTTTGAAAGCATTTTCACTGTGAATGGTTAAACATAAAACTTAATGTCAGCAGTTAGTTTTGTTCTGGCCTACATCGATGCTGTTCTGCAGGGATAGATTTTCTCAACTATTGGAAAAATTCTCGTTAATATGTTTTTTTTATAAAGCTTGTTCTTGTAGGGTATGCATAATAATGATTCTGGTTGATAATTTCTTGACTTACTGCTGCATTTATTTGGCTTTAAGGTTGGAACAATTTTGTCTTGCCAAATTTTCGGAATAGTTTTTTATGAGTAAAGTTACTGAATAACACAAAACAATATATATATATATATTGTACCCTCACTTCCGGGAAATGTAATATTAAAATAAAATGGGTCTAGCTCAGTTAATGATTATGCTCGGCTAAATGCATATAATTGACAAATAAAAATACTCTACGTTAATATTAATTATTCTACTAGCTCAAATTAATAAAACAATAATATTGGTTCGGTTTATAAAATAAATAAATAAATATTTATTAAATCATGAGACTTGAAAGTGAGATACAAGTGGTAATAAATAATACATTGAGCCAATATCACAGACGATACTACCTCAATGGTATAAGAACACTATCCCCTCTATTATTATCTCAAATAATAAATCTATAGTATTCTTACGACTCCAGTAATGACTAATAATTAAGATTACACTACTAAATAAATCTTAATCCTTTTATTTAAAATAATTTAGCTAAATAAATCTCAGGTTCTTAAAACTACTTTAAGTTAATCAAAAATTACTGTAGTAAAGCATGATAAGGGATTTAATATCATACTCAACCACACCTAACTAATAACAATTATAATAAATAATAATAATATACTTCATTGTATGATTTAATCTTACATATCTTTTTCTCCACTATAATTCTTATTCACCATAATAATAATAAAGAAATAATATAACATAATCTTTTATCTTTTGTATGATCTTGCAATAAATATGTGGTAGTATTTTATAATCCGAAAAATATATGTGTGGCAACGGATAGCATTATAATTCTTTATAATATTATAATAATTAATTTATGACCATAAAGATAATGTGAAATGTAATTTCTTAAATAAATAATCTTAAGAAAATACTATAATTCTTAAATAATACTTTTATTTATTTCTGTGCAAAATGTTATGTTTTTGTTCAAATCTTCTGTGGTTTTAAAATATTGCAGAGTGGGAAAAAAATCAACTTAACACACAAATTTTGAAAAAAAAAAAACAACAAGTTTAACAAAATAAACAATGATCTATTTACAATATTGACAATTTGTACAATAAGTCTTGTACCATTATAAATCTATGATTCATCGTACACTAATAAAATAAAAAAAATAAATTTCAAGTCTTCACTCCGACTTTAAAAAAAAATACAATTTTCTATTTCCATCTATGTCAAATTTTATAATAAAGATACAATTACTTTACATTAATTCTAAATATTATCTCTTACTAAACATCATTATAATATGCTTCCTTTAAGCATACATTGGTTATGAAGCATAAAAAAATAACATCTCGAATGTGTATCTTATCACTAAATAATTTCTCATTTTTGCAATGTTATCATTATTAAACACAAAATATCCAATGTTGGTTTATTAATAAAATACGTGGACATCATTGCTAATCATATTATTATACCCAATATCTCTTACTTAATATTATTTTAATATGGAATAGTTGCAATTATTGATGTACTTCTTAATTATTAAAATAACTACAAAATATACCTATGCTTATCCTGTACTGTTTCGTTTTACTACATTATCTATTTTGAAAAATATGCAATACTTATAAAATTTTAAAATATTTGAAGTTATTTAAAATTCTAAAGCAACTTCACTTCATTTACATTCATTCATGAAATTTATTTTATTTTCAAAATAAATATAGAACATATTCTATGATTTTTTTATCATTTAATGCCGTTTGATTTTTAATTTCATTTTGCATTGTCTCTATTCATCCTCATAAGTAAACAAATCTATCTTATTCATTAAATAACAGTCCTTAAACTCTAAATTATTTATCATTTCCTTTTAAAAATAGGATACTGTGCGATGTAATGCTTTGGAAAATCGTGATAGTGAATAGATGTGTAGACATAGGGAAGAAACTAGAGTCTCACTCAATAATACATATTAGATAGACATCATGGCACAGTGTATCAATAAAATATCAAAGTTATTACTTCAGCTTCCTAGAACATCAATAGTCAATATAAAATAAAAACTGCTCACAGATAAAATATATCAGCTACAGGGCTTTGTTAACTGTACCTGTATACTTAATAAGATCATAAAATTTTATTCCTGTTCCCATAATAAATCCTACATTAATAACATATTATTGGTTTCATGTTTTTTTAAAAATTACTACCAAGTCACTATCTTATAAAATTTTCCTATAGATTTATCAAAATCTACATAGACAATGATACTAACTAACATAGTCAAAATAACAAATAAAATTCAGCTGTAATTATAATGATCTCAACCAATCAACAAGAAAAGGTTACTTTACTTTTCTATCAATATTCTTGAACAAAATACAAAATGATTATTATCCATACTTTAAATATCTAAGAAATATTAAAGTCCTTTATAAAAGAATCATATAATTATTTATCATCAAGTTATATTATACTAGTAATATGACATCAAATTATGCATATCCTTAGAATAAATTCTAATCTTATAAGTTTAATGTGTGTATAAATGCATTCACACATAACTCAACATTCATCTTTCAACATTATATAATTCGTTGATAATCTGCAAAAAAAAATACATAATAAAATATCAATATCTACAACTATTACCTAAGTGATATCAACTTGTCAATCACTTATGATGTCTTCTTGTCCACAAATTAAAATAAACATTGCATAATATAATACATTGATACTATCACATTTAACAATATTAACATTTAAAATTATGAAAAATATTTATTATAAAACTATAATATTATTAGTGACTAAATTAATATTTATGTACTTATTTTACTAATTAAATAATGTGATAATTAGAACTAAGGTTAATAAAAAAAATCAAGACATAATAACGTATAGTTCTATGTTGAATTGTCCTTTACACAAATAAAATAAAATGTTTTTATTTTCCTTAAGTTTTTTTTTTAAAACTCTTGAAGAGTGATTGAAATCCCCTACCTTTGCTGGTAGGTTTTTGTTCCAACACTTGACGATGAAACTAGAATTTTTCTTCCCTGCAAATGACCGAATAAATGACTGACTGATGCATGTGTAGAATCCTTCCAACATGAACAAAGTTTTAAAATAAATGATAAAAATAATAAAGCGACATTTAAAAAATCTAAAAAATTAACAAAAATAACCATTGATCTGTTCTGGAAAAGTTTATAAAATCATAGTTCATAGTCTCTATTATCCAGAACAATGATTATTAAAATAATAAATAAACTATAATATGAAAAAATAACTTCCCAAAGTTTCTTTCCTTAGAATTTTATGCTGGCTTGGTAGTGCGTTAGACATGGTGACTTGACTTCAGATCTCCGGATATTTCTTTTTGCACATTTTTTTAAATATATATTTTCAGAATTTAATAATTACTTATTGCTAATAGTCCCATTATTTATAGGGTTTTATTTGTCAGGATATTTATCATTTCTTTATCCAAGTATAGTTATTTTCATCATAATTTCAATTATAGGTTCTTTTCAACAAATCATTATAACATGTATATTCTTATAAAATTATAGATTTATTACATATGCTTTAGATACTTTTTCATTTAGCTATTATTGTATGACAGTTTTTTAAAATTATCCATAATGTTTTCTTCAAAAGATAAAACATTTTACCTTCATACCTTTACTTTCCTCATAAAATTTATTAAGAGTTTTGTCATATTATTTATTAGTTTCTGATACAACTATCTAACTACTAGAAAATGCATTATTAATTTTAATTTCTGAGTAGCTTTCTTGTTAAGCTCTCCACATAATGTCCAATATATATCCTTACTTAATAAAAGAGTTCTCCTTGTTAAAACTATTAATACTATATTATTAATTGTAAATTTTACTTTTAAAATATTTTTAAATAGATAAGTATTACTTGTTGGTATTTCCATATTTTAATGTGAAGTTGAATTAAGTTTTGATGAAAATTATGGCAAGGGAATTTAACTTTTAGCACTGCATCCTTTAGATAAAACTTATTATAATTTATTTAAAATACTCTCTTTGCAAAATACTTTAAATATGTATCCTTATCAGTTGCAAATAAATTATAAGAGAGCTATTGTAGCACTGAATTTACTAATAAAACAAATTTTTTTTTAAAAAAAGCACAGAATTTTAGAAAAATTACCACCCCTGAACTAACTGTGCATCAGTATTTATACCCCCAAAAATACATCATTTTATTGGTGGATTATGCTTTTCACCTGATAACTTAATTTGCATATAACTTCAGTATCACACAATTAAATTTAAAAAATAAAATATGACTCATTTTTATTTAAAATATTACCTAAAATATTAATTTTAAATCAATTTTGTACTTTATTAAAATTAATTAAACATTTTAAAATAACTTTTAGAAAACAATATTTATCAATTTATTCCACCCTTTATTTTTAATGTATCTATTTTTAAAACAAATATTTAACTTTTACTAATTACATTCATTTTATAAAACTATTTAAACACTTTATAACAACTAATTTAATATTTGCTCTTGTGATAAATAAATAAATATCTTCAATTCTATAGTGTAATTTTTTAAAATAATTTTGAAACTTTGTTAACACAAACGCTAGTAAGCACATATGTATAACTGTATACATGTCACATGGCTTACAACTGAGACAGACTGTATCAAAAGTCTGTCTGGAAAATATTAAATGTTAATTGCAACAATTATTATATTAAATAAATAATATAATAATAATATTTGGAATAATAATTTTGAAAACATAGAATTAATTATAAATTTTCCTACCACAAAGATTACTTTTAAAACATATAATATTAAATATAATTATTAGATATAATTTATACTTTAAAATATAGTATTTATTTAATTACAAGTTTTAGCTACTAAAATTCAACTTTTAAAACATATTTTAAACATTTATTGCTACATTATTTATTATGGCCAGCTTTCCCAACCATATGCAATTAATACATTTAGCTTTATTTAACTGTTTTAATGTTATTTAGCACAACTTTAGGCATTAAATATTTTTATCTTGCTTTAATTGAATTTTTAAAAGATTATCATATAATATAATTATTGTACAAAAAGAACATATCCTAAATTTAAATTTTTGTAGTAAATTGCTATAATGAATTAATTCTGACCTAAAGAAAAGGGCACAATATATATATATATATATATATATATATATATATATATATATATATATATATATATATATATATATATATATATATATATATATATAATATATAAAACTCACACACCATATGATAAGACATGTGAAACACTTAAAAATTACTTAAGAATCAAAAAAAGTAAAATCTATCTTCTGCAGCAGCACACTTGGACCAGGCAATATATAAGATGGGCATTTGATAACCCATCTAATATTAAAGTTCCAATGACACCACAAACTAAAGAAGGAACATATTCAGGGCACATCATGATTTTATTTATTTATGAACATTTCAAAATAGCTGCAGACAAGACAAACACTCAACTGGCTCCCAGATTTTTTTGGCCAAGCTGAAACAGAAATCCTATTTAACAAAAATGCATTTATAGCAACCATACCAGACACAAGTCACTCAGGAAACCCTGGCATCCCATTGTTTGTTTTGCGACATCTCAGCCAATATATTACACAGTACTTATGTGACCTGATAAACCATCTATCCCAAAGAATCCAGCACATTCAAGGAATATATCTGATTACCATAGTACTTTTCAACAAGAAACCAGTACACACCCCCACCTAAGTGATCTATGACCAATCTCCATGGGTCCCCTACCAATAAAAATTATAAAAAAAATTATAAAGGAAGAAACTGAACCATACATAATATTACTAATTTCAAAAATCAATTTGCAAAAAAAATTCATCAATGATTCAGGCAGCAACATTCTTCAAGGCAATACTAAATTCGGTAAGACAAAAGAAAAATATATAGCCCAATAATAGTCCAATTAGACACTGATTCTGCATTTGAGTCAATAGACATCCCCACACTCATGCAAATGCTTAAATATACTGGATTCCCTAAAACACAATTACATTTAATAACAAACCTACTTTTCAACTGAGAAATCCATATAATACCGAATGGAAGAAACTCACCATCATTCACTCCCATGCAATCCATATCATAGAAATCACCCCTCAGCACATTCTATTCATATTAGATATTAATCCCTCCTGCAAAAAATACAGCAAGCATTTACTGGAATACAAATGCCTGGAACAATGCAACACATAAAATGTATAGCATGTATGGATGATGTAACAATCTTCCTATTCTCAAAAAAGCAGTTGCCTCAATTACAAAAAATATTACAGGAGTATACAAACAAATACAAGCTAAAATTTAACTCAGCAAAGACAACAGCATGGTCACTTTTAACAGGTAAACCATGCATACATATCTATCAATCAAAACCAATCCCATTTTTAGGATTTCTATTTCATATTGGGACCAATGGCATGAGATGTTACATACAGAACAAACTGAAGGATGAAGCACAACATATTGCTAACTTACTATCAAAACCTATCTTTCAGTATACTCCAACGTACAGCTTATAAACCAACTCACAATTACAAAAATAACCTATTATCAACCAATCATAACATTTACCAAAAAATTCAGTCAAACAATCAAAGCAATATGTAATCAACTCTTATGGTCAAAGAAAATAGTTGCAATATCAACTAGATGGCTCAACTAACCTCTCATAAAAAATGGGCTGGGATTGCATAATACTAACACATTTCACATGAAAAAATCAAGAAACCTCATAATTGCAATAATAAAACAATTCCCAAAGCTCAATTGCCTGATCCAAATTGATCCCACTGACATACCACCTCCACAGCAGCAATATATTACATCAATGATCTATCAATACAAGAAGATATCTAATATACCTAAACAATACACAGATAAATATACATACTGGGATATATATATAACCTTACACATCAAGAACAAAAAACAATGACCCTCCTCCAATGCTAGGAATAAACAATAAAAAATTATTACAAAAATATAAAGGATGGGCATTAAAACCCAAGTATTTTGATTTCATCATTAAAATCAATCTTCTTGCTATGCCAACAATGTATTTTATATCTAATAGGAGAATGTACTTTTCAATTGATCTATTTTGTGGACTATGCCACCACACTGAAGAGACTCTATAACATCTCATATACCAATGTACGGCACTGAAGCATATAAGGGATATAATGTGTGGCACTTACAGAGGACCAAATACTACAATAAATTAGATTATAAATGCATACCAAGGTAAATCAACTCCAAATATCAGAGCAGCCACATTTGTTCTGTATACCTTTTGGTGCACAAGATGCATATTTTTACTAGGCAATAATACCAGAAGATACCCATCCAATTTTAGAAATAAATTAACTCAGATATGAAATAGAGACAAACTCATATCAAAACCACAACTGTATGTGGCAACTTGGTCACTGCTTAAGCAGCAATCAATGCTATAACTGCAGTCAGTCAATGATCAACTCATGTAGCTTGCAAATACAAATCCAGTAAGATGGAAACAATATATTTAACAAATTATAGAAACAGTGAGTTTAACAAATCATAGTACAAGTGAGTGTGTTATTTGGTTTTTCTGATCTGTGTCAAGTCATAAGATGATTAATCAATGAACAATTCTAAATTGAATATATCAAATATTAAAGTCATAAAATCAATGTGGAAAAGATCTGAACTCAAGATATAAATACTTAATTAATGCTCAAACCATAACTGTGTGCCCTTTCAAAATTATTTTCTTCCCATGACTTATGCAATCTTATGCCCAAATATTATGTATCTAAACAACATTACTACCAAGCAAATAACAATGCTATCGATGTAAAATTATGAAAAAACATCGATGTAAAATTATGAAAAAACAATGTACTTGATGTAAAACCTCTTTAATGCAATAAAGTTCCTTTTTTAAATCATCATCATCATCATCATCATCATCATCATCATCATAATAATAATAATAATAATAATAATAATAATAATAATAATAATAATAATAATAATAATAATATACTTTTATTAATCATGTGCAAGAAGATAATATTCCAAATAACTTGCATAAATCATGTAGGTGGATATGAAGATTCAAAGAAAAACACTCCGATAAATCAAACTCTCAAGACGATATTAATTTCAAAACATTAACAATTTATTATAATTTAACAATGTACTATATTTATAACAATATCAATTTATAAAATTTAAATATTTGCAATATAAATAACATAAGAAACTTACTTAAGTTAAAGTATTTACTTAAAAAAAACAATAAAAATAAACAAACATTGAATAGCCTTCACTTCAACTATTTAATGTGGAAAATAGAATATAATACATTATAACAATAATACAATTATTTCTATCATCATGACAGCAATAAAATATTGACATTATTAAAAATAAACAATAACAATAAATAACTAATAATATGCTTCAAATTATTTAGAAAATAATTATATTTATAATAATGCTTATTAACTATGAGATTTAAATTAAAATTAGCACCTATTCAAAACTTAGCATATAACATAACATTGAAAAAGATTAAACATTTCTTTTATATACTAGTAAAGCATTTATTTCTCTTTACCTTTCAGATAAATTTTAATATTTCAAAGCAAAATTTAAATAAAAAAACATATAGTTACTGAATTAACTTTAATTATCACTTCATAAAATTAATTACTTTTAAAACATTTAAAAAGAAAGTAATCCTATAAATTTACTCTTTTATGAGTTCACTCTTCTTATAGAAAATTCAAATGATATTAAAGAGTTATATTGCTGGACATCATTTATTTATTTATTTTATAATCTGTTATCATACAATAATTTAGATATTCCACTTTCATTATTCTTTATCAAAATCAAATCAAATATGCATTAATATTTGAGTATAATGATCTCTAACATTCAAGCATTTCAAGGAATATCAAATAATTTCTTCCCTACATTCACTATAAGCAGTTAATAATTAAACATTATTTGTGATAGAATTTTTTCGTCCTTTTGCCTTCATAAAAATTTATAACTTTCAACAGAAAACATTATTCTAACTATCTTTTAAACTATCATTTGCGATGCAAGCAATATCTAGTGGTGATTAATAGTGATTGTAGTGAGGAACATGATCACAATAATAACTCAAAGAAGTATATAGCATCATAGTTATAGTGCTTAAGGTCACATTTATAGTACACCCTAAATTCTCATCATAGTTTCTACCTGAGTTCTTACTGAACTATGGAAAGAATGCAACTGTCCATGTACTAACTATATGTCCATGTATTAACTATACAGTCTTTTGTTACCTGTATTTAAATTATTAACTTATAGCAATATGATTCACATATAATTTTGGTTGTGATCTGATCCTTCGTGTCAGCTGCGGGATGATACTATTTCTAACCAAAAACACATTAATATAACATTCCCGGGCTAGCAATTCTCTATTAATATTGACTTTTTTTTGGTTTATAAATTTTACTTTCTTTTGTTTCTAAATTATTTTTCCCAAATAATATTTTTGACAATGGAATAATAATAGTTTTTTTTTAATTTTTATTGACAAGAGGGTCTTTTTTGGTGTATGTTCAAATAGTAATTTGTGTTTTTTAAATAGTATTACTATTTTTTAAAATTTGTTTGACAAAATTAAAGAGAGAATGGGTTTTTTTGGATGTATCTTTAAATAATAATTTACATTACTTTTATTGGTTTACATTTGATTGCCGATAACAATTAGTGGGGGGGGGTGTTTTTGTGTATGATTAAATAATAATTTACCTTTTATTTTTACATTTGATTGCAGACAACAATTATTGGGAGAAGTGTTTTTGTGTGTGTGTATTTAAATAAAAATTTAAGTTACTTTTATTGGTTACATTTGATTAACAACCAATTTAACTTTCTTTCATTTATAAATTATGGTTTTGGCTCCACAAATAATATTTTTGACAATGGAACAATAATAGTTATTTCTTTAATTTTTATTGACAAGAGGCTGTTTTTTGGTGTATGTTCAAATAGTAATTTGGGTTATGTTTAAATAATAATTTATCTTACTTTTATTGGTTTACATTTGATTGACAATAATTATTGGGAGGGGTGTTTTTTGTGTATATGATTGTCGACAACAATTATTGGGAGGAGAGGTGTATGTTTAAATAATAGTTTACATTACTTTTAGTGGTGTACATTTGATTGACAATAATTAGTGGGAGGGGTATTTTTGGGTTATGATTAAATAATAATTTATGTTACTTTTATTTTTACATTTGATTACCGACAACAATTATTGGGAGAAAGGAGTTTTTTGTGTATGTTTAAAGAAACATTGAAGTTACTTTTATTGGTTACATTTGATTGACAACTGATTTGACTTTCTTTCATTTATAAATTATTTTGATTTCCCAAATAATATTTTTGACAATGGGACAATAATAGTTGTTTCTTTAATTTTTAGTGACAAGAGGATCTTTTTTTGGTGTATGTTCAAATAGTAATTTGGGTTATGTTTAAAAAGTAATTTATCTTACTTTTATTGCTTTACATTTGATTGCTAACAACAATTAGTGGGAGGGGTGTTTTTGTGTATGATTAAATAATAATTTACATTACTTTTATTTTATATTTGATTGCCGACAACAATTATAGGGAGAATGTTTTTTGTTTTTGTTTTGTGTGTATGTTTAAATAAAAATTTAAGTTACTTTTATTGGTTACATTTGATTGACAACCAATTTTACTGTTTTTTTTTTCATTTATAAATTATTTTGGTTTCCCTAATAATATTTTTGACAATGTGACAATAATAGTTGTTTCTTTAATTTTTATTGACGAGCAGGTCGTTTTTGGTGTATTTTCAAATAGAAAGTTGGGTTATGTTTAAATAATAATTTACGGTCTTACTGTTATTGGTTTACATTTGATTACTGACAACAATTAGTGGGAGGGTTTTTTTTTCTGTATGATTAAATAATAATTTACATTACTTTTATTTTACATTTGATTGCTGACAACAATTATTGGGAAAAGAAGGGATGTATGTTTAAATAAAAATTTAAGTTACTTTTATTTTACATTTGACGAGGGCCATTTGAAATCCCTCAAACAAGATGCCCTTTATGAAGTGAACATTTCCATCAGCAACAACGAGACTTACAAATGAGAGTCAAAAAGATGTTTATGGACCTCAAGTTTGCATATATTTGTCACACAATCATATCTTTTATTTCAGCAGGATGTTTTTCTACTGTAGAAATGTTCCAGTGCTAGCTTCTGTGTTTGGCAACTCCCATCTTTTCAAGTTATCTGTATTCGAATTAGCCATATTCTTGGTCTTGGAAAATTTCTCTCTAAAACGTGACAAAGTGTGATTGTCAAAAAATTCAGCTACCCCACCCTAATCAAAAATTTAGGAGGCTTACAGCTTTATGAGGAACAATCACAATACTGTTAAAATTGTTAAAAGGTAACAGTACATCAATTCGTATTAAAAAAATGCCCCAATAAAAATTTAAATAATTTTGACACGATGAACTTAACCTACCCTTGTACGATATTGTTACATAAAATACATAACACAGTATTATGATGTAATGCATGACACAAACAACTATGGTATTTTCCTTTACTTTTAGCATAGGAAAAAGCCACACCATTAGCCGCTTAAGCTGAGTTCATACTCTTTCTAGGTTTTATCATAGAAAGAAGGCCTAACTCCAAGTTAACACTCTTTCTCCATTTTAGTGTAGAAAGAAGACTTAACTCTTAGTTAACAATCTTTCTAGAATTTATTGTAGAAAGAATGCTTAAAGGCTTGGGTGCAGCTGTGGAAATGGCATATTTCTAGAAATTTAGCTAGAAATAGCACCATTCTGCAGCTGACACAAAGGCTCAGATCACAACCTAACATTCTTCCTTAATATCCCTAGCACCCAGGATTTCATTTTATAATTACTTTCCCAGATCACTATCCTTTATCTTTCACATTCTGAATACATCTGCTAACATTGCAAAATAATACTAACTACATTACATAAAATAATTTCCAAACCACATTTTCAAAACAAATATCTAATGCCAAATTCAAGACACTTCAAAACATCATATACACAAATAATTTCAATGAAATATTCATTCTTATCATACATTTATTCATATATTATAGTATTAGATAATTTAGAGACCAATATTTTCATGTTATTGTATCTAAACAGATACTATCCATAATGATATATTAAACACTCATAATCATGTAAAATATATGCACTCAAGCATTCATAAAAATTTACTTAAAATATCTTTAGATACCTCACAAAGCATTTTCTTATGTACATATTACATTTGTAAAGTAATTAATATGTTCATAATCATATGAATATGATTTATCTGGCTTTAATATTCAAGAAATATGATAAATAAAATAAAATATAAATTAAAATATCATTAAAATATTACTAAAATGCATAACAGTTTACTTTTAATTCCAACAATTATTGGAATTAAATATAGTGATCCCTAACTCTTCTTGACCATAAAATAAGTTATAAAAATTTTATTTTTACTTTTCAAAAAATTAAATTTTCTGCTATCTAATATTTTTCTTTATTTTTAACACAAATTATTTTAATATTTAAACTAAGCATATTTATAAAGATAATTAAATATTATTAATAAAAAATATTAATATTAGAAAAATAAAAAAGTAATAAAATCCAAAACTATTAAAGTTCTTATTTGTTTTCACTCCTTCCAGAGCTGCACTTCCCCCATTGCTAAGGAGAACTGAAAAAAGTTTGAACAAAAAATTCTCTCTCTCCATCCCCATTGCTCAACAAACTCAATAAATTTCAAAGTTAAATCTTTAAAAATCTCAGTAAAATATTGTCCATCTGTACTGAATAAATATTGCACTAAGTCTGTTTTCTTAATATTTATCAGGAGAACTAATATTTCGATTTGAAAACATTCAGTAATACAATTTCATATTAAACAATATAATTATCATGTATGTATATTTTTATTATGCTTGTCCAGACTTTTTTATGGCAAAAGATAGTGATATTAATATTTTTTATCAGTAAGCATTTATCAAGCATTTTATAGAATAAGATTATTTATTGTTTAATTTTTCAGCAGACAATTTCATCCTTATTTTTTTTAAACAAAACATATATATTTACATTTATTAAAAATAAATACTTCTTTAAAATTTCAAGATTTTTTTTGTCTTTACAAATGCATACATTTCAAGCAATAATTTTTTATAAAATTATATATCTTCTACATCCAGGCAATATTATATAACATAATGATAACCTTTAAAAATCATATAACAATCTATCTCATTTTATTGAAGGAAATCATTTAAAACATATAATTCATTCATCTTTCTTTAAATGGTACAATTTTTGAAGATATATAGTTCATCCATCATTTTTTCAAATAGGTAAATCTTTTTCTAAAAATATAAAGTTCAAAAGTCATTTTCTCTCCATATTGCTATGCACAAATTTCAGATAGATATCCATTTAAGCCATTCTTTTAAAAATAAACTAGTAATAAAATATATTTATTCACATTCACAAATAATATAAAGTATATTTACATTTTATAAGTTTCTTTCAAAATTATTTAATTAATTTTCTAACAGCATTTGTTATTCTTTTTCTTCTTTTAAAATATTTAAAACTTGTTAAATAAGTTTCAACAAATATCCTTCACATACTTATAAAATATAAATTTCTTGACAATTAATAGTTATAAGAGTTTATCAGAATTATCAAATATAAATGTTCTTTCATTCCACACATACTAAATATATTAAACTTAAAGTTCTTATGAATCCTTAAATCTCTTTCAGTTATATGTTTTAAATTCTCACACCATCTGAGACACATTAGGCTGACAATTCTATTTATAACTATTGGTTTCCATAAAATTATTGTAGTTTTTCATCAAGTTTCGAAGTGAAATTTTGTTGATAGGAAATAATTAGTCCACTCAGACATTGAATACTTTAAAATAACTATTTAAATTATACTTAAAATTTTTAAATAAAAAAATTATTTTATAAAAAATTATAAATTTAAATAAGACCAGATTAAACAAACAAAGTAAGAAGTAAACAAAAAATATTAATAATTAATTCTGTCTAGACTGATTGAACACCTCTATTTATATTTATCAATTTAATATCATTGGTTAATCCAAGTTCTTAGCAAATATTAATTTACATATAAACCAAATTATTTTCTCTACAAAATAATTTTTTAAATTTTAACTCATCATTTTAACATTATATTAAAATTATTTAACATTTCTATAATATTAAATATCCTTTATTTAAATAATTAAAGTATATTTAATAATTTAAATTATTACTTTTAAAGCCAAAAATATTATTTAAACAATACAATAAATGTAATTGTTACTTTTAAAGTATTATTTGCAATATTTAAATGTTTTTAATTTTACTAACAAAACTATAAATCAATATTTTTCTGTCTAACAAATGAAAGCTTACAGATAAACACATATACTTTCAAGACATCTGACACTTTTAGAACATTCTAGAACAATAAATAATTGCTAATTGTTTAAAATATTAAATTAAACAAATAAAATAATTTAAAATATATTTTTTAATATTATATTTTTTAAATATAATAAATATTAATTAATTTTATCTTTCAAATGACATATACTATATTATCTTTATTATTTAAATGACATTAAAATAACTTTAAAATACTTTAAATATTTTTACCAACTTTCTATCTGACAAGTTTAAACATATTTTACTCATAAAATTAATATACAGTAATATAAGCTAATATAAATTTAATTTTTTTTAAAAACTAGCTATTTTTAAGCTCTACTTAAAAATGACTATGGCAAATACATGGGCACAATATATATTGCTGTGTATTCGAAATGCAAGCATTCCAAATACCAATAAATAAATTAATAAGAATAGTGAACAATCTGATCTAGTTGCAACACAAATATATATATATTGTAACGAACACAGACGTTCGTTACATTGTTTTTTTTATTTTTATTTATTAAACATGAAAGTAAATTAAAAAGTTCGCATTTAAAAATTTTCTTTTAGAATTAAAAATTGAAATTAAATATCATCTTAAACTCGTATATATTAAATCGCACAGATATAAAAAATTATTAAAATAAAACTGTATTAAAAATAGAAAAGGTATTTTAAAAACAAAAACTTAAAAAGATTTAGAGATAAAAATATATATTTGATTTGGAAAACAGATTAATTAATCAGAAATGGAAATGATTGTTAATTAGTTAAATGTAAACCAGCCTTAGGCATTTAAATGTAAAAACATCAGTCAGATAGGAAAACAATAGAAACTTTTAGCAAATGAAATAAATCCATTGGGAAATCGGACCTCAACGAAAAGGATCATCGCATCGATGACGTAATGTAAATGCAATCCTTCAAACGAATATAAAAGGACAAGGTTGAAAATTATTAGGGATTGGTTATTATGATTATTACGATGTGACAGATAGATGTTAGTGTGGAGGTGCGGGAGAAGAGATTGAAGGACGCACGTTCAATCCCTTCAGTTTTGCTAGTAAAGAAAGAGGAATGAACTATCGTTTTTCTACATTGAGGACCAGTTAAAACAAAAATCTCCGGATGGATAAATAAATCGGCCTTCAGAATATTAACCTCTTTAGGACGGCGTGGGAATTTACGTTCATGGCAAGCAACGGATAAAGTTGGATGTTTTAAAAATCGTAAGAACGTTATATTCACTTGAAACAATAAGAACTCTAAATTTTAAAACTTTTTAGTAAATAATGCAATATTATCCTATCTGACCAACTTAATTTATTAATAATGTTATTTGATGTATTTCTTTTTTTTATATATATATTTAAAATCATTTCCATTGATTTATTTACTTTTTTGTTCTTTAAGTTTTATTATGATTTCTGTTTTCCGTTAAGATAAATTATATAAATGTTAAACTTAAGTCGGGCGTGAATGGCTGTATAGATTTGTAAAGTTATATTAGGGGAGGGTAATCTTAGGTTATTTATGTCATTGTTAGATTGGGTCAATGGATTGGATATATTGATGTAGTTAGTAGATGAAGTCGGAGATTCGCTACTGGCAGAATCGTTTATATATACGCCGCACTCACCCGTTTGCCTATGGAAGGAATTATAAGACGGAGAATGCAGTTCCTTTCTATGGAGTTTTTTTTTATTGTTCTTCTCGTTAGATAGATGTAATATTCCTATCTGATTGAGAGTCAATGTCTTTTCTTAATCTCTTTGGTGCTGCCATATTCCGAATTACATTGAATACATCGATGTATCAGATGGATTGATGCCAGTTTGACTGCGAATTTTAGCCTAAGGTTAAATAGGGATAGAATGTTTATTGTCAAAAGCAAATTTATATGGTCTATTCATACTTGACCCTAAATAAAAATGCATTAAATTTAAGTTGTTTATAGACGCTTGCATGGATTGTTTATTGGTTAACTATGTTTTGCGTTTCCATATTTGATCAAAATATATAGACATTCGATAAATAATGATACCTTACGGTGAGTATCAAAAATGTATTTATTCGGATGTCTTTTAAGTTATTGGCGACAATGCCAGTATCTTATGGTGAATACTATTGGGTTACGTATAAAGTTCCCTCCGCAATTGTCAGTAATCAATAATTTTGTATTTTGATCGTTTATGTTTACTTTGAAATGTTTTTGACCGTGAAATCTATGTAACTGGTCTATATTCAACATGATAAACAAGCTTTCATAAATTTATCTGTGCGAACTTAATTAAAATGTAAAATTAGAATATAATAGTAATTAAATGTAAATTAAAGTCAAAAATCAAAGTTAAAAATAATGTTAAATGTTAAAATGTAAAACTAATACTAAAATAATTTTAAATCTTATATATATGTGCATAAATAAATGTTTGTATGCTAATTACTGGCAGTGGCTTATTTTATTTATTTTTTAATGTTGAAATCTAATTAGATAAGAGATGATATTATTAAATCTCTGCTACTCCCTGAGCTAGTGACATGGGCTAACGACCGGAATCAAAATTAAAAAAAAAAAAAATTTTTTTTTTGACTTACGTATCTGCCTACTTTATAAATTTTTCTAGGTTCAAATGCCTAGATGGCGCCCCATAGTGCAGATTACATTAAGTCCTATTCTCTGGATCATTACAATATATATATATATATAATTCTCTATGGTTAACTCCCCCCCTAATGAGGTATTGCTACACATATAACATATTATACACATGTATAGTTTACTTTGGTTAATTTTCCCCAACAAGGTATTACTACACACATACTACAATTTATATATATATATATAGTTCTCTTTGGTTCATTTTCCCTGATGAACTTTAAGACTGGATATTTTCAAAACAGTTACTACTGGCCTCAGTGTTCCAAAGACTTTGAACCTGGTCCAATTCAGCTGGACATGAACACATCTGGCTTTTATATAAAGCACTGTGATAATTACTATGAGATTTTTTTTAGCTGCAATCACTTCCATCTCTAGAAAACAGACACTTGGTAAACTCACTGGAAAATCAATTCTTCACATCTAGTTGCTATCCAGATGGTTTCCTTTGGTTTTGATTTCCTAAATTTTTTGGACCTGTTCAGTTGCTGCCCATGAACACACTTTCACTGAGTGCTGCACTCTCAAGCTACTGTCACTTACATCTCTCACCAACATGAACTTTAAAATGAACATGCACCTTGTTGCTTATTCTATTTAGTTTTTAATTACTCATACAATTAATTACTTTCTTCCATACATGATAATGTTGTTAGGTCTATAACTAATTACTTGGTATCTTAGGTATTCATTTTCATATAAAAAAATTTATAGTCTATTCCATTAATTAATTAGTCTCTTACCAAAAATATTTGTAATCAGCAAATGTTTCATGGAATTTATCAATCGCAATGTTCTTACCACAATTAACATAAATTATTTAATTTAATTTACCACTTATCAGTTAGCAATCTAAATATATTTCTTTAATATATTTTCTACTTTTTCTGGAGTGCACAAACTTGTACTAATGTAAATATAAATATTTTTACAATATATATATATATTGTAACAATCCGGAGAAATGGACTTTAACGTAATCTGCACTACAGGGCGCCATCTAGGCATTTGAACCTAGAAAAATGTATAAAGTAGGCAGATACGTAAGTAAAAAAAAATTTTTTTTTTTTTTTAATTTTGATTCCGGTCATTAGCCCAAGTCACTAGCTCAGGGAGTAGCAGAGATTTAATAATATCATATTTTATCTAATTATATTTCAACATTAAAAAATAAATAAAATAAGCCACTGCCAGTAATTAGCATACAAACATTTATTTATGCACATATATGTAAGATTAAAAATTGTTTTAGTATCAGTTTACATTTTAACATTTAACATTATTTTTAACTTTACTTTAGATTTTAATTTACATTTTAATTTCTATTATATTATAAGTTTACATTTTAATTAAGTTCGCACAGATGGAAGTATAAAAATTTGTTTTAATAATGTTGAGTATAGATCGGTTACATAGATTACAACGGTTAAAAACATTTCAAAATAAACATAAACAATCAAAATATAAAATCATTGATACTGACAATTGCAGAGGGAAATTTATAAGTAACCCAATAGTATTCACCATAAGATACTTGCATTGTCACCAATAACTTAAAAGACATCCGAATAAATACATTTTAGATACTCACCGTAAGGTATCATTATTTATTGAATATCTATATATTTTGATCAAATATGAAAACCCAAAACATACTTAACCGATAACCAATCCATGCAAGCGTCTATAAACAACTTAAATTTAATGCATTTTTATTTAGTGTCGAGTATGAATAGACTACATAGATTTGCATTTGAAAATAAAACATTCTATTCCTATTTAACCTTAGGCTAAAGGTTCACAGCCAAAACTGGCATCAATTTATCTGATATATCGATGCATTCAATGTAATATGAAATATGGCAGCACCAAAAAGTTAAGAGAAGAAATTGCCTCTCGTCAACTAGGAATATTACATCTATCTGACAAGAAGAGCAATAAAAAAAGAACTCCATAGAAAAAAACTGCGTTCTCCGTTTTATAATTCCCTCCATAGGCAAACCGGTGAGTGCGGTGTATGAAACAATTCTGCCTGTAGTGAATCTGATATTACACCTACTAATCACACCAATATATACCATCCATTGACCCAATTCAACTACGACACAAATAACCTAAGATTACCCTCCCCTAATATAACTTTACAAATCTATACAGCCATTGACACCCGACTTAAGTTTAACATTTATATAATTAATTTAATGAAAAACAAAAATAAATAAATAAATAAATAAATAAATGGAAATGATTTTACAAAAGAAACACATCAAATAAAATTATAACTAATTAATAAATATTTTAGTTTGGTCAGATAGGATTCTATTGCAGTATTTACCAAAAAGTTTTAAAATTTAGAGTTCTTATTGTTCAAATAAATATAAAGTTCTTACGATTTTTTTAAAACGTCCAATTTTATCCGTTGCTTGTCATGAACGTGCATTCCCACTTCATCCTAAGATTGGTATTCTGTTGGCCAATTTATTTATCCATCTGGAGGTTTTTGCTTTAACTGGTTCTCAATGTAGAAAACAATAGTTCATTTCTCCTTCTTTCTTAGCAGAACTGAAGGGATTGAAGAGTGCATCTTTTCAATCCCTTCTCCTTCACCTCTACACTAACACATATCTGTCACATCTCTCAATAATAATCAATTAATAATTTTCAAACTTGTCCTTTTATATTAATTTGAAGGATCCAATGGATGTTACGTCATGATGATGATATGGTCCTTTCGCTGAGGTCCGATTCCATTGTTTTTCATTCATTGGCTATTTGTTTCTATTGTTTTCCTATCTGACCGATGTTTTTACATTTAAATGCCCAAGGCTAGTTTACATTTAACTAATTAAAACAATCATTTCCATTTCTGATTAATTAATGTGTTTTCAAACTTAAAGATATATTTTTATCTTTAAATCTCTACTGAAAATTTAGTTTTAAAACACTTTTTCTTTAATAAAGTTTTCGTTTAATAATTTTTCATCTGCGCGATTTTATATATATATATATACGAGTTTAAGATTTTCAATTTTTATGTCTAACAAAAAAAAAAGAAGTTTTTAAATGCGAACTTTTTATTTTAACTTTATGTTTAATAATAAAAACAATGTAACATCTGTGCTCGTTACAATATATATATATATAAAACTAGAAATTTCTTCTATAAGTTAAAGTGTATACCTCTTATGTATATATCCTATTTAGCATGTGTACATAATAATAAATGTGTATGTAAGTGATTAAAAATATGAAATATTTTTAAAGTCAAAAGTGTTTAACATTTTTACTTTGACTGGAAATTTTTTATTCTTTTTAAAAAAATGCTTACCAAAACTATATTATAAATGAATGTCACTTAGTACGTATAATTTTACTTTAAATTAATTTCACCCACATAGTGTATAAATATCATTAGATATTTTTGCAGTAAGTTAATATATATACTCTTTAGATATAAATCATATTTAATAAGTGTACACAATTATATATGTATAAGAAATCAGTAACATTTTTATATTATATTATCTATATTATAAACAATTTTCTTATTATTTAAATCATAACAAACGAAATCAATAATGAGTCTTATTTAAAAACTTCCCCCACTCTTCCTAAATAAGAAATTAATTCACCTATTTAAAAAATAATTGGTCCTATCATTTTCATGAATATTTTAAACTAATGTACAAAATTTCATCAACTCATATTGAACTAAAGTCTGTTAAATATCAATTTTAAAATGTTAAAAAAATGTTAAATTGAAAGAAAAAATATTTATACTATCCTCTTATGAATTTATTTAAAACAAATAAAACTTCTAAGAAGAATTATTAACTGTTATAATGAGAAATGATTATTTTCCACCTTCTGTTTTATATCTAAGAAACTAGGTAACTTACTGAAAAGAGGAGTGTTTTATAGGGATTACCCTGATATTACTTAGTTACATACCAGATTTCAAGTAATTCTATTGAATTTAAATATGTTGAACCTCAATTTAAAAATTTCATTCTAATTTGAAAAAAAGTCAAAACTTATTTAAACTGATTTTTTAACTTCAATAAAAGCATTTAAAAACAGCATCTTTGAGTTTTCATACATTTTCCTCCCAGATAAACTTTATCTTTTAAAATATTATGAGTGATGTATTCAGGATTGCCCATGATCATTGTATTTAGCAAGCTGTATTTATATATAACTATAAAAACATTTAGCACATGATTTCCAAACTTATGCATACAATAAAATCATATTTAAAAAAACCAAAGTGAACCCATATCTTAGTTTAATCTACAGCTCCTTGTTAAATAGTTGTAAAACCTCATAGATAAATACTTATTTGTTGTAAACATACAGTTTCAATATAAGTAAGCAATATAAAACCATGATTTAATTTCAGTTTTTGCTACATATATTTTAAAAGTGCTAGATAACAAATATGTTTGAGAACTTAAATAATACAGAATTAAATATAATATTAGAAGCTTTTGCAATTTTCAAACTGACATATAAGTGATCAGGCTTATTATCTTTTATGATCAACAAAATCTTTTATTGTAATTGGATAAATTGTGACAATTAAACTGAAGTACGTGACAAATATTTAAATGACTTTGTCTAAAGATTTGCAAGTTAAGCTTCTTTTATTATAATCTTATTACCACAATTGTAATAAAAAAGTTGTCGCTATTTTTGTCCTTATTATAATTGTGGCATATATTTTTATTTTTAAAAATATTAATATAAATAATTCCCTATAATTTTTATCAAAGAAATTTTATTTCCTAATGTAAAGCGGAGTTATTATTTACTGCAAAAACATACAAATATAATAGAACTATTTTGAAATACAATTATAAGATATTTAAAAAAATTCTCTAATAGTATTTATGCAATCATAGACACTTTAATTATTAACTAATAATATTAAATAAATCCAGATATTTTAATCTTGAAATTACTTTTTATTTTCTCCTTGGATATTTATGTGTGACTGCATGAGTGTATTATATAATAGTTAATCGTTTATTATCGCAATGGATAGAAAATAAAGTACAAACACAAACTTTAATATACGCATATAAAATAAAACAATGAACGATATATTTAAGAATTTGCTACAATATCAAACAATATGTATATTAATTATTTAAAATAAAAGTATGTGCAGTTTTATTTTTAAAATATTAAAAAAAAAAAATGTTGAAATTATTTTCTTTTAAAGCGTAAAAATTTTAATTTTATTGGATATTAATTGAAAAAATTAAAATTCTCAAAATAAATCGTTGATAGGAAGTAAAAAAATATTATATAGTTTTTTAATTACTTTTATATATATTTATATTGCATCTAAGTTATAAGCAATCCTGAAATTTATTATTTTTATTACTTTTTTTATTTTCGACTTTTGATTTATTTATGCATTGGTTAACTTTAGAGCGTTTTCACACATATATAATAAATGTAATAAGTGCGCTTATAGGCAACTATAGAGAAGTTTGTTATATCTATAAATTAAATATAGCAGTTTCCAGTACTTATGGTGCGCGATAAGCTGTATTTAATTTATAGAAATAACAAGCTTATTACATTAAATATAGAAGTATAAACAATTAACGTCACTATATATATATAAGAGCTCTCTTGCATATGTTATATTGTATAAGCTAAGAAAATCAAGTGATAATATATATAAAAGACCCAGAAAGAGACCACATGTAAGATGGATGGATGAAATAAGAAAATGTGCAGGGGTGTTGTGGAGAAGAGAAGCTAAAGATCGGAGAAGATGGATTAAACTTGGAGAGACCTTCATCCTGCAGTGGATTGATAATGGTTGATGATGATGATATATATATATATATGCTACATGTATGTGTACTTAGGACAATACATATACATGTAATATCAATAATCTTGATACATATGTATGGCCATGATTGATTTTATTGCTTTCCTATATACATATATAATCTTTTTTCTTTTTCTTTTTTAAGTGTCATAGCATCGGCCGGGATGCGGACGCGCAACCCGGGCAACTGCCTGCAAGTGCAAGGCAGTCGCGCTGATCTCTCGACCGAAATACATAATTCAATATTTTAATATAAATAAGTATTGTAATGAAGAAAAACCAACAGATTATATAGGTGTATAGAAAAAAAAAAAAAAAATCAATGATAATATATATGTATCAACATTTTATTATACACAGTGAAAAAGTTTCTGTTACAATGAATACTTTTGCTGTGAAAAAATTGTGCAATTAACACTTTTTTCTCATTAACTAATCAATTCTGAGCTGCATAATTCGATGAAGTATTGAGATGGTACTACTGTGTTTCCTTTAATTCTAGTTCTCTCTACATGAATGCTTGCAGGCAGTTTGGGTATATTCATTCATTTCATTCATTAACGCCAGCAATGGATGAGCCAACATTAACAAAGTGCATTTATTATTCATCTGTACAATTTTATTATGTCAATAAATATATTTTTTAAATTTAAAAAAGAAATATGGATCTAGCCCATTTCCTTTCATAAATATATAAATATACAGTAATCAGAATTGTTTTAATTTAGCTTCTAAAAATTGAATTAGTTTACATTCAAATTGGTTAAATGTAACGAAAAATTAAAAATATAACATTAATAACTGAAGAAAAATATAAGAAAAACATATTAAAAATAGCCTGCAATAAAACAAAGGAATTATATTTAAACTAATCATTACATTTTATCGCTGGTAATTTCTTGTGTCTTAAAAATTACGATATCTGATTATTCATTTCTGTTGTCTTTTTTTATTATTTAAAATTAAATATTTTAAACAAAAATCTAAATCTAGCCACATTATTAGTCAATATAGTGTAAAAAGTAATCATAAAATTCATAAATACTTAGGAAAAATAGTTGCATTTTGCTAGTTATCACCAAATGTCATTGATATGCAAATAGTGGTCAAGTGTTATTCACTTAGCTTGAATAGTGGTCAAGCACTATTCACTTTCCCTTGATTATTTTTCTTGTAAAATTTGAAAATTTTCGAAATCAATGTTGATATTTAGGTAAATTAATGTAAAAGCCTAATTATTAACTTTACAACCGGTTGAAGTGAATTATTTCATCTTTTGGCTAATTCACCCCTAGTGAATTTTTTTGTAAGTATTATATGTTAAAATGCATGTAAAATGGTATATTTTAGTATAATATTTTTTTTTGAAAATTCTGTGCTAAAAGGCAGGAAATACAAAATTTCCAGTCTAACAATAGACCTAAGCCCTGCCCTGATATGTTCAGCCATTGTCTCTTGCCAAGGCTGTAATATGTTCAAAATTTTATGACATTGCAGTTTCCAATGACACAAAAACATGTTTATTTGCAAATTTATTACGGTTTTAAATATTTTTTTAAAAATAATTTGCACTATAGTTATTAGATATCAAGAAATATAAATTATTAATAACTTATTTTGACTTGAAATACTTTATTTTCAAAAATATAATGTTATATTAGCAGCTAGCATAAATATGATCTCAAACAAATTAAAAATTTTTAGCTTTGAAGGTAAACAATCTATATTATATTTACAGTAAGAAAATATAATATAGCAAAATTTTAACTTTTAAAGCATAATTCATTAGATATAAGAGAAATAAATAAATATTCATTCATGTTTTTAAAAATAATGAGAAACAAGAAATATTTCATTGATTTTATAAACTGAAAATAATCTTTCTAGAAAGAATGAGGTGTGTCTTTGTTTTGATTGCAGTCTCATTTTTTTAATTTTACAGAAACAAAATGTGAACATTTAAAATTTATTTCAGTAGTAAACAAAAATATCTGTCAAAGGAAGTCAAATTTTTTATTTTCTGGTAAGTAATAATCATTTTATCATATATTTATAAACTGAAAATAATCTTTCTAAAAATGATGACATGTAAAGTCTTTGTTTTGATTACATTCTCATTTTTTAATATTTACAGAAACAAAATGTAAACATTAAAAATTTATTTCAGTAGTAGACAAAAATATCTATCAAATGAAGTCAAATTTATTATTTTCTGAAAAGAAATAATCATTTTATCATATATTTTACATTGATGTGTGAGACAAAGAAAAACATCAGAAATGCTTAAATGTAGTGATGCTGCAATTTGGAACGATTAATGTAAAAAATGAGAAATATATTTATTTATATTTAAAATTTATTATGAAAGTTTAAAACACTTTGGTATGATTTCTGACTTTGACACTTAAAAACACTTGGAGAACAATGGCCAAAGTTGCTAGTTAGTACTTTGTGTCCACTTATGGTGTGAAAAATATAAAATACTAACTATAAAAATTAAAAATTTTGTCATAACTTGCTTAAATTTAATCATAACGTCTAAAATACCCATTTTATATTACAAAATATAAAAATATGGGAGGGATCATATCGCAAATAACATTAATTTCCATTTTTTAAAAATACTGTATATTCTATGCATGATTGTAGTATCAATAGAACAATGAAGGTCTTTTGAGTTTAACTTCTTATTGGAAAAAATAATATGGGTGCATGATATTTTATAAGTAAGTTTATGCCTTTTCAAACTATTACAATTTTTAATTTAATATAATTTATAGCTTATAAAATGAGCCAATTAAAAAAAAAAGAAAAACTGATGCTGAATGCCCCATTTTCAATGATAATTGAACATTTAGATATTTATTTGCAAATATAGATGATAAAGCTGTTTGTTCGGTTTGTAATAAAAGTATTTCCATTTTTAAAGAATATAATTTAAAAAGGCATTTTCCAAGAAAACATTTCATAAAACATAAACTATTTTCACCAGAACAAATGAAAATTGAAGCAGAAAAATTAAAATGTGGTTTGCATAAGCAACAAAATACTCTGAAAATTTTGTCAAATATAAATAGAGCTGTGACAAAAGCTAGTTACCTTGTTGTACATAAGATTGCAAAACAATGTTAAATCATTTTCTGATGAGAATTTATAAAAGGGTGTTTGATAGATATTACTGAATTATTATGTTCTGATAAAAAAGTGACATTTGAAAAAATGTATCTGTCACAGAGAACTCTTGTGAGATGAACTGATAGTATTTCAAATAATTTATGTGATCAATTAAAATTAAAATTGAAAATTATACTTACCATGCACTGGCTTTAGATGAGTCATGTGACATTACCAGTAAGAGCCAACTTTTAATTTTTATGCAAGGTGTAAATCATAGATTAGAAATTATGAAGAATTATTTTCTGCATATCCTATAAAAGATACAATGACTGGTGAAGATTTTTTATAGCTCTTCAAGACACTTTGCAAAAACACAATATAAAGTTGAAAAGAAATCAAGTCATATATCACATGATCTAATTTAATAAGCTTGTATTACAAATGTTATAATATAAAGTGGGACAAAATTGTCAACATCACAAACGATGGGTATCATAGTTTAACAGGAAAAAACATTGAATTATTAAAAAGAATAAGCAAATAAATAAAGCATATTCCAGGTATAGAAATAAATTTTCTTACACAATCAAGAAACCCTTAGTAAAAACGTTTTAAAACTGAAGCATGCTATAATGATTATAATAAAAGTTGTTAATTTTATTCATGGATGAGCTTTAAACCACTGGCAATTCAAATATTTTTGAAAGATATTGAATGTTTATTTTAATAATATTTCTTACTATATGAACATAAGATGGCTTAGGCTTGCAAAAGTGTTAAAAACAATTTCATGATTTGTTAGATGAAATTGTTCGCTTCATAAATGCTAAGGACAAACTGAATGAATTTTGTGAATTAAAAGATGAACGATGGCTGTTTTCACATCAAAATGAATTAAATTTATTATTATAAAGGAAAGGACTATTTATTTTTGATATGTATATAAATGTCTCATCATTTACGAGAAAATTCAAGTTATTTTTGCAACAATTTCAAAATAAATAGTTAACCCATTTTCCAATCTTTCAAAAAAGAGAAAAAAACTTGAAATGTGCGGATTTTAAGAAATATGAGGCTTTAATGAATTTACAAGATTTGATGATTTTCAGAAAATTTCTAAAGATCAATCTTTAGTAAACTCCACCATTTAATTTTAATGTCAATGATGCACTATCCTGTATCTAGTTGAAACTGATTAATTTACTATCAAATTTTAATTAATGTATTTTAAATATTTTTTATTTAAAATTAAAAAATTAATAATGCAGTGATCAAGTGGCAGATTTTAAAGCATAAAATAATCGAATCACGTTCAACTGTTTCATTTTCGGTGGCGCATGAACACCTTATTAATTTTTTAGCAATAAAACCATTTTATTATAACTTAAAATATGATATTTAATTTAAAATAGCATTTGAATATATTTGTGAAAAAAATATTCTTCCAATTTGTAATTTTAAAGTTAATTATTTTATTTTTCAATCTTATTTTATTATTATTTTTTTTTAAACTTCAACATACACGTTCAGAAGTTATTGAATTTTGAAATCAGTTTCATAAGTCAAATGTTACAATCTTTTCATATAACAACATATTTTTATTCCGTTAATAACAAAACCTTTCACTTTACCGATAAATATCTATTTCATACATTAAAAGATAATTTTATTATAATGTACTGAAATCGACAGCATTGTTTTAAACTCTACAGATGCAAACTGAATGTCTATAAATATATATTAAGATTAGACAAACAAACAAAAATATATACTCTAAGCTTAATTTTTAATATATAACGTTACAAAAATTAGTTTTGCATTTGCAATTATAAATAACAAATTTATTTAAAAATGTAACATGACCATGCAATATGTCAGTCAGTATTTTTTTTTTAGGGCTGCACTTGGGACATTAATGTTGCTAGTGCGGCTTGGTATGTATGAGTATCAACTTTAATAATAGTGATTAAGAGAAAAAGTGTAGGTAGTTATGATATCATAACATGTTATAAATGATTCTTACCAATAGTGAGAATTCTAGGAGTTTTGTCTGCAAAGCTTGCAATTGTAATTTCATTTTTTAAAAAATCTATACATATAATTTATGTACAGCCATATATGTATGAATTCATGTTTTTAACAATAATAAAGTAATTATTTAGTACAGTTTTGTTTCATTGAAGTTTTTATATTTGCATATTTCATTCTTAGAAACCAAATTTACTCACTTTTATTTTTTAAATGTTTTTTTCCCAATTATTGTATTAACCTGTTGGCTGTCACGTTCATTTCTCGATGTACATGGCTTTAACTCACTCTAAAACTAACAGTTTTTACATTATTATAGTGAATTTATGCTCATTTTAAAGCTTAAAAAGTACCATAACATGCTGCCCTCTCTAGAATTATATTACAAGTACAAAATCAATAATATTTAAATTTAAAATTTTAACAATGATTGTTGCTCATAGAGAACAAAAGGGAGCACTTGTCAACAATTTCCACCATTCCAACTTCTTTGTTTGATTTTCAAAACAAAAATCTAACTTTTAAAGTATTTTTTTTACATATTATAAATTATTTTGATAAAATATGCTGTAATAAAATTATTTTAGAAAAATAGTTAAGATTTTAGAAAACATTATTTAGTTTTTACACGAACATAAATTGAGAAAGAAAATTAATGATGTATTCAACATTTTCTAATAGGTAATGAACATTCTTTTTAGGTTCTCCACTATAAAATATTTGGTAATTATAATGTAATTGGACTTGGGCACTTGATGGCATTGTTGGTAGTCAAAAACAATACAATACAATGTTTGGGGCCGCGTTATTTTTAAATTGAATCGCTGTTTTTTTTTTGGCTATTAATTTATTGATTGCTATAACTTTTTTTTATTTAAAAAGTTGTTTAACTTTAATTTATATAACTTTTTTTTTATTTAAAAAGTTGTTTAATTTTAATTTTGGATTTAGTAAACGACAAGCTTTTTTAATTTTGAAATCGCTGTTTTTAGAACTTTTTTTGCGATGTCTATTTAGCGATGTCTTTCCCTTAATTATTGCTTTCTACATAACAAAACAACTGTATAGGGTTAGGGTTAGGTTTAGGGTTAGTTTTTGGGTTAGTTTTAGGGTTAGTTTAGGGTTAGTTTTAGGATTAGTTTTAGGGTTAGTTTTAGGGTTAGTTTAGGGTTAGTTTTAGGGTTAGTTTAGGGTTAGTTTTAGGGTTAGTTTTAGCATTAGTGTTTTGTTGTTTGTAATGCTAAATTAAAAAAATATCAATATCGTAACTGTAGTCGGACAAAAGAAAGAAACTCAAACTTTTTTAAACAACAACAAACACATATAAATGTCTTCTTTACTTATCAAACATGTTTATAATATGTGCTTTCTATGAAATTTACAAAAAATCGTGTATATTTTTATTGGATAGCAGAAATACTCGGCTTCTGTTTTCGGCAACTGTGGAAAAAGTTACGATCGCCAGACATTTTATGAACTACGTGAAAACGAGATTTCACATGCGAACTCGGCCAAATTCCTTTGATGTACTCTTTGAAAGCTTTTACACATTGCACCTTCTTTAATATGGGTGTGGTCATTTGGAAAATTACTATAAAGTCCATTTTCTTAAATTCATTACAAATACAAAGATTGTGTAACGTATATTGTGAAAATTTGACTAATAAAAATATATACACATATATATCAAACTGTACATGAAAGATAAGTGTGTGGATTCACAATAACTGTCACGAAGCAGAAATAGGCTATATTATTTCTGCATTATATCATCATCAATGGCCTTCTAATGACTAAGACAAACATTAGATGTTTTCTATAGCTATAATGAAGGCCTTGTAAATGACATTTGTTAGGTGTTTTGGTGAGCCAGAACACCATCAAGTGACCAATCCCAATTAGGTTATAAGTACCAAATATTTTTATAATTATAAATAGAAATTTATTTTTGAAAAAACTTTAATTCATTTTCATAATCTGGCAAATTATTAATTTGCTTTTTACAAATGAAATTAAAATGAATATTATATTAAAAGATGAAAATATTTTTACTGCTAACTTTGTAATTGACTAATCAAAAGGTTAGAGTTTTAAATCACTCAACCAACCAGAATTTTAAACATCATAAAGATTAAAGTTACTCATAACAACTTTCAAATATTGTTTAGACTCTTTAAAATATTCTTATAAATCGAGAGCAGATTAGACAATAGATTGAATTTCCCACTGTTTTAATATAATACTTTTCTAATTATATTGATGAAATAATTTATATTATCCCATTGAGTATAGTATTTGATAATTAAATTACTTTTTATTTGTCTAATACACATACTCAATCTGTCATAAATGCTCACTCCATTACATGTATTACCCTAAGCTAAATTATTAAATGATGGAAAATGGCATTTATGTCATCCCATTATAATATATATATATATATATATATATATATATATATATATGATATATACATATATATACAATATATATATTGTTGGTTACAATATATATATATTGTAACCAACAAAATATTAGTTACAAATGGAACATGAGGCCAAATAATTATATGAAAAAAAAATTACAAAAAAAGTCTCCCCCCCCTTTTTTTTAAACTACACATCTCAATTCCATCTCTATTATGACTCCTTCTCATCTCAGGTAGATAGTATTATCTTGAGCCATCAGTTGAGTAGCCATTTTGTTACTATCCAAATACTAACATAGTTACTATAATCATGAGATAAATAAAATATCTCACTTCAAAACAAATAAAAATAATCACTGCCATAATTCTCTTAAGATTTAGAGTATTCACTATGTTGGGAAGCCATTGTAACCAATAAAATATACTAGCCATTGTAACTATATAAATAAATATTAGTTATTGCAACTGAATAAAAAATGATAGTGAAATCAATGGAGTGAATTACACTAATCTCCAATAATATATTCTTACAACAAAAAAAAATTCTTTTCCTCTTTCTCTGTATATAAAACATGTTCATAGTTGCACACACTGGTACTATTTGTAACTACTTATATATATATATATAATTAATATACTTATATATATATATATAATTAATATTAAATATCATCAAGTTGGAAAAGGAAATCAAACTCTTTTATTCAGTTTACTTATGCACATATGTTTTACCTGGGCACCACAAGGCTGTTTAAACCTAGATAAAGTTATATCATATTTATTCATAGTGCACCTGGTTCAAATCCACTTGGTACATTCTTTACAATATATGCACTTGGATGAATGGAAAACAACGTCCTTATATTTTAGCTGTGCCAACAAAATTATAAGATCCCAACATCATAAATTCTCATTTAATATTCTCACAGATGTTACCAGCTCAGTTGAAGTACATGGATTTACAAATGCATAGATGCTCTTTCTAATGGCTCACAAACAAACTTAGTGAGGACCATTCTTTATATATGGCCATTAAACCTATCTATTTAGACCATTTATTAATGATAATATAACGATAATGATAATAACTTCAGCCACAGCTTTTGCAATTGACTCAACAACAAATTTAGCCTTCCATATACCTATAATCACTTACTTGAAACACTATTGTATTTAAACTGTGATTTAACCATTAATATTCACCAGTGATGATGATACTCATAACTAATCTCACAATGTAAAATCTAGCTTTTTATAAACCCTTATTTATTTAAAACATTCTTATATGTAAATTGTGATACAATGCTTAGCATTCATTAGTGATGATGAATGATTATAATTAAATGATAAAATTAAAAAAATAACAAGACTAATAATAAGAACATGAAAGCCAGGTATTGTATATTAAGATTCATTCCTCATGATATGTTAAAATATATATCATGTTAAAATGTTTCCCTTCATAACATTTCTTTATAAATAAATTATACACATAAAAAAAAATTTAAATCTTGAGCAAAGAAATATTTATATCAGATTTAAATATGCAACTAAATAAAAAAAACATTATAAAATATATATTGACAGATTGCTCAAGTACTGTTGATTGATTAACCCAATAAATGACAATAATAAAAGGACATATTAAACTACAATAAAAATATTCAAAGGTAATGAAATATTAAGTTTAATAACTTTAAAATGTATTTGCAGTGTTGTTATGCATAATGATAATTATTAATCTATAATAAATAAGCAAATTTTTAATGTTTATGTATTTAAAAAATGATGTTTGACCTACAGAAGGAGCTTCAAATATTACTTTACTTAAGTAAAATATGATTAATAAAGTGTCAAAGTTACAGATTCATTTTTTAGTTCTTACTAATGTCAAAGTTGAGACAATGGACTGCTCTCTTGTCTATAGCTTCAGGCTAAGGTGGCTTTGCTCTGGCTATTTACTCTGTTCCTTGTTTTTACCATTTCAGAGTTATTTCTGGCACTTTTGATAAACACAAAAGAAAATTTAAAAAAACTGATTGATAGATTAGTTGAGGCTTGATATGCGAATTATACACATCTTCTGCCTTTTTTTCTTTCTTTTTCTCCCTCTCTACAAAGATGATGATTCTTTAATAGGACATGGGATGAAAAACAAATCTCGGAGACAGCATGTGGTTTTGGTTTAGTTGACTTAAAATGCAGCCATTCTCTGAGTCTTAAAGATAGATATATGAATGTACTGAGACACTATTTAACTCATGATAGTGAAGATCCTTGGTGACAAAATAGTGCAAGTTAACACTGCATCCTCCTTTTCTTACTGCTAACAAAATATATAAACATTGAATTCATGTTTTTTCCAAAGTAGCAATTTATGCACTTTCCTTATAACACCACTTTACTTTTCAGCTTCTTTTTAGGGACTGAATGTTTATTGATCCCTCCCGAATAACTTAACTGCAATAATGTTCATATATCAGTACATTTTTTATACTATATTAAGCAGTATTTTAAAATTTTGCTTTCACTTTTTCCCTTAAGTGCAGGAAAAGAAAAAGCTTAAAAGGAAAAAATAAAACAACTGCTGACTACTGACTCATGTTGAACTGACTGACGGACTGACTCTTTCTCACACAGTTTTTTATATCTCAGTTTTTTGTAACTCCTCTAGCTTTGGCCAGGTCAATGTTTGTTATCCCACAAAAATCACTGTCATTTTAGAAAAACAACAGAATTCAAAACTGATGCCAATTAACAGTTAAGTAACAAAAAGAAAATTAATGTCTTTATCCATTTGTCAAAACATACTTTCTTCTGACAATTTAATGTTCAGACAATAAAATAAAAAAAATTAAAATCAAAAACTTATGTGTAATTAACAAATGTCTGTGTCTCTGTTACACATTCATACTTTTACTTTAGAAAACACATATGCTTTTCAGGCTGTTAATCTACTGACCTATAGATATGACCCCTAAACCATCTAGTCTAGCCTCTTTCATTTTAAAGAAAAATAAATGAAATGGCTATATTTAATATAAGAGTCTAATGCAACAATATGCACATACACAAATATATATATATATTATAACGATATATAAATATGTCGTTACATTAATTTAAAATAAAAACTTAAAAGTTCGCAAATAAAAGGAAAAAACTAAACGCTAAAATTAAAATGTTTGTTAAACGTATATATTCGCACAGATGCTAAACTTTAAAAATATTTTTTTTCATAAACAAAAAAAAAAGTATTTGAACGTATTTTTTTTAATAAAAAAATACAAGATTGAAATATAAAAATATTTTAATAAAAAAATAACATAAGTTAAAATAAAAACAGGTATTAATTAATTCCTGTAATCTGTAAATGGAAATGATTGTTTATTAATTATCTAAAAGCTGTTTAATTAAAAGGTCAGATGAAAGGTTAGATAAGAGAAGAAAGAGATTTTAGCTTGACCAATGGAAGCAAATAAAGGCCCGGACCATAACAAAAAAACAAAACAGTGACGTTTTTGTTCATGGAATCCATAGGAGGACTATAAAAAGAAAAAATATTGAGTTCCAGTCAGTTTTTTCCAACTTGATTTGATGACAACGGTAAGATGCATTTGCCGTTCTCTCTCATTTTTTTTTTTGTTTTAAAAAAAATAAAATGAAAAGACTATGATACCAGAATGGAACCAGCTAATGCTACCTCCAGAACATTTTCTTCCAATGGAGACGCCGTGGGAATTGCCAACAGGAACCTGGACTCTTATACCATAAGCTATATGAAATGAACAATTATTAAAATCAATTAAGAACTTTTGTCAAGTTTTATAAATTGATAAACAAGCCAACTTAAAAGTTAAAACAGACTCTTTTCTGACTTTTGTAAGTTTTTAAATCAAATTAATAATGTTTAATTTTATATGTTTTCCGATTGATAAACATCATTTCCATTTTTTTTTTCCTTATTGTAAAGATTATTTAAATGTTTGAAATTTAAGTTGTTTATAGATGCTTGCATGGATTCGTTTGCGGTTAATTATATTTTGGTTTTCATACTTGATCAAAATATATAGACATTCGATAAATAATAATACCTTACGGTGAGTATCTAAAATGTATTTATTCGGATGTCTTTTAAGTTATTGGTGACAATGCAAGTATCTTATGGTGAATACTATTGGGTTACTTATAAGTTTCCCTCTGCGATTGTCGGTATCAATAATTTTGTATTTTGATCGTTTATGTTTATTTTGAAATGTTTTTGAACGTGGAATCTATGTAATCGATCTATACCCAACATTTTTAAACAAATCTGTGCGAACGTATTTAAATGTTAAAATTAAGTCGGGCGTGAATGGCTATATAGTTTTGTAAAGTTGTATTAAGGGAGGGTAATCTTAGGTTATTCATTTTGTAGTTGAATTGGTTCAATGGATTGGATATATTTGTGTAATTAGTAGATGTAGTATGAGGTATCATGTTGTCGTATCATGCTACATTGAATACATGAATGTATCAGATGGATTGGCGCCAGTTGATTGCGAAATTTGTTGCCTAAGGTTAAATCAGGGAAGAATATTTTCCTTTCAAATGCAGACCTATGTAGTCCATTCATACTCGACCCTCTAAATAAATAGTAAACTCATTATTTGCAATCTACTTAAATTTAGAATTAAAGATCAATATAAAATTATAAATGTTAAATTTATTCCTCAAAATTTAAATATTATTTTATATGTGCGTAAATAAATATTTTTATGTGTTAATTTCTGGCAGTGGCTTTTATTCTTTTATATTTAAGATATAAAATTTATAGATTTTATCTCTGCATCTCCGCTGAGCTAGTGACTTGGGCTAATGATCAGAATATTTAAATAAAGTGTAATCTTAGCAGCGCGTATCTGCCTACTTTATAAATTTTTCTAGGCTCAAATGCCTAGATGGCACCCTGGTAGTTGCAGATATTGTTTTTGCGGTTAGATTCGATCTTCACATTCATTTCGATCGTTATAATTGGCATCCCAAGTGTGGCCTTACCTCAGAGATTGACCCTGAGAAGGGGAATTGAAAGATGAAATTTCCGATCTTTAATAAACACGAGTGCCCTGAGAATTTTAAAACGGAATCATGCAAATAACATTTGTTATTTTTTCTGAAATAAGTACATTTTGTACTAACGTAAAGTTATAGCCAGATGTTTAATAAACCACTAGTACTTTTGAAAATAAATCATGCCCGTAATATTTTTTCTGAAATTAGTATAAATATATTTGTTGTATTTACGTGGAGTTGCAGTTTGAAGTTTTGTTTAAAAAGTGCTGCCAGTAAGAAAAATTGCGCATATGTAGAGATAAATTCGAGGAATAAAAAACTAATAAATAAAACATAATAATAAATATAAATCATAATTTTTTTTTAAAAAAAGTCTTGTTTAAAATTTAATCGTTCAACTTGCCTAAGTAATAGTTAAAGGTAGGAGAAATGAAACTTGGAAGGGAGGGGGCAGAAATTTAGCTGGTAATAGGGAATCAACAGTCAACATTTTTTTTTAAATCATTATATTTGTGTGTAATTACTGTTTTGTCTTGTAAAAAAAAAAAGTTTTGTTTTTGTGATCATATATAATCAATTTGTGTAACGTAATTACTAACACTAAGTAAATTCTTTTTTTTTTTTGTTTTTTGTTTTTTGAGGAAGTTTACTGATATGTAACGATATATAAATATGTCGTTACATTAATTTAAAATAAAAACTTAAAAGTTCGCAAATAAAAGGAAAAAACTAAACGCTAAAATTAAAATGTTTGTTAAACGTATATATTCACACAGATGCTAAACTTTAAAAATATTTTATTCAAACAATAACTAAACTTTAAAAATATTTTAATAAAAAAATAACATAAGTTAAAATAAAAACAGGTATTAATTAATTCCTGTAATCTATAAATGGAAATGATTGTTTATTAATTATCTAAAAGCTGTTTAATTAAAAGGTCAGATGAAAGGTTAGATAAAAAAAGAAAGATATTTTAGCTTGACCAATGGAAGCAAATAAAGGCCTGGACCATAACGAAAAAACAGAACAGTGAAGTTTTTGTTCATGGAATTCATAGGAGGACTATAAAAAGAAAAAATATTGAGTTCCAGTCAGTTTTTTCCAACTTGATTTGATGACAACAGTAAGATGCACTTGCCGTTCTCTCTCATTTTTTTTTGTTTGTTTTAAAAAAAATAAAATGAAAAGACTGTGATACCAGAATGGAACCAGCTAATGCTACCTCCAGAACATTTTCTTCCAATGGAGACGCCGTGGGAATTGCCAACGGGAACCTGGACTCTTATACCATAAGCTATATGAAATGAACAATTATTAAAATCAATTAAGAACTTTCGTCAAGTTTTATAAATTGATAAACAAGCCAACTTAAAAGTTAAAACGGACTCTTATCTGACTTTTGTAAGTTTTTAAATCAAATTAATAATGTTTAATTTTATATGTTTTCCGATTGATAAACATCATTTCCATTTTTTTTTTCCTTATTGTAAAGATTATTTAAATGTATGAAATTTAAGTTGTTTATAGACGCTTGCATGGATTCGTTTGCGGTTAATTATATTTTGGTTTTTATATTTGATCAAAATATATAGACATTCGATAAATAATGATACCTTACAGTGAGTATCTAAAATGTATTTATTCGGATGTCTTTTAAGTTATTGGTGACAATGCAAGTATCTTATGGTGAATAATATTGGGTTACTTATAAGTTTACCTCTGCAATTGTCGGTATCAATAATTTTGTATTTTGATCGTTTATGTTTATTTTGAAATGTTTTTGACCGTGGAATCTATGTAATCGATCTATACCCAACATTTTTAAACAAATCTGTGCGAACGTATTTAACTGTTAAAATTAAGTCGGGCGTGAATGGCTATATAGTTTTGTAAAGTTGTATTAAGGGAGGGTAATCTTAGGTTATTCATTTCATAGTTGAATTGGTTCAATGGATTGGATATATTTGTGTAATTAGTAGATGTAGTATGAGGTCCGCTACGGGCAGGATTATAGATATACGCCACACACCCTCTGTTTGCCTATGGATGGGTTTGTAAGTCGGCAGAAGACCGCAGTCCATTCCTATGGAGTTTTTTGTTTATTGATCTACTTGCCAACAGATGTCACATTCCTGTTGGTGGAGAGTCAATGTCTTCTCTATTTCTACTTATTGTTCAGATGTACATTCCTGACAATATAGTATTTTGTGTTGTCGTATCATGCTACATTGAATACATGAATGTATCAGATGGATTGGCGCCAGTTGATTGCGAAATTTGTTGCCTAAGGTTAAATCAGGGAAGAATATTTTCCTTTCAAATGCAGACCTATGTAGTCCATTCATACTCGACCCTCTAAATAAATAATAAACTCATTATTTGCAATCTACTTAAATTTAGAATTAAAGATCAATATAAAATTATAAACGTTAAATTTATTCCTCAAAATTTAAATATTATTTTATATGTGCGTAAATAAATATTTTTATGTGTTAATTTCTGGCAGTGGCTTTTATTCTTTTATATTTAAGATATAAAATTTATAGATTTTATCTCTGCGTCTCCGCTGAGCTAGTGACTTGGGCTAACGATCGGAATATTTAAATAAAGTGGAATCTTAGCAGCGCGTATCTGCCTACTTTATAAATTTTTCTAGGCTCAAATGCCTAGATGGCGCCCTGGTAGTTGCAGATATTGTTTTTGCGGTTAGATTCGATCTTCACATTCATTTCGATCGTTATAATATATATATATATTCTTTGATTTAATAATATATATGTGTGGGAATGGGATTCTATTCCTACAATATATATATATATAATTTTTAGACTAACATATGACTACTCATAATCAATGCTATCATGGCAAATGGTAGTTTGAGTAATTGTATAGTTAGGATGATGGTCTGATGTATTATATATATATATATATATATATATATATATATATATATAAACGAATAATAAGCAAAAGTTAATAGTTAGAAACAAACTAGAAAAACTTAGTTTAAAATACACAAAGAAACAAAATATATCTTGAGTATAGAAAGATAAAGAAATTTTTTGTCTCTTTTTGCAATAGCAAATACAAAATCAAAGTAAATCAACATAGGTAAATAATAACCAGAGTTCAATGAAGAAAGATGGATTGGGACAGAATAGCGAAAGAAAATAAATGAACAACCAGAAGTACAGAAAGAAGTATGCACGATGAAAAAGATTATGCAAAGGTTGCAAGAAATGCAGAAAAATGGAGATGTTAAGCTCCAAGATTATGTATAAAAATGCAAAAAATGAACTTAGAATAACAAAGTAGCTTTGAATTAAAGTTGCAGGAGATGCAACAGAATGTAAGCCAGAAGCTACAAAATAGTAAGAAAAAGCAAGTAAAAGCAATGGGGAAGAGTGACAGTCATGAGAGGGAATATGAAAAGAAGAATAAGGAAGATATAGTTGAGAGATGACAAAGAAAAAAGGATTAGAACATATAAAAGGGTTAAAGGAAAATAACATATCATAAAAAGTATGTGAGAATTAGGGAAAAATGGATAGTGATGATGTAAATTTAAATAACAAAGTGATGGAAACTTAAAAAAAACAAGTGAGAAAAGGAAAATCATACTTGAGAAAGAAGAGGATGAGATAACCTTGAAGTCCAAAAAGAAAAGGAAAATGTCCAGATATTAGTATTAAAGCTGCATGAGAAGGGTATATAGAAAGATATTCCCAGGCACTTTTTTTTTGTAAATCATAAAATTAAGATATTCAATGGTTAGGCTAGGTAAACTCCAGTAAAAAATATAAATAGTTTACAGAAATATTTTAATATAAATGCCATGTCAAAAAAGAGCAATGTACTATGTATAATTACCTCAGCATTCCATTAATGAATATCATATAATTACATAAGAATTTTATTAAGTGGTATGTGGAATGTGACTAATGATAAATTTATCATGTCTTTTTTATGAAAGAAAATGGAAAGGTATCTAAGTATCCTATAATGGATTAATTAATAAGATTTTTTTATCTTATCAATCTTACGGCAATCTTATATTGATTCAATGTAAATTTTTCTTTTGTTTGTAGTCAAATCCAGCAACTGAATTTTATTAAAAAAATTGCAATCATTTATATACTATTTAAAGAAAGAGAAAAAGAAAGAGAGGATGATGCAGGAGGGAGAGGAGAGGAAAGAGAGAGAGAGAGAGGAGGAGGAGAGAGGGAGAGACAGGAGGAAAGGTGTGGTTAAGGAAGAGGAAAAGAAGAAAAGGGATAGAAAGCACAGAGTTTGTCTTGGTGAGGTGCCTAGCCCTGCATATTTCGAAGAATAACATTAGAAAAATTTGGTCAATTCATTTCACTACTGTAGGTAATTTATCCTGAACTGTCAGTGGGTAAGATTTTGATGAAAGAGCTGATAAGAAGTATGACTTGTCACACAGAATAAAGAATCCCAGTGTCAGGAATATAATCTTGCCTAGTTGAAGAATATATCAATAAAAGTTCAAATGACAGAATTTAAATAATCTAAAGAATGACTAATAGCATCTACTGACTCAGTCAACTCAATTAATATATGATCAGCTTAAATCTGAATGGACTGAATTAATATATGAATACCTTGAATAAAACCATAGATTTGGGAAAGTTTTTATATCAGTTTGATCTATTGTCTTCTACACAATTTTTTTCCAGAATTTTCTAGATTAACATCTCAAAATAGTCAGGTCAAAATAGTTAGGTTTTCAATTAATTAAAATTGAACATTCTTACATTTTGTATTAACTCTTTAACTTCCTTATCTGGTTAAATTGATCATGGTTTCAAATTGCTCAAATTCCATTATTTTTAACACTATGGTACAGAATTTATAGTCATTTTAAAGCTTAAAAAATTACAGTAAGATGCTGCCCTCTCTTGAATTGTTTTACAAGTAAAACCAATAATATTCAAATTGTAGTTTTAACAATGGAAAAAGAAGGCAGTTCTTGTTTGGTACCGATTGATTCTTGACCATATTGGACAAAAAAGACTGCTTGTCAATATTTTTTACTATTCCCACTTCTTTGTTTCATTTTGAAAATGATGAACAAATGTTTTAGACCATTTTAAAAGTATTTTTTGACATATTATAAATTATTTTCATAAAATATGCTAAAAATAAAATTATTTTAGAAAAATAGTTAAGATTTTAGCAAAAATTATTTATTTTTACACAACGTAAAATTGAGAAAGAAATCAGTGACATCGGCAACACTTTAATTTTTTAGGAACATTTTTTATCAGATTCACCACTTTCGAATATTTTTATAGTTATAAATAAAAATTTATTTTTTAAAAAACTTTCATTCACTTTCATAACCTGACAAATTATTTATATACTTTTTATAAACAAAACTAAAATAAATATAATATTAAAAGATGAATATATATTTTACTGCTGATTCTATAATTGACCAATCAAAAGTTTAGAGTTTTACCTCACTTGGCCAATAAAATTAAGTGCAACTGAAGGGGTTAATTAAGTTTACTACATGTCTTATCTGAACAATGTTAACTTTTATATTTTGTTATCACAACAGATTAAAAGTTTATTTTGAAATTAAGCATTGTTCTACCAAGTTTTAAAATAATCTTATATAAAAGATAAGATTTATTTAAAAAGTTTACTTTTTTATATAAAAAAAGACTTTTTTTTTTAGTAATTGCTAAAATTATTCTAATGATTCATATATATATTATAACGATTGAAATGGCAAGTGAAGATCGAATCTAACCGCAAAACGGTATCTGCTCTACAATGCGCCATCTAGGCATTTAAACCTAGAAAAATTTATAGAGTAGGCAGATACACGCTGTTAAGATTCTACTTTATTTAAATATTCCGATCGTTAGCCCAAGTCACTAGCTCAGCGGAGACGCAGAGATAAAAATCTATATCTTAATTTATATCTTAAATATCAATAAATAAAAGCCACTGCCAGAAATTAACACATAAAAATATTTATTTACGCACATATAAAATAACATTTAAATTTTGAGGAATAAGTTTAACATTTTAGATTTTTATATTAACTTTTAATTTTACATTTAACTAAGTTTCAATGAGTTTAATATTTTATTTAGATAGTCAAGTATGAATAGACTACATAGATCTGCATTTGAAAAGAAAATATTCTATCCCTATTTAACCCTAGGCTAAAATTCGCAGTCAAACTGGCATCAATTCATCTGATACATCGATGTATTCAATGTAATACGGAATACGACAGCACCAAAAAGATTAAGAGAAGGCATTGACTCTCATCAGATAGGAATATTACATCTATCTAACGAGAAGAACAATAAAAAAAAACTCCATAAAAAGGAACTGCATTCTCCATCTTATAATTCCTTTCATAGGCAAACATATGAGTGCAGCGTAAATATAAATGATTCTGCCAGTAGCAAATCTCCGACTACATCTACTAACTACATCAATATATCTAATCCATTGACCCAATTTAACAATGAAACAAATAACCTAAGATTACCCTCCCTTAATATAACTTTACAAAACTATATAGCCATTCACGCCTGACTTAAATTTAACATTTAAATACATTCACACAGATTTGTTTAAAAATGTTGGGTATAGATCGATTACATAGATTCCACGGTCAAAAACATTCCAAATTAAACACAACCGATCAAACTACAAAGTCATTCGATAACGTCAATTGCTGAGGGAATACAGGAGACCCTTTGGTGTTCATCGTAAGACACCCTATGACATCATTGACTTATATATTCTAATCGACTGTGAAAACCACAACATAATCAACCGCTAATGAATCTCTGCAATGTCTATACCCAACTTAAATGTAATGCATTTAATAATTTCTACAATAAATATTACCACAAATAAATATAATAAAATGAAAATGATTTTAGCTAAACTTAACTATATAAATTTAAACAATCAATTATTAATTTGAAAATCAAATAAGAGTTCATTTTAAAATTTAAATTAGCTGAATCTTTAAAAAAAATCAATGACGAAAGTTCTTAATTACTTTTTTGGTTGTTGTTAATTTGTAAAGTTCATAGCTCATGGTAGAAGAGTCCAGGTTTCTACTTTTAATTCCCGCGACGCCTCCATTGGAAGATAATGTTCTGGAGATGGCAATAGCTGGTTCAAGGTATCACAGTCTTTTCATTTTTCCTTTTTAAATAGAGAGTGTGGTATGTGCATCCTACCACCTCTCAAACACACAATGCTGGAACTGCCCGAAAAAAACTGTATTTCCCTTTTTATATTATCCACACAGATTCAATCAACAAAATGTCACTAATCCATCACTTTCGTTAGGGTCTGAGCCAAGGCTTAATGCTTCCATTGGTCAAGCTAATTTCTCTTTTCTTCTTATCTATCTTTCATCAGATCATTTTAATTATACAAGAGCCCACGGCTAGCTTGCTTTTCAAACAATTTATAAACAATCATTTTCATTTACAGATTACAAGAATTAATTAATACCTGTTTTTATTTTTAAATCTTATACTTTTTTTTTTTATAAAAAAGTACGTTCAAATACTTATTTATTTGTTTTTTTTTAAAAAAAAATTTTTTTTTAAAGTTTGGCATCTGTGCAAATGTATATACGTTTAACAAACATTTTAATTTTAGCGTTTAGTTTTTTACTTTTATTTGCGAACTTTTAAGTTTTTATTTGAAATTAATGTAACGACATATTTATATATTGTTACAATATATATATATATATATGGGCATGTGTTTCTATAGATTGCTTAACTCAGCCATTACATTAGCTAAATAGAATTATATACTATTAAATTTGTAAAATCTAAATTGGAATATTTTTATTACTGGATGCACAATGTTTGTATATATGTATTGACTTTATCATTGCTTACCATTAAAAATGTATATCTGGAAACCACATTTTAAATATTGTTATATTTAGAAATGAATCAGAATGATAATATAGTGAAGCAGTCAATGTGATACTCAGATCAAGCTTCACAGCCCATTTTGAATCTCCCACCACCAAACCACATTCAGCTCTATCTTTATGTATACATATCATTTATTAATATTTTTTTGCTTAATTATTAAAATAATAACTGGCATAAATATTTACTAACATCTTAATGTAATCTAAATATTTTAAATAAATACATATTTTATTTTATATTATTCATATATGTGTGTAATGGATCATTCACTTCAGGATAAAGGTCTCTCCACATTACTCATGCATACTTTTTTATTTCATCCACCCATCTCACAATGTTGTCTCTTTCTGGGTCTTTTACAATATCTTGGAATCCAGTTTAAGATTTCAATTGTCCATCTATTATCATCTCTCCTAGAAATATGTCCGGCTCAACTCCACTTCAGTCTTTTAATTTTTTCAATGAGGTCAGTAACATCTGTTTGTTCTCTTACCCACATATTGTGTATTCGATCTCTTCTTGTTATTCTCAATGTGCATCTTTCCATCTTCTTTTAGTGGCATGAAATCTCTGTATTGCTTTTCTATTAAGTGTCCAAGTCTCAGATTCATATTGTAAGGTGTTTATAATATCAAAATATATTATGGTAATTTGTATTTTTAAAATTATATTAAATTTTACTATTTATTTTAGTAATGGTGGTCAGAAAAGAAAAGTCTGATGCAATCCTGCTGAATATTCTCAAATGCAATTAAGTCAATTAACTGGAAATCCATTCGTCCAAATTAAAATGTTATAATTTTAGAAAAGTAATGTAAAATCCATTAGTGGAAATTTTATCCACTTTAAATTTATTTTAAAATCTCAGATTATATTTTAAAACAATCGTTTGAAAAATTCTTAGCAGGATTGCATTGTCTTTAAAACTTATGGGAACAAAGATATGCATCCAGTCTACAACTTGAAAATCGATAAAGTAGATAAATTGCCTTAGGTGAACTAGCTAAAAGCATTCCAGAACAATTTTAAAATCATATAAATAGTGCTGGATTTTAACACCCAGGGAGAGCAAATAATTTGAGAAGAGCAATGGCCAACAACATCCACACCCATTGCATTTTTGAGTCAATATCATGAGTAGGTAAAAACTTCACATTTCTCACTATTTCAGAATACCATCTTTCCCAATACCACTACACAGGATCCAGATACTCATGAACTGTTACTATGTGCCTATATACTAAATAATGAAAGTGCTACTTGCCTGACCAACCTGAACAAACTAGATCTAGTCTACGATGGGCTTTTCAAATCATCAAAGAATTATTGTCAATACTGAACAAGGCAATAAATCCATGTTGCTGCTATAACTCATAAATTTACATGTATAATCTAAATTTAAAACTGTATTACTTGTATAACCATTCCTTTAAATATAATGTAATATTTTTTTAGCTGATCAGAAGATCTGATATTCATTATCAACTGAATAATTTGTAAAATCTTATCTTATTGTTAAAATATATTCCACTCTCTAAAACTCTCTTAATCTTTCTCCAATCATTAAGCCTCTAGTAATACTTTTAATTTCTTATTTCATTTTCATGTGGCAACATTTCATATTTTGATTATTATATTTTGTATTTTAAATAATATGCCAATAATTTTCTATATTTGCAAGAATATTCGCTCTTCTTTTAACTCCCTCCCCCCTTCTTATCATGGGGAGATCAGTTTAGTTTTTTTTAGTTAAAAAAGTTTGTTATTTAAATTACAGTGGATGCTTGCAGATTTGGAAAAAAATAACTTAATTATATTATAGTGTATTTATCAAAAAACAAAGTAGAAATCTGTTTATCTAAGAAATTTTTTTTTCTTCAAAATAATAGCACTAATTCTAAAAGTCCAAATTTTTTTTATGTGAATTTAAATCAATATTTTTTTTTTATGAAATAAATAACCACCACCTAACTCTCTCTCATATATATATATATATATATATATATATATATATATATATATATATATATATATATATATATATATATATATATATATATATATATATATATATATATATATATATATATAATGATGTGTACCACATCATCAAAGCACTTAGAACCTAATTTTCATGTTTGTTTTAACATTTGTGGGAAGTTTTATATATAAATTAATGTAACGGGGAAAGGGGATTTCTATTTCGATATTTTGTCATTTTATTAATGAATTTAAGCTGTCCCTTATGGTTTAGTATTTAAATCATACAATTACATGGGATATTCCATAATATATAGATATTAATTAATTAAGTATTCTTTTAAAGTTTGATATGTGTTGTTCCAAGCATTGCGTTCATACTGGTCACCTTGTTCATTTATATGTGTTTGTGCTTCACTCTACCTGGGTGTATCATAAAGCTGAACCCTGTCTCATATCTACAAATTCATGAACCAGGCTCTTAACCTCTCTTCCCCAGGGAATTATCTGGTCACTTGAGCTAGGTCCATATGGGAATTGCTCCAGAAAAAAAAACCGGCCCATAAAAACTCACAGCAGACTGTTCTTCATTTGATAAGCTGATTCTGCCAAAGCTTGCAGACATATATATCGGTCTTTATTTCTTTCAATGAATTTTTTAGAAGCACCTTTTTGGATCCATGACTGGATCACATAAGTATTCCACCATGCTTGCACTGCCCTTTTTGTTCTAGTTCCAAACAAAGCCTATTAATATCCATAAGCCGTAATGTTCTGATTGTACTAAGCAGATTTCTTTATGAGATTTATTGATATTTTCATGTGTGCATCATTTTATGACACAATTATATATATATTAAATTAACTCTCCCACACATGTTTCTTACTAGTATAAACTGAGAGTAGTTTACTTATTAATGTAAAGTGTATTTTTATAATAAAGTTGATAATTCTAAATATTCAGTCAAGTGCTATATTTTGTTCTTTTTTCTAGGGGTGAATTTAAGATTTATTTACACACTCAAATAGTGCTATTAAAACTGTATTTGCAGATATTATTGTTTATCAATTATTGACATATAAATCAACTGCAATAAAAATAATAAAGTAATGAAACTATTTGTAACTTCTTAAATTATAAAAGTAAATTCCATGTTATATAATATAAAGAGGCCAGTGAAGACTAATGGAGAAATATAATAACTCACACATCTTTTATTTAAATTAATAAATCATACATATATTCTAACTTGCCAAATCATTGTTTCTTTTATTTAAAATGTCATATTTTGATTAATAAATTATGCTTGCTATCACTAGATGATCTCCCACTAAACCTATATATATATATATATATATATATATATATATATATATATATATATATATATATATATATATATATATATAAATTAATATGAAAAGTCACGATCTTTAAATGTATCAAATGTTGTGTATTTTATACTAAAAGGTTTCATTAGTTCATTTCCAATTTAGAGTCTCTTTGTGTCTCTGCTTTTCAATGCCAGCAGAGAGAGATAAATTAAATTGGTATCATTGGAATTATTGCTCATAAGTTGGTAGATCTAGAAAATAGGCAAATAGAGCAGAATTCATGAGTGTTCCTGAATTATATATCTAGCACATGATTGGACTTGAGGTACTTTTGCCTAGATGCTAGATTTTTTTATATGAACAGACAAAACTGACCAGTACAGTTTTTTTTGCCCCAGGTTTGGTTGCCCAACATGATGCCATTAATTATTCTCACACCCTGCAGCACTTTGAGTAATGGATTTTAGTACATATATAATGTTTTTTTTCTGAATAATACTGAATAATGTATATGTGTAAAAAAATTTATTTCCCCTGGGTTTGTACACCTAATTCATGTGATTTTTATATTATTATACGCACTCTGAACAAGTCATTATTAATCTATATATGTATTTTTTTTTCCAGTAATAATGTCGAGCATATATGTAATTTTTCCCCATAAATAATGTTTAGTAATATATTTGTATGATTGGATAATATTTATGGAATATTTAAATTTATTATTACTACTAATAGTAAAGTTAGTTAATATTAAACTAAGTATTTATGTCTTTATTCTTGTACACCAGTGTTCAACAGAATCTATTGCTATCCAAAAGATAGCATTAGATAATAATAAAGTTTAATGTATATGTTTAGATTCTAGATTATTTTTTGGAATTATGTAGATAGTGTTATTAAATATATGATTGCTACATCATTTATCACCAGATCACTCATATACTAAGTGATCTTGAGTTGATTTTACTGATCTCAGCTTAATGATTAAAGTACACGATTAGCATTTGGTTTGATGATAATCATTAGACTCAGATTCTACACTATTTTAAATTCAGTCATAAATAACAGCATTTGATTTTTTTTCACATTATTTTACTTCCATTTTAATTGTCTAAAGAGCAAAATAAAACATCAACATATAATCAGGTTTTTACATCTATATAAATATTTTTCTATATTATAGTTGTATTGCGTTTACTCTAAAAATATATTTTATTACATTATACGGATTTAACCAAAAGTTCTTCTGCAAATTGAACGACTGTATATAATAGTTCATTAATGTTATATTTATTATTTTTATTGTAGTTACAATAGTTTTTTACATTCAAATATCAGCCTTTCAAGCTAATTGTGCATACGCTTTTGCGAGTGTTAATAATAATAAATGAATACTTTCCTCTCCAATACAAGATATAGTATTTATGCAGGAATAAAATGAATCCACTTATTCCTACAACTCAAATGCTTATATATGAGCAAATCTGAAGTACTGGCAAGGAAAGTGTAAGGATGGACCACTCACTTTAAATTACTATATACGATATCTGAATGAATGATGACGGTGAAATTGTCTAGAATTTACTAAATGTCACTCTAACTGAAACTTAATCATATGTAAATAAGCATTTATTTTTATATAGCACATGTTTACAATTGTATTACATTCAAATAACAGCCTTTCAAGCTAATTAATTGACATTTTATTTGTATTATATATGTATATATAAGTCTTTATCTTATTATGTCACTCAAAAATATTCACAGGAATTTTTTCTACTTACATTCTAGAAAAAGTAATTTGCATTATTTGTTCTAGAGCTGCTAGTGTAATTTGAATAATCAATGGATATTATGTTGCAGTGCTATATCCATATTCCAAATTTCTTTTTAGATATATATTATCTTCAATCAAGAACAGGAATGTCAAACAATCTAACTCTTCTTTTATTTGGAAATAGGTGCCTTTTGGTAAAAAGAAAATTAAAATGAATTAGTATCCTAAAAGTATATGATAAATAAAAGCAAAGAAAGATATATAGTGTTTTATAGGTACATATCACTCAAACCAAGGGATAAAATATGCATACAGTAACACAAATCTGAGGTCAATAAAATATATAGCCTCAAGAAGTTATCTTCTATTCAAAACTTCAGGGTGTTTTAAATTTCAGACCTTTGATTAAATAGTATAAAAAGTTAAAGCTGGTGACCAAATGATAAGTTCAGTCCTATCTTTCCTAAAAGCATCTTTATTTTTTGCAAAATGAGACTTTATTAGGACAGAAATCTGAATGATCTGCATTTGATAAAAGTGAAGTAGCTAACTTTGCTAAACTGCTGATCTATTATTAATCACTATAATGTTTTTTCTTGAATGATTAATTATTCGAAGATCATGGTATGTTCAAACCAAGAAGTGACAGATTAGATTTGATTAAAAAAAATTTAATCCATGAATTCATTACTCTGACAATGCACTCACACAAGATATATTTTATTTATAGTGAATCATTCTCTCACCGATTTTACAGATTAATTATTTTTCCAATGTTTAACTTTAGCCAGTTTAAATAACCCATTTTAATATGAGGCAGGAAAGTCCCCTTATATCAATCTAAATTTAAACCTTGGAGACTCTTAGCACTCTCTACTGTTAATAAACAGCTGTTGACAATTTCACACTTTTTAGAGAATAAAGATCTTGACCTTTATAGTCTGTCATAAGTATTTATTTATGAACTATTTTTAATAAGTCACACCATAATAACTTTTAACAGAAAACAACCAAGAACCAGTAGCTTCTGATTATTAAATCTTCATAAATAATACATAAAAATTATTACATATTAATAGCGGTAAAACACTCGTTCATATATGCATATAATTACATTGATATTTTCCTTTATTTACTAATATCAATTACTTATCCACGCACGCCCACATAAAAGATATATATATATATATATATTCTATCTACCTTCGGAAAGATTTTCCAATATCTCAGGCAACTAAGAAACTTCTGAAAGAAATAAAGACATTGATAATTTTTAATCCCAAATATCAGCAACATAGCGTTCATGTTACAGCAATTTAAAATAATCAGGTCATTTTCTTTAAGATTTTAGTCAGAAGTCAAAGGAATTCAATTCATTTAATAAGTTCTACAGCTATATACATATGTAAAAGAGTGAGATAAGAGTGAGAAAAAAGAGAACGAAAGTGAGCTGTTTTTAAAATAAGAATAGACAAAATATTAATTGTAACAAATAATTTAATAATCATAATTTAAATTAAATGTGTTTTCTTAAAATTTATATTGTGGTAATTTTTTGTGTGTGTTCTTTATTAAGGTATAATTTGAAAGTTTAATATGCACTTTTTAATTAAAAAAATATCAATTTAAAATTTAATTAGAATAAAAAAAGTAACAAGGTTAAATTATGTTTGCATAATATAATTAGGAAAATGTAATTATATGTCAGATATATTTAATAATATATTAATACAGTAAAGTTTTTATGACTAATTTAATTTTAAATAAGTACTACGTTTTGCAGATATTAAAAAAAAAAATCAGAAAAATAAATGAAGAAATCAAATACTTTGATTAGTAACATGATCTAAATGAAAAAGTCAGTTGAAAAACTTTTATTATTATACAAAATTTATTGTAAGTTTTGATTTTATCAGTGCATTATCCACTTTTAGCTCAAGCCTATTGAAACCATCTATCAACCCAGAAGTTAGGCTAATTTTTCATACTACAGATACATGAGGAATATTCACTTATTCAAGTAGTTTATATAGCACGTGTTTCAATTTAACTTACGTCATTTTTAAATATTTAAACTTAACTTCATAGGAGGTTGGTATATATATATATACTTAACTTCATAGGAGGTTGGTCTGACTTCTGGACTGATGGATCATTGTAATAGAATTGTGCTAAAGATAAATGATGCACTAATACAATTAAAATTTACATTGCATATTATCGTGCAATGATTGTATAACCTCTACAAGGTATTAAAAGATAATAGACACTTGTGCCAATCTTGCCTGAGAATAGAGTTGTAAAAGTCCAGATGTACTAATAAAAACAAATTATTTATTATATAAGATGTGATATGTTGGACTATTTCCATCATTTATGAGTGAATGTTGAATGTACAGAAAATTTTAAACTTTATTGAAACTTTCCAAATACAAACAACTTTTTTTTTTTTCATATGTCATAGCATCGGCCGGGATGCAAACCCACAACCGTCTGCAACCAACTACTTGCTTGCAAGGCAGTTGCGATGACCTCTCGGCTAACACTGCTTGATAAATACAAACTTGTTAGTAATAACAGACAAATAGACAATACAGGTTAGTAATTACACAACATTTCGAGTACTATTATTCACCACTCTTCTTCAGGTGTTGCTGGCCTATATGCTCAGTGACAATATTTATTTAGAGGTTGAACTTGCACCTTTAGATTCTTGAATATTAAATTTTAAGGCAAAAGCTCTACCAACTGAGCTATTCTATCAAAGGCAACATATAGTAAAAATTTGATATATTTATATATGAGGGTTGGTTCAAATCCTTCTGAGTCCTTCAATTTACATTGAAGGACTCAGGAGGATTTGGACTCAGGAGGATTTGAACCAACCCTCATATATAAATATATCAAATTTTTACTATATGTTGCCTTTGATAGAATAGGTCAGTTGGTAGAGCGTTTGCCTTAAAATTCGATATTCAAGAATCTAAAGGTGCGAGTTCAACTTCTAAGCGAATATTGTCACTGTGCATATAGTCCAGCAACACTTGAAGAAGAGTGGAGAATAATACTACTCGAAATGTTGTGAAATTGCTAACCTGTATTGTCTATTTGTGTGTTATTACTAACAAGTTGTTTGTATTTGGAAAGTTTAAATAAAAATTTTCTGTACATTCAACATTCACTTATAAATGATGGAAATAGTCCAACATATCACATCTTATAATATATCATCATTACAAACCTTCAGACAAATATTTATTATATAAAATTGTAAATACTCTCACTAAAACATTTCTGAATAATAAGAATAATGAGACTTCATTATCATTGATATGAGATCAAGTGCAGGCTCTAATATTCGACCCAAACTAATCTCTCCAGGATGCTATCATGTTTTTTTTAGCTATTTCTTTTAAGGTCATAATTCTTCTACTTCTAGATATATCTTCAACAGTATTTTTCTTTTTAAATTCTTCTATAAATATTTTTATTTATTTATTTATTTTAATACCTTATGTTATATATTCTTCCACTTATATTTTGAACATTCTCATCTACACAGTCTCCAATGTTTACTTCATTTTTTGTTTGTGAAGTTCTTTTTTTTCACTGCATCTAGATCTTGGGATCTAAAGCGGTTCTTCAACAGCCATGTTTTACCTCTTTAGTTAACTACAAAACTATGAGTCTAAAATTAAAAACACAATAATATTTTCAGTCCAAGCACATTAGCTCATAGCTTGGCTTGAAAATATTTTGTTTTTCCTGTTTTAATAGCTTGAAGAAGCATAAGAAATGATGATCATGTGATATAAGTAATGTTAGATTTATCATACAGTTCATAGCAATTATGAAATATAAAATAATGCAGGATTCTTACATGAGCAATATGAGATCTAGATAATTCCTGTGATGTACTAATTTCCAATAAATATACTTTGTGTATTATGACCGAGCTTTAATATTTTCAATTCTTTGCTTTTCTCCACTTTAAATAATGTTAACTTTTGGATTTCTAGTGACTTCAGTTTAAAACTTTGGTTCATGAATTTAAATTTTTTAAGGAAGCACGCTATTTTAAATAAATAATTAAAAAATTATTATTTATAATTAGTTCAGACATTCAGTGTACACGTGTGGAAATAGAAACCTAGTCATGTCACTCTTGATTGGCAAAAAAATGTATTTTTACAACTTTCTTTTAATTTTTGTACCTTAAGGTTAAAGGTTAATTTAGTATCTGTGGAGTTAACCTAAAATACCAACTCATTTATATATTTTTCAGATGTTTTAATTAATACATGTTGTCCGAGACAATTATTTAAAAGAATAAAATTATTATAGTAAAATAAAATAGAATACAATGAAGAAAATATATTGTTTTAAGAAAAAAAAAATGACATATTTCTTTATAACTATTTCCAGGATATATTAAATAAACAAATCAGAAGTTCACCATGATTTAACTTTAATATCTTAGTTAAATTACAGATATTTAAAAATAATGTTCAACATTAAAAAACAATAAAGTGTAAAGGATATATGAGCACAGACCTTCACGTGACTCACCACTCTCCATTCTATCTCATAATACTGATACAGTTGAACACATATATGTCGAAAAAATAAATAATCACCAAAAACTCGGCCTCAGGGTTGCCTTTGAGCGTTCCATCATCAGATTTTCATTTGGATGGCCGGTTGAAGAGTGGATTGAAGCCTGTTCATTAAAGTATGAAGATTGGTTATCTTAATATATATATATATATATATATATATATATATATATATATATATATATATATATATATATATATATATATGAGCACTTATTGCATATATGTGTAGAGATGATAATCTGAACCAACTAATGATTGCTGGTCTAGCATGAAATACTTATATTGATTATTTATCTTTTTGACATATATATTTGTTCAAGTGTATCAGTGTTATGAGATAGTGTGGAGAGTGGTGGATCGTGTGAAGGTCTGTGCTCATATACCCTATACATTACATATATTGATACAGGTATATAATAAGCCCGTATTTCAGTTAATAAAGTGTAAAGTGAAATTAATAAATGTAAGCAATATTTTAATACTAATAAACCAATTTTCAGTCTTTTTAAGTTAACTAATCTAGCTTTACCGTTCTCTATTTAATCTTAATGATATTAGTTTATGAATATGCTACAGCTGATATTTAATTTAAAGCAAATGCTTTATTAAAAATGCAAAAATTCAACATTAGCATCTAATATTAAATTTAGACCTAATTACTATTACTACTTATTTAAATACTAAAATTTGAAATACCAAAGGATTATATTGAAGCAATCTTGCCTTTTTAATACAAATTTTCTGTTAAATAAAAAATTATATATCTTTTGATTAAACACTTAAAATTACTTCAGCCAGAGACAAGTTTAAATTAATATAATAAATATTAAAATGGACTTCAGTTATGTTCAAGACTTACTTTAAATAATTTATAATTTAAATTGGCATATACTCATAAAACTGAAATAAAGTTAACTTACCATAAGATTAAGTTAATAAAAAAATTATACTTAAATACATTAAATGAAATACCCATTATAAATATACTATACATAAGTTCCAAATAATTTTAACGGTAATATATATATATATATATATACGCATTAAATCACCCCACATGGTTAAGAAATCCAGTACCGCCCTCTGTGAACTAATATATAAATACATTAGAGTTCGTATTTTAAAATAGCCAACTTAATATTTGTATATTTATTTCAGTATAGCGTTATGCACTGGGATTATTTTATATATCTTAATTCATCAATAGCGCTTTTGATTATGTAATAATTCTTATCATCTGTAAAGTAAAACACAAGTTCAATATGACATGATTTTCAATGAGTTATGTATATGGGTATTTGCTGAATATATTATATAAAGAAAGAATAAAATAGCATCAATTATTATATAATGGTGTAAAAAATGATAAACAATCAATTAAATACTGTCCCAGTATTCTTCAATCATTACAAAGGCAAAACTCTCCATACAGTAGTGCCACCCTGTGCCAAACAGAGTAATCAATGGATTCCAGAAAGCTTGTGCATAAAATCCCTATCTAGGAGATAAGATCTAGGTGCAGTGCTCTCAGATCCAAGGCTACTCACTGATGATGGCCATAAGCCTGAAACTAGTCTGGGGATATTGGATGAGTAGGCACTAGATAGGGATTTTATGCACAAGCCTTCTAGCATCCATTGATTACTCTGTTTGGCACAGGATGGCACTACTGTATGGAGAGTTTTGCCTTTGTTTATAACAATTATGTGCTAGTATAGAGATGATAATCATGTGAATTTTAAATCTACTTTTAATGTAAATGTTACAAAAAATATTAATGGAAGAAAAGTCATAAAAAGAAAAAAAACAAAGGAAGCAATATTGACAAATAGATTCAAAGATAATATTATAAATAGACAAGCAGCAAATACCAACATACACAACTCATGGAAAATCACATGATATTAAACTTCTGTATTACTTTACAGTTGATAAGAATTACTATGCAACCAAAGTACTACTAATTAATTAAGATAAATATTTTACTGTTTTTACCATTTAAATTATTTGGAAATTATATATATATATATAAAATGTCAGTTATTTAAAAAATATTGTAATAACAATTTAAATAATAGAAGGGTTAAGGAATTAACTGAAAGTACTTCCGTAGATTGAAACACTGTATTTTATATTTAATTACCATTATATTTATTATTTATATATACATTAGTTATTAAATAAATATGCAGTTAGCTTTTATTTTTATGTTATTATAATTATTACAATATATACATAATATGAGTTCTGTTCTTCAATTAGTTCAGTTTTAAAATTTATTTTATATCTCTAGGTATGATTGCTCATGTATTTTTAATCAAATTATGTTTTGTAAGAATAATTATAAAATTTTATGTTAGGTAGGTGGTAGGTATATTGTAATCTCTCTAAAATATGTCGAAAGGGGTAGCAAACACAAAAAAGTTGAAGATTCCTGATTTAAAGAATGATTTAAGATAAACTTTACAAGAGTGAATAAGCATTCAAAAAATTAAAAAAACCCCATAGAATTAGATAAGATGAAAAATGATTATGAGCTGACAGAAAATCTTTGCTCTCAGTGTTTAAAGGGTGTCAACTCTGTTTAAAGAAAGAAGTTTAAAGAAAGAAAGAAATTTCTTAATTAACACTTTATTTAGCTGAAATATAATTGTAGAATTAAAACAATTAAAGAAATATACATAGAGTAAACAAAATTTGTATTATATAAAATATCTTTAGGTCACCCTGCATATGTATGTAATTTGAGCTTTGTTTAAAAGCACAGTGTTGCTGGAATAATATAGACATGGTGCATTTCAACTATATATAAGTATATATTTTTTACAGATTTATAGATTTAACTGTTGATAATTTATTTTCTTATATTTTTATAAATAAATTTCAGTATAATGTTATGAAGTATCATTTAAAAACAGACATTGTAAGATGAAATCATATTATTTAACAGAACTAAATCTAAAAATAATTTTTTAGTGTATTATCCAAGCTTATAAAAGGGTTATAAGTTAAATGATAATGCTTACTTGTGTGAGAATTAGAAATATAACATCTTTCCAAATATTTTTACAATGAGATTTTTTTACAATGAATTATCAATTTTAATTAGAATTTTTTTAATAGATTTATTGATTTAAATTTTAATAATTTAATAGAATTTTATGACATATTTTTATAAATAAAAGTTATGATATTAAAAAACAAAGTGCCAATAAAAACAGGCATCGAAAGCTAAAATCACTAACATTTATATCTGTAAAAATATTCTATTTGAAATCTACAATTTTTATTGGAAAAGTCTCATTTGATTGTCAAAATATTTGGAGAATTATGGTATGTCAAATTTTTACACATATAAGGTATTATGGTTTTATATATAACCTTTATATAAATTTAGGTAATAATCTAAAAGTGAATTACTCTTGGTTTAATGTAGTTTAGACAAATACTATTTCTGGATAATACTACTGCAACTTAAAACGATTGTGTTTAATTGTTTCTTTGTTTTTTATAAAGTAATGTAAAGAAAAAATCACATTAAATTACTAACACACACATGAACATGATCATCATCAATTCAACTATTATTAATCTACTACAGGATGAAATCTCTACAAGTTTAATTTGGTCTCTCTGATCTCATCTCTTCTAGCAATATTTCCATCTCAGCTTTTTAGTCTCTTATTTTTCACAATGATTTCAGTAACACCTGTTTGTTTTGTTACCTATGTATTTTATTTTCAATCCTTTATTGTTACTTTTAACATACATCTCTTCATACATTATTGAGTGGTATGAAATTCTATATCGTTTTTCTGTTAAATGTCCATACCTCAAATCCATAAGTAAGAACAAGATTCCTTTTTAAATACATAAGCATATTTTTTTAAAACATTATGTTATTTCTAATAAAAGCACTCCAAACAAGTTTAATTCTATGATTAATTTTACCCGTTATACTTCCAAATATATTAATAATATGACTAAGATATTTTTAATTGTTAACTTCTTTTAATTCATCATTATCAATTTTTATTTTATTTTCGTGAAAATATCCATTGAACATTACTTGAACCTTTTTAGCATTTATCTTTTAATCCTAGTTTTTTTTACTTTCATTTAATACCTTTTGCAACCTCATTATTGGCAAAAACAATTATCTCATTCTGAAAAATCTAGATGTTTTAAATAATCTCCATTTATTTTAACTTTCTTACCTTCTATTTTAATCCTCAAATACTTTTTGCAAAATTGCTGTGAAAATTTTTGGAGACATGGTTACCCTTTGTACAACTCTTCTCAATGTTAGTCGTATTAATATTAATATATAGACCTCTCATTGAAGTTGCATTTTGATAAATTTTCTTCAGAATAAAACAATATTTTGGGTCTATATCTTAATAATCCAATAGTTAATCACAAAAGAAATTTTTTATAAAATCAAATGCATTTTCTTAATCCATAAATCCAAAGCATAATAGCAACTCATGTTTATTCGTTCTTTCTACTTTCTCTCAATACTTGGATATCGTCAACTATGCTTAGGCTATTTTTAAATTCCTTCATTCTTTGGTTGGGTAAAATCAAAAGTGATAAAACACTGATAGGTGTGCAATATCTAATATCTTTTTAGCACCAATTTAAATATTAATATTAGTACTGCAATTTTCCAATCACTTGGTATACATCTTTGTCAACTATTTTTTATTTCACCACCTGCTTTTTTTAATTTTTATCATTTGAACATTGATATAAAACAGGCAAAACTCACTATACATATTGCCACACACAGCAAGCTAGAGTAATCAATGGATGCCAGAAACTAGTCTGGGGATATTGGATGAGTAGGCACTAGATGGGGATTTTATGCAGAAGTCTTCTGGCATCCATTGATTACTCTGTGGCAATATGTATAGTGAGTTTTGCCTGTTTTAACAACAGTTATACACAGCATAAAAGTGATGGTTATGTGATGTTTATTGGCTTAATATATTTGATATATATCTTTGACAACATTTTTTTTTCTATTTCATCACTTGATTCTTTTAAAATATCAATTATAATTCCAATATTGCTTGGAGTTTTTCCCCTTCATAGATTTAATTGATTGTCTCACTACTTTATTTAAATCCTGGGCCATTCTGAAAATGAAATAATTGTAGAGGATATTTTTATTACTCTTTATTGTTATATAATTCTTGATAGAAATCATCCACATATTTCATAATGTCTTCCCTTTTCAATAATAGTTCTATATTTTCTTACTTATCACAAAAATGAGTTCCTACCAAAACAAGATGTTGTTTTATACTATTTATACTTTTATTCTTTTTTATAGATTTACTTCCTAATTCCCAATTATATTGTCTTCTTTTGGCATTAACAGCTTTCAGTAGGATTTTTTAAAAGTATAGTACTATATGAATTTTCATATTCTTTCTTTTTTACAAATTGTCTTGCCCGTAAATATTTTACTAGTAAACTGCTGCATTTTTGTATCAGTTAACTATGTTGAGGTTCTTAATAGTATATCAGTTATCTTTCTATTGATTTTATTCAAATTTAAACCAATTTCAAAATCTGTTACTATTTTAAAATAATTTGCAAGTTTTAATTTAATATTATTGGAATGTTTCTAAAATTTAGAAATATCTTCAGTAAATACTGTTTTTTTAAAAATAATATTTATTTCTCTAGTTTTGCATTAACATATATCTTACATCTGACTAATCGCTGATCATTTGTGAATTTATTAAGAATGTTACAGTTTTGAAATACATATTATCTGTTCGTCAAATTTTAATTCAATTATTCTGTACCTTCATTTGGATGCTTCCATGTCCATTTTATTTTATTATTTTTCTCAAAAAAAAAGAATTAATAATGTAATGTTTTTCTGAAAAGTCCACAGTCTGTGCCTTCTCTCACTTCTGTCACCATAACCAAATTTACCCACATCATTTTTATTTTTCAATCATTAACAATTCTAGCATGAAAGAATCCCATGTCATTTTTCAAATAGTGTTTGATTCTTTTTATACATCCATATAAAAATCCTCTACTTCTTCAACCCAATGAGAACTTGTTTACACTGTTATGGAATATACAGTTGGTCACCCCACAGTTGGTCATGCCAAAATATGTGACAGTCCAGGTTTTTCCACCAGAAGAGAGAGAATGCATTTAATTATGGTCAAACCTAGGGGTTTTGGATAGGATGCCAAGAATGACAGGATGAAGTAACTAACCAATGATCATGTCTACTTCCAATGGGCTAGATCTAGGTTTATACATTAAATTCAGACATAATTTAGGCCAGTTCATCCATACCTCACCCCTCTGTTAGATTCCACATATGCCTCAGAATTCAAACCCAGGGAGAATGTTGCACTTGGCTCTCTTCAATGATGAATTTATATTAGTTAAAAATTACAGTACATTTATTATGGATTCCACTCTAGTAGAATACTCATTTAATCATACTACTGTATTATAATGTACAAGAAAGTGTGTATGTATCTGTATATGTATGGTGGTGAATTGATGAGCAGGTGGAGAATTAACTTTGATAAACTAGAGATCATTTAATGAGGATTAAATTGATAATTTTTATTTACTAACAAAATAAGAATTGAAAAACTCTTTTAACAAAAAAATAATTATATATATGTGTGTGTCAAGTATATATCCCAATCATATTAACAATTAAATATATTCATTATATATTTCAGTAGCTTCTTGGTTTAATTCCAACTAGAGAGGTTTATGTACAAGTTTAATACAAAAAACCATTCATGCTAGAATGTTAGTCATTTGTACTGAATAAATAAATGTGAACAATGATTAGTCAACAAAAAAAATAAACAATATAAACTTGGTCCTGTAGCAAGAGTATGTTTTTTTAAAAATATGGAACAGTAATGCATAAAGTCTTACACTCATTCCATATTGTAATAAGAATTCTGTTGGTTACATCTCCAATATCATATCACTATGGAGGGAGGATTAACTAAACTTTATTTAATAAAATAAAAAAACAAAATTTCTAGCATAACTACCTTTTCCCCCACATTTTCCCGATTTTAGCTACAATAGACTCTTCTGAGTTATAGAAATTTCGGTTCCCAAATACAGAAGTACAAAAAATACAGAATTCTACAAATGTACACATAATTGAAAAAAAAATACCCACAAACTAATTAATATTTTCTTCAAGATAACTGGCATAAGGTTTGTGAATTAGGTAACTAATGTCTCTGATAGATACAGTCCATCATTGTCCTGGTCAAGCTACTACAATTTAAAATATATTCTGATGACAGACTAGATTCTTTATTTTAAATGAATGAACTTTAATTAATGGACTATTATAACTATAACCTAAAGTCATTTATATTTTTCTTATGTAAAATTTATTGTTATTTTATATTATATATATGTGTAAGTAAATAATTAAAAATTAATGTTTGCTTTAATTGTTATTTTGTCTATTTTCTCTTGTCATTGCATCACCAATAATTTAATGTAGAATTATGTTAGGTGTGAGATAGTCATGAGATATTTAAAGTGCTGGATTGTAATTCTGTCATCCAAAGTATTTTGATTATATAACTTATGATTGTCTGGCACCTGAGGGTGATCCTCAAAATTAATAAAATACTTTGGATGACAGAGGTTTGACTCTAGCAGCTGAGGTGGGTCTCGGTCTGGAAATATGATCAAGTTATGCTGTGCATAGCTCTGTCTGACTATGGGTATTGTTGATGGCTCTGATATCGATGGAAAGGACCCACTTCAATATATATATATACATGATGATATGATGACTTTCATGGGCTACAGATATAAATAGGAAATGATATATTTTGTGGGTTCATCACTGTATAATTTTTATTACATATATATTGATGTTTAAGTTTGATCACAAAATATGATTGTAGAAATGCTGTACACAATGATTTATAACAATGTTAAAGTTTCAGCAGTAGAAAAAACATATATTGCACCAACATTGTGTTGGCACATAATAATTTTGTTTAAAAAAATATTAAAATAAAAATCTTTCGTAAAAGAAAACGTTAAAATAAATAGTTAAAAGTTTGAGTTCTTAAAATAAAAGTTACAATTAATCAAGTAAAATGGGGGAGGGGGAGTTTGCTGTAGAAACAAACTAAAAGTTTCCTAAAAGAAGTTAAAGAGTTTTTTATTTATTATTATTATTAGTTAAAATGTAATGTAAAGTTTTAAAATATAAATCTCTTTTCATTCAAGTTAAAGAAAGAAAAAAGGTAATCTTAAAACTAATATCGAGTTTATTAAAATAAAATATACAGGTACGTAAATGACAAATTAAGGTGTGCTTGTTAATAAAATATATATGTGTGAGAGTAAACAAAGAAATGATAAATCCATGTGTGTTAAAATCATATTGAAAGAAAACACATGAAAATAAATATTAAAATGAAATAAAGGAAAAAATATATTTAAAAAACACTCAGTGGTGGCTACTAATTAAAAATATAAAAACAACACATTTGCATGGCTACTAATTAAATGATCTCCAAAAAACACATAAAAGATTATCAAAGGAATTTTGACAACAGATATTGCTGGAGGATATCAACATGACAACACATCGTATGTATAAATAGTCAATTTTTTATCGGGCAGTTAGTCGAGTTAGTTGCATTAGAGTTGAGATTGAGTCAAGTTCAAGTCGAGTTTGAGATGTGTTTGAGATAACAGTTCAGTACAATTTATCAGTGAGTTATATCAGTCAGCTTATTATATATCCAGAATTAAAAATGCAGTGTTAAAACCTCAGAAAACATACAACGGTCTCCAGCCTGAAGTCTGATGAAAACAGCCAATCTACCCAATAAAAGTGATGCCTGCTTAACAACCTGAAGCCGCTAAATATCTAGTTGTCTTAAAGAAAATGCCTCAGAATAATAAGCATCAAATCTCCACAAGAAAACTTAAAATCTAACCGGTTAGAAATATTTCATCAGAAGCAGCAAACAGCAAGAAGTATTTACATTCAAAATCCTAGGTAATAACATTTTTCTTATTTCTAAAGTAGCCATCGCATTAAAAAAAATGTCAAGAGTCAAGTTTAAGAACTCTAGTGCATATATAGATGAACTATTAATATGTGTGTTTAAAATGTTGTGTGTATTCATATTCTAGTATATTGATTTCATTGTATTTTAAATTTCAAATATTATTTAATGCTTTCTCATAAGATATTATAGTGTGTGAATTATATATGTGCATGTATTATATTAGTAAATAAGATTTATAAAATATTTAAAATTAGTTTAATAAATGTTAATAAAAAAATAAATTGTCTTTAAACTTAAAGCTTTTCGGTCATTTTTTTTTCACCACTAATTGAAACTATAATTTGTTATTGATTACAAGTAGCTGAGCTAGTTAAGGGATTTTTCGAGTGCTGGATTATGGGCCTACTGTCTGAACATGTTAGTCTTAGACTAGCTGGAACCCAGGTTTACTCAGAAACAAATAAAGTGTTTGGATAGTAGGGGTTTGAATCTAGCAGCTGAGGTGGGCCACGATCTGGAAATGTGATCATGTTATGTGTTGCATAGCTCAGTCTGATTGTGGATATTATTGACAGCTCTGCTATCAAAAATATTTTCCACTTTTCTTGAATTTGCTGGTTCATTCACATAATATTTATAATTAAATAAGATTATAAATGTATTAGAAATAAGATTGAAAACCAGTTAAACCAATGGCAAATGAAGTGTGAGTGCATTGGACTGAACCTGGTACAATATGAAATTGCAAAATAAAATAAATCAAAAAATCTTCAATGTAATTTGTTTGTTTTAAAAAAAATTTCAAGTAGGAAAAAGTTTGCATTTATCATCATGTTTTCTTGTTACAATTTGGTCTTTTGAGTATCTCAATGGCTTCTCTGATCTTACATTGGTGGAGAATGTCTCACATGGATAGGATACTGGTATTAGAGAAATCAGTATTGTGACTGAATCCATAGCATATAATGGTAGTGCTACTGATGATAAACATGCTTATACAATTGAGAAAAACTCATCATCATCAACACTCTCACTATGGTTCAGGTGAAATTCTCCAACAATGTAAGATCAGATAATTCATTGAAATATTTAAAAAACCAAATTGTACCAACAAACATGAGGACACATGCAAACTTCTTCCTATTTAGAAGAATTTTTTGAAAAACATTACTCTAAAGATTTTCTGACTTTTATTTTATTTTTTATTTCTATATAGCTACTTTTTTTCTATTGGTGAAACTTTAACATTATTATAAATCACTGTTTACAACTCTTCTATATCCATCTTTGTAGTTGATGGCATGTGAGATCAAGACAAAATGTCAGTATATTTGTAATAAAAATCATATATGGATGAACCTATAAAATGTATCATATATACATATTCCATTATAATTCATTATATTTATATGTTTATTGTTTAAATATTTGTTACAAAATCTTATAATGAGGAATTTCTTTGCTATGTTAAATAAAAAAACATACTACTAATTTAATTATTCAAGACAATATTCTTTATAATCAAATAAAATCTAATAAGAAAGTGAAGTCACTTTTTTTTATATTGTCTAATGCTTGCTGAGAGCATTTAAACAATTGTACAGAACATTATATATATATATATTGAAATGAATGATGACATTCATTTCATGGTTAGTCATGTTGTCGTTTGCATGGTAGTAAGCTGGTTTTCAGTTGTTGTGAGGATATCAAATAAATATAGCAGTTAGATAAGAAATAGATAGAAAACAAATAATAATAATAATTATTACAATAATATAATAAAAATGAGTTTTACAATGACTACACAATACAATTATGAAACATAAATATGTCCACAAATATGCTTATTTGATATTTTGCAATGCTGTCTTTTAATTTCTACTACAGCAAACTTTTTTCAAAGAATTCAACATGTTGTCTAACTGTAGATTTTCACTGTAGTCTACACTCAACCACATCTTCCCAATGAAAACAATGAATATTGCAATTCCTTAGAGTATTTTCTTTGGTATATTCTTAATAATATAAATGAATCTATTTCTTTCATGAAAGTCATGGGTGAGTTCACTGTTAAATGTTTCTTGAGAAGTCATGTATTATTCATTTGTTTCAAATAGCCAATTTAAAAAGATATTATTTTACAATAATAAACAATATGGTATTATCCACCAAACTGAAAAAAATATTGATTTGTCTTATGATTTTACTATTGCATTTTTAGAATATCACTAAATATTTTTTTAAAACAGGCAAAACTCTCCATACAGTAGTACCACTCAGTGACAACCAGATTAATCAATCAATGCCAGAAGGCTTGTGCATAAAATCCCTATCTAGTGCCTACTCATCTAATATCCCCAGACCTAGGTACAGTGCTCTCAGATCCAAAGTTCCTCACTGACGAAGGCTACAAGCCAGAAACTGGTCTGGGGATATTGGATGAGTAGGCACTATAGGGATTTTATGCACAAGCACCTGGCATCCATTAATTACTCTGGTTGTCACTGAGTGGCACTAGTGTATGGAGAGTTTTGCCTGTTTTAATAACAGTAATGTGCAAGCATAAGAAATAGTGATCATGTGATAAATATTTTTTTCTATAGACTTTATGTTATGCAAATAAGGAGTCAACATTTCCCCCCCAATACACTAGATTAGATAAAGTAGCAGCTCTAGATATAGTTAATTTAGTTGCAATAATTATTTTACTGTGCTGAAGTACCCTATCTCAAGTTAATAGCTGTCTAAGCTAAAAGTTTTTGAAATATTTTTTTCCATTACTGATTGATCAAAAAATTGAACCTTTTAAACACTAATTGCTAAACCAAAATCTTTATAGTTGCATTCAAATCATAAATTATATTTTATAGATCACTTTTTGAATTGGCAAGGATATCACAGTAATCAGAATATTGTGCATCGTTTTTAATTGACTCAAATTAAAAAGTCCACTATCAATTTCCAATTACATTTGATTCTTGATTTCTTAAGTTATTTATAAATTGTTTCAAATACTTTTATCACAAAAATTAAAAACAATATTATATTTAATATGCATAATTGTCTGATACTAGTTTGTATTTCAAATGACTTAAAATTTTCACTTATAGTAATAACAATCTCTTCCATTTTATCACTTAGAATTTGGACCAACAGCCAATTTCAACAATACCATAAACCCATTCAAATAATTTAATCAAAAACTTAGATTAAATCTCTAACTATAATATATTGTAACGATATATAAATATGTCGTTACATTAATTTAAAATAAAAACTTAAAAGTTCGCAAATAAAAGGAAAAAACTAAACGCTAAAATTAAAACATTGTTAAACGTGTATACATTCGCACAGATGTTAAACTTTAAAAATATTTTTTTTCATAAACAAAAAAAAAAGTATTTGAATGTATTTTTTTTAAATAAAAAAATACAAGATTGAAATATAAAAATATTTTAATAAAAAAAATAACGTAAGTTAAAATAAAAGCAGGTATTAATTAATTCCTGTAATCTATAAAAGGAAATGATTGTTTATTAATTATCTAAAAGCTGTTTAATTAAAAAGTCAGATGGAAAGTTAGATAAGAGAAGAAAGAGATTTTAACTTGACAAATGGAAGCACTAAGCCTTGGTCTGGACCATAATCGAAAAACAGATTAGTGACGTTTTGTTCAGTGAATCCTTGTGGATGATATAAAAAGAAAAAATATTGAGTTGAAGAGCTTTTTTTCAACTTGGTTGGGAGACGAAATGATAAAGACGCACTTTATCATTCTCTCCCACTTATCTCTGAAATGAAATGACTGATACCATGAACCAGCAAATGCCACCTCCTGAACATTAGATCGATCTTTCAATTAAAGACTCCGTGGACATTGACACCAGGAACCGGTAGCAGAACTCCCGCTACCGTAAGCTATAGGAAAGGAACAATTTTAAAATCAATCAAGAACTTTCGTCAAGTTGAACAAATTAATAAACAAGTCGACTTATTTAAAATGGACTCTTATCTGACTTTTTGTAAGTTTTAAATCAAATTAATAATGGTTAATTTTATATCTTTCCCGATTGTTAAAATAATCATTTCCTTTAATATTTTTTATGTGTAGTAATATTTTATTGTAGAAATTATTAAATGCATTACATTTAAGTTGTTCTATAGACGCATGGATTCGCTTATGGTTAATTAGATTTTGTTTTCATATTTGATCAAAATATATAGACATTCTGAAAATAATGATACTTTACATGTGAGTATCTAAAATGTATTTATTCGGATGTCTTTTAAGTTATTGGTGACAATACAAGTATCTTATGGTGAATACTATTGAGTTACTTATAAGTTTCCTCTGCGATTGTCGGTATCAATAATTTTGTATTTTGATCGCTTATGTTTATTTTGAAATGTTTTGACTGTGGAATCTATGTAATCGATCTATACCCAACATTTTTAAACAAATCTGTGCGAACGTATTTCAATGTTGAATTTAAGTCGGGCGTGAATGGCTGTATAGATTTGTAAAGTTATATTAGGAAAGGGTAATCTTAGGTTATTTGTTTCGTGGTTGAATTGGCTCAATGGTTTCGATATATTTGTGTAGGTAGTAAATGTAGCAGGAGATCCGCTACGTGCAGGATTACATATATACGCCACACACCCTCTGTTGCCTATGGAATTGGATAGTAAGACGTAAGACGCAATCCATTCCTATAGAGTTTTATGTTTATTGTTCTACTCTGCCATCAGAAGTAGCATTCCTGGTGGTGGAGAGCAACAATGTCTTCTCATTATACTGTTCAGATGTGCATTCTGACAGTATAGTCTATTTAGTGCCATTGTATTTTCTATGCTACATTGAATACATAAATGTATCGGATGACTGGCGTCAGTTTGACTTTGAACTTTTAGCCTAGGTTAAATAAGGGAAGAATATTGCCTTTCAAATACAGATCTATGTAGCCTATTCATACTCTGACCTCTAAAAAAAATATTAAACATTATAGCAAGCTTATTTTAAATGTAAAATTAAAAATTAAGATAAAATCTAAATGTTAAACTTATTCCTCGAAGTTAGAATGATTTTATATGTGCTAAATAAATATTTTTCTGTGTTAATTTCTAGCAGTGGCTTTTATTATTTTTTTATATTTATATCTAAGGTTATATATTTTATTATCTCTGATGTCTCCACTGAGCTAGTGACAATGGGCTAACGATCTAAATATGTAAATAAAGTGGAATCCTAACAGCGCATATCTGCCTACTTTATAAATTTTTCTAGGCTCAAATGCTCTAGATGGCGCCCTTGGTAGTGCGTGCGGTGCAAATGCGATCTCCCACTTCGTTTGGATAGTTATAATTGGCGTCCCAAGTGTGGCCTTACCTCAGAGATTGACCCTGAGAAGGGGAATTGATGCTGAAATTTCTTATCTTGAATAAACACGAGTGCCCTGAGAATGTTAAAAATAAATGAAGCCCGTAATATTTTTTCTGAAATCAGAATATATTGTTTGTATTATATAAAGTTATGAATTTTGTGTAAAAAGTGTTGCCAGTAAGAAAAATTGCGCATATGTAAAGAGAAATACAAGGAATAAAAAGTAATAAATAAAACGTAATAATAAATCTAAATCATAGATTTTTTTAAAAAGTCTTGTTAAACTAAAAATCTAATAGTTCAACTTGCCTAAGAAATGGTAAAAGATAGGAGAAATGAAACTTGGAAGGGAGGGGGCAGAAATTTAGCTGGTAATAAGGAATCAACAGTCAACATTTTTTTTATCATTATATTTGTATGTAATTACTGTTTTGTCTTTTAAAAAAAAAGTTTTGTCCTTTTAAAATTTTCATACATACTGTAATCAATTTGTGTAACGTAATTAATTACTAACACTAAGTAAAGTCTTTTTTTTTTTTTTAAATGTTTTTTGTTTTTTGAGGAAGTTTACTGATATGTAACGATATATAAATATGTCGTTACATTAATTTAAAATAAAAACTTAAAAGTTCGCAAATAAAAGTAAAAAACTAAACGCTAAAATTAAAACATTGTTAAACGGGTATACATTCGCACAGATGTTAAACTTTAAAAATATTTTTTTTTTCATAAACAAAAAAAAAAAAAAGTATTTGAATGTATTTTTTTTAAATAAAAAAATACAAGATTGAAATATAAAAATATTTTAATAAAAAAAAAATAACGTAAGTTAAAATAAAAACAGGTATTAATTAATTCCTGTAATCTATAAATGGAAATGATTGTTTATTAATTATCTAAAAGTTGTTTAATTAAAAAGTCAGATGGAAAGTTAGATAAGAGAAGAAAGAGATTTTAGCTTGACAAATGGAAGCACTAAGCCTTGGCTCGACCATAACAAAAAACAGATTAGTGACGCTTTGTTCAGTGAATCCTTGTGGATGATATAAAAGAAAAAATATTGAGTTGAAGAGCTTTTTTTCAACTTGGTTGGGGAGACGAGCGATAAAGACGCACTTTATCGCTTCTCCCACTTATCTCTGAAATGAAATGACTGATACCATGAACCAGCAAATGCCACCTCCTGAACATTAGATCGATCTTTCAATTAAAGACTCTGTGGACATTGACACCAGGAACCGGGAGTTCTGCTACCAGTAAGCTTATAGGAAAGGAACAATTCTTAAAATCAATCAAGAACTTTCGCCAAGTTGAACAAATTAATAAACAAGTCTAATTTATTTAAAATGGACTCTTATCTGACTTTTTGTAAGTTTTAAATCAAATTAATAATGGTTAATTTTATATCTTTCCGATTGTTAAAAGAATCATTTCCCTTTAATAATTTTTATGTGTAGTAATATTTTATTGTAGAAATTATTAAATGCATTACATTTAAGTTGTCTATAGACGCTTGCATAAATTCATTTGCGGTTAATTAGATTTTGGTTTTCATATTTGATCAAAATATATAGACATTCGATAAATAATGATACCTTATGGTGAGTATCTAAAATGTATTTATTCGATGTCTTTAAGTTATTGGTGACAACACAAGTATCTTATGGTGAATACTATTGGGTTACTTATAAGTTTCCCTCTGCGATTGTTGGTATCAATAATTTTGTATTTTGATCGTTTATGTTTAATTTGAAATGTTTTTGACCGTGGAATCTATGTAATCGATCTATACCCAACATTTTTAAACAAATCTGTGCGAACGTATTTCAATGTTGAATTTAAGTCAGGCGTGAATGGCTGTATAGATTTGTAAAGTTATATTAGGGGAGGGTAATCTTAGGTTACTTGTTTCGTGGTTGAATTGGCTCAATGGTTTCGATATATTTGTGTAGGTAGTAAATGTAGCAGGAGATCCACCACGTGCAGGATTACATATATACGTCGACACCTCTGTTGCCTATGGAATTGATAGTAAGACGTAAGATGCAATCCATCTCCTATGGAGTTTTATAGTTTATTGTCTCTACTCGCCATCAGAAGTAGCATTCCTGGTGGTGGAGAGCAACAATGTCTTTCCATTATACTGTTCAGATGTGCATTCCTGACAGTATAGTCTATTTAGTGCTCTGTATTTTCATGCTACATTGAATACATAAATGTATCGGATGACTAGCGCTCAGTTTGACTTTGAAACTTTTAGCCTAGGGTTAAATAAGGGAAGAATATTGTCTTTTCAAATACAGATCTATGTAGCCTATTCATACCCTGCACCTCTAAAAAAATATTAAACATTATAGCAAGCTATTTTAAATGTAAAATTAAAAATTAAGATAAAAATCTAAATGTTAAACTTATTCTTCAAGTTAGAATGATTTTATATATAAGGTAAATAAATATTTTTTCTGTGTTAATTTCTGGCAGTGGCTTTTATTATTTTTTTTATATTTATATCTAAGGTTATATATTTTATTATCTCTGCGTCTCCACTGAGCTAGTGACAATGGGCTAACGATCTAAATATGTAAATAAAGTGGAATCCTAACAGCGCGTATCTGCCTACTTTATAAATTTTTCTAGGCTCAAATGCCTAGATGGCGCCCTTTGGTAGTGCGGTGCGGTGCGATGCGATCTCCCACTTCGTTTGGATAGTTATAATATAAATCACTTTTTTATTTCTGATACTTTTTTTTACATTTTCCTGGCAAATAACATTTAGTTTCTGCTAGCCATTTACATATGACTGGAATCAATCTATTCAACAAAATTTTGAAAGTACCTTTTTAAAATTGATAATAATGATATTTCATAATAGTTATTGCAATCTCATCTACCTTCAACATCAGTTAGCACAACTTCATTAATTCATATATTCTAAAAAACTTCCAATATTTAGAATCTAATATATTACTCCTATATTTTAAAACTTCTTTTGGTATCTCATAAAAATCTAAAGTCTTTCATTTTTAAGATTACAAAAAGCTGCTTTAACTTCACTGGGCTGGATAATTTTACCCAAATCTAAATGAGTAAATAAAATAGAGATAATTATTAAAAAAACATCATATAAATTCTTGAATCATTATTTAAAACAATATTGAAATTCTTTTTTATTTATTTAAAATATCATTGTCACATGGGATTTTTTTGAGGGTATAGATAATTAGGTTTAACTGTGTACTGTTTGTGGCAATGTTTATATCGATGTCACACACAGACATGTGAGGTAGTGATCATTGCTTGGTTCTTAAGATGAATGTTACTGGATATATGTATCTGACCATATTAGTATGTATACATAATAATACATGTGTATATATTGTAAATGAACTTCACTCAATACATATAATTTTATTTTAAATCAATATTACACACATAGTATATGTAAGTCAGTAAATATTTTTGTAGTAAGTTTATATATATATATATATATATATTCTTAATGTTACATGAATTTTCATTTTGTACTCTTAATGTATTTATTTAGTAAGTATTCATAATTATATATGCATAATAAATCAGTAACTAAGTTTTATATTTAAATTGATAGATTTATTTTTATTTTAAAACAATCGTTTTAAAAAAAAATGCTAAAGAAAAAATCATGATCTTTTTTAATTTTTCAAGATTGTTTTAAATAATGTGATTTTTCTAGTTTACTTTCTTTTGAAAGTAAAAAAAAACAACTGTTTTTAAATAAAAATGGAAACAGTTTTAAACAGAAAACTAAGTTACTGATTTATTATACATGTATAATTATGTACATATACTAAATATGATATATACATTAAGAAATTAAAATGTTTAAAAATGTTATTAAATTTAAAAAAATTGAAGTGCCCTCTCATGACCACTACTTAAAACAAATGAAAATTCTACAAATAATTAACTGCATAGCATTAAATTGTTGAATATTTTCCATAATTTTTTCCACCTTCTGTTTCATATCTATCAAACTAGTTGACATACTGAAAAGATAAGTGTTTCAAATGCATTAATGTGTTATAACTTAGTTATATATCAATTTTCAAGCAATTTTATTGAGTTTAAACATAGTAAATCTCAATTTTAAATTTTCATTCTAACTTGGAAATGACAGTTACAGGCAACTTTTACAGTTTATCAATGGCAGAATCATGGTGACATTGACATGTCACATGTTGTGAATTTGATATGTTACAGCCTTATGAGAAAACATTCATATATTCCCCAATCAAATAACAAATAAAATAGAAATTTTATATATAATATAACTAATGTTATTATAAAATTCTATATTTAAAGTTTTTATTTGTTAAAAAAACAGCAACAAATCTTTAAAAATGTATGTTTCTTTAAAGATTTTTGATAATATTATTTTTTTATAGTTATATATTAAACTATTTTTATTATCTAGTTGAACTATTAACTATTTTTCACAAACATTTCCCAAAATGTTAAAGTTTTAGTAATTTTACATAGCTAGGATAAAACATAATGTTTCAAATAATATTTTTCAATTCAGGTGTCACTAATCTGAACCAGTAAAAATCAAACAGGAAAATTAAAGTAATAATATTTAGATTTAGCCTAAAAATGATTTACTCGCTGACGAAGAAGCTTCCAAATAAACAAAACAAATTTCGCTTAAAACTATTAAATGGGCCAAGCGCTTTTGAGGTTTGTAAATATTGAATTTAAAGGCTCTTCTAATGATTAAGGTTATTTTTCTGAAGTTAATAGTAAAAATGTAGTATACTTATGCAATAGAATCTTTCTGATTTTTCCCTTTTTAAACATTATGAATTATGTTAGAAAGATTTATGATTTTTTGCCATTGTTATAAAAGCAGCTTCTTTATTTTTTATTATTAAATGCTTTTATTTAAGTTAAAATATCTGTCTGTTGGTATTTTTGTTAATAAACTGTTGTAATCTCTTTTATTATTTAAGCTAGGATATAATTTTAAAATTGAGGCTTAATAGATTTAATTTGATAGAATTTGTACAAATTTGGTACATAAGTAAGCAATACCACATAAAGCAATATGAGATTCTAATATTTTAGATACATGATCTATTTTCTTAGATATAAAACAGAGGATGGAAAAATTATTAATATTTTGATATCAGATTTACAAATTATTTCTAAACTTTAATATGTTTGAAGTAAGGCTCACAAGAGGGCAGTGTAGAGATTTTTAATTTTTGCTTTCAATTTAAAGATATAATAGCATTTTCAAATTGAGGTGTAATAGATTTAAATTCAATATAATTTGTTGAAATTTTGTATATTTTTAAGCCTCTACCAAAGTCATAGGGTTCAATATATTTTAAGTAGATGACTGTGTTTTACAGATATGGAAGAGTGGAAAGAAGAGTTTTGAATATTTTGGTATCAAAATTAAAAATTGTTTTTAGAAATTCAATATGTTTTAAATAATGGACACAATTTTCTTGGTTTCATTTAAGTTAAAATAAGAAAATTAGTTTAGAGCAAGCATTTTTTAAAAATGTTTTTTTCAAAATAAAGGGGGGAAAATGTCAAACAATTTTCAACAGAAAAATAAGGTAATTAATGCTTTAATTATTTACATATTTTAAATATGATATATATTAAATACTTTTATTTACTTTACACTAAAAAGAAAAAAAAAAGATTTCTTTAACCATAATTGAAGTTTTTAGATTTAACTTGAAATAAAAGCATGAAGGAGAATCCAGAAATTAATTAAGTCAATCCCTATTTTTTATAACAAGGAATTGACTTGTATTTATAATATTGGACTATTTCCATCATCTAATATCAAGTATTGAATAATATTTCTGTAGGGTAATTTTTATTAAACCACTGTCATGCAAGGTAGGGAATGGTTTGTATTCACTTTTAATACCTTGTGGAGAAATGTAATCATAAACATATAACCAAAGACATGAAAAAAATTGTGATCTCCCAAATGCATATTTTGTGTTGAACCAGCACTCATCAGTTGGCTCAAAACACAATATATGACACATCACTTTATCATTGTTCAATATGTATAGATAGTAAATTACTACAGTTCATTTGATATCAAATATACTGCCTTCACAACTTTGACACAAATCAACAAAAATATGTTAACAATTTTTATTAATCATTCATTAGACTAAAAATTATTCAATAAGGAATAATATTTCTGTAGTTTAATTTTCATTACACGACTCTTATGCAAGTTAGGCATTGGTTTCTATCCACTTTTAACACTTTTGGATAATCTCTAGTCTAATAAATGAGTAATAACATTACTAATATACTTTCATTAAGTGATTTGTATCAAAATTGTTAGGGCAGCACATTTGACACTTATCAAATAAACTATAATAATTTGCTATCTATATATATTGAACAATGATAAAGATATGTGTAAGAGATTGTGATCTGGACTAACTGATGAGTGCTGGTTCAGCATGAAATGTGCATTTTGAGGATCATAGATCTTTTTCACGTCTTTGTTCATATGTTTACGATTGCATTCTTCCACAAGGTATTAAAAGTGGAAAGAAACCAGTCCCTATCTCTGTGAGAGTGGTGTCATGAAAATTACATTACAAAAATATAATTCATTATTGTATAAGCTCTAGTCTAATGAATGACTAATGAAAATTATTAATATACTATTAAATATTGAATATCTTTAAAAAAAACTTTATTTAAAATTTCCAGTTACATTCAATTATTAGTAATAACACACAGATTAGTATATACACAACATATTGAATGATAGTATTCTCCTCTCTTCTTCAGGTGTTTGTTTTAATTAATTTCTGGATGCTGCCATGCTTTTATTTAGCGCATGGTATTTTTTACTTTTTCCACACAACCAATAATATTGTGTTTGTTCAATCAAATTTATGTTTATTGGAATATGCATAGACTACTACTTTAAGTACATTTGTTTTTAGTCTATTTATCATTATTTTAAATTTTTTTAATCGTTTTTCAATTTGATGGGTAGTTTCATACATAGGTATATACAAAAATAGATTAGAAATAGATGTTTAGAAGACCACACTTATATCAACACAAGATTTTTTGGCAGAACGAAAAAGTAAAAAGAAGAAAAATTTCTGTGAATGCAATAATTTATGATGTTTGGAAACCATTCATTAACGTATCCATTTAAAAGAAAAGTGAAATAAGAATGACGCTCATAGATAAGTTTATAACATTTCTTCTGCCTATTGACATTGTTAGAATAGCCTGATTAGTTAGAGCATCTTTTAAATTCAATATTTACATCTTGCCATCAATATCAATATACGAAGAAGAGAAGAGGTAATACTAGATCAGAATGTTATGCTTCGTTTTAACCTGTATATTATTACCAACTGATGGATGTATTTGAAAAAAGTACATATTAAGTGTACAATTTTCTACAAACTGTTCATAATTCAAGTAAATGATAAAAACAATCCAACATATAATTACAAATTAAAATTTTTGCATAGAATTAACACGGTAATAGAACGAATATATATATACTAAATATTCTAGTCCATTAAAAATCTATTCAAAGTTCAATTCATCAAATAAAATTATTTTCTTAATTAATTGAGAAAAAAAAATCTTTCATTTTAAACTGAATTTGTGATAAATTAATCACTTTTTTTTTAAATTACAAAAAGTCATTAAAGTTTCTTATGTAAAGATAATATTTATTCTGGCAGCTTTTGACAATTTTTTTTAATAAAATCATCTAAACTTTATTTTGCAGTTTCTACATTTGATAACATAAGATAATAATTAGATTCGTTTGATTTTGATAAAAAATTAAGACAAATTTCAGCAATTTATATAAAACGACTGTAAACTTATTTGGTAGATATGTAACTAGTCAGATCTCAAACCTGTAATAGTACACTCCTCATATTGATATCTTACTATATATTTACTATAAAGAGAAAATAGTTGAAGTAGACACACATACATATAGATTCCATTTTTAATGTTAAAAGTAGGTTGCCTTGGCAACAGATTGAGATTGTTGACTGTTATAAATATTGAGATTGGCTAAGTGTTGACTGATTTTAATGATATATATATATATATATGGCCGTTTGTGCACCAAAACATTATTGAGAGTATTCTAGAAGTGGAAATATTTGATATCTATAGATGGCCATCCTAGATCTCTTTAGTGAGCTGCCAAAATATGACAGAGTACTGTAAATTATCGTAACTAATTTATCAGACAACATAATCCTGTTGTCAAAAGATAATGACTACCTCGTCTCATAAATTGATTATAATATACATATCAACAGTAGGAGACCAGAGCGATCTATTTATTTTCCATTGCTTAACTTATAGTTTTTTTTTCCATATGTCATAGCATCGGCCGGGACGCGAACCCACAACCGTCTGCAACCAACTACTTGCTTGCATGGCAGCTGCGATACCTCTCGGCTAACAACGCAAAACAGCTTAACTTATAGTTTTGCAATAAAGCACAGCTTCTGGATTAAAATTAGATGTGTTAGTATACCATATGATCTATCTTTTATATTATTAAATAATCTTTCCATTTTCCTCCCAAAATAAAGTTTTAGTTTGTACAATATGATTCTTAAAAAATGACATATACATAATATATAGGCAAATATAAATTAAAAAGAATAAGGATATACTAACATCAGAATTAACTATAATAATTTAATAAAACAAAAGACAATAAATTAGTAATAAGACAAAGAAAATAAATATATTCAAGCAAATTATAAACAGTAATGATCGCTAAATCTCAGTCTAGATATCTCTTGATGTTCTAACAATAAATAAGATTCAATTTTATATTTAATAAAATATAAAATTAATAATTGTGATATACTAAGTTAATGACTTTATTCAAAAGAATTATTTTCTTGTCTAAGATAGTAATTAACATTATAGTTAATTCTTATTATGAATAAATTAGGTTGAAATTCCTGAAGATAAAAATCTCCCTTTTTTAAAAAATGAAGTAAATTAAACTCATCTAGCTAGAAAAATAATTATCTTTTCTTCATAAAATTAAAAATAATAAAATCTTGCAGAGTTCAAGATTTTCTTTTCAAATAAAAAATAATATCTAAAGCAATGCAAATTTTTCCCCAGAAAAGAAAACACACGCACACAAACAAATAAATATTTCACATGCACATATATTTAAAAAATTATTGTAAATAATAATAAAAAACACTATTAAAAGATTAAACAGTTTAAATTTATTTAACATTTAATGAAATGAACCCTCTCCATAGAAATTTCTTTTTAGACAATTATAGGCAAAACTAAATATATATATTTTTAACAATTTTTATGACATTGATTTAATTCAGACGAAGTGTCTTGGATTTAATAATTATTTACTTAGATGACTTATTGGTGCATTATTTTTGGTAGTGTTTCGCAAATAGCATATTGATCTTCTTTATACTTCCACATTTTTTTTCCAATAAATGCAACAAGATTTTTAGACTAGGATATTTTGTAAATAAAGTCAGGTAAGTTTTGAATAAAATTAGCATTTATAATATGCTCAATGCTTTATAGGCACACACTACCTCCTCAGATTATATAACGGTTATTTACATAGATTGGTCACATCTAGCTTAAACAAAAATCTCAGGATAACTGCAAAGGTAGAAAATAGTTTATTCTTAGAATATGGTATACTATTTACATTGTTGATCTCTAGCTATTCTGTGAGGAAATGTTTTACAGGATCTTGGAATTGATTAAAGACTCTCTTTCACGTGTTAGTAATCAATTCTAGTACTTTAGAAATTATAGCAATGTAGTTTAATTTAATAGCCGTTAAATAGTTATAGCTCAACACTACATGAGGATTATTAAATTCCTTGGAATCTTAACTTAAATGACTTAAACCATAGATATTAATAAAGACCTCCATATTTCCCCATTCTTTTTAAATTCACTTACATAAAGATATAATAAAAGACAAATGACCCCCAAGATGCATTTCATGCTGAACCAACACTCATCAGTTGGCTTAGGTCACTATCTCTCCTATATATCTTTATTATATGAAAAGTATTTATCTAGAGTAAATTGTGTGAGTGGAGAAAGTTTGACAATGGTAAATAAAAATGTAACAATTTACTCTAGATAAATACTTTTCATATAATAAACATATATATGAGCGATAGTGACCTGGGCCAACTGATGAATGCTGGTTCATCACAAAATGCATCTTGGGAGTCATTTGTCTTTTATTATATCTTTATTTAAGTGGAATTTAAAAAAATGGGGAAGTATGGAGGTGTTTATATCTATAAGATATTACACACGAAAAAGAGAAAGGTTATTAACTCCGTGTGTGTAAAATAAATAAAAAATCATATATATTAATCTTTAACTGAGGTTTAAAGTTTATATCTGAGCTAGAGATAATCTCTAGTTTCGATAATGATTAGTAATAATCATTATTGTATTTATCTAAAATCGATGGCGTCAAAGTTGTGAGTGGAGGAAGTTTGACAATGGTAAATGAAAATGTAACAATGACTTATCCACTCATCATTATCAATGTTGCAAGATTACTAACATTCACTCTCATTAATTTAATTATTTTTTTAAATATATTTATTGTTTAATAAATTATCTTGTTTAAGTACGCATAATTTTTATATGCTTTTAAATTAAATTAACTAAATAAATTACACATCACTCTTTTATTGTACTTTTATATTTTAAATGATTAACTTTATATAAATTCATTAATTTTTAACCAATTTCAGTAAGCATCAACTGAAAGAAAATTTCAGAACTTATAAATTGATTTTAATATTGACATTTAAATATTTACATGCTGTACCAGGCTGATTAATTTTGTCACTTGGAATAACTTTTATCAGAAAACAATCCATTTATATATTATGTCTACAATATGAGGTTCAAATTCAGGTCCAATAAAATTATTTTCAAAAGGCTTAAGATTTTTTTCTCAGATAATAGGCTACAGCATTCTACCTATTCATCTAGCATTGGTTAGTAAATCGGTAAATCCTTAGTTAGATACAAAATAAGAATGGGAAACTATTTAAATTCCCACCCTAATCTTCTCTATCACTGTTTCACTTTGAACTGCCGTGGAGGAAGAAGCCAAAGAGCTAGTTATTATAAACTCTGTTTTTCGACTTATTTAGAAAGATAAATAAAAATAAACATTTTTACTTAAAAAAATACTCACATAAATATTATAAAACAAAAATGCAGTAAAATAAAATATTAAAAATTTACAGAATAAAAAAAAATTCTCACACATTAAATCATTCTTTAGGTTTTAGTTATAGCAAATTTTTTTCTTTATAATTTATTTTACAACAGACTCCCTATAGAAATTATTGCACGATTAATTAATTGATTTAGAATCATTGTTGCTGGTAAATATTTTTATAAATTATTAATTTAAAAGAATTGCTTTTAATTGGTAGGTAATATTAAAATAATTTTTGGGCCACAATAAGTTTCAGCTGAAACAACTCAATAATTAAAAAAAAAAAAGGAATGTGAAAATATTTTAAAATAATTAATTAAAAAATTGAATTTTTAAAAGACTTTTAAATAGTACAAAAATTATTAATACTATAAAAAATATAATTGTGAATTGGAAAGGAAAGCTATAGATATAAAATATTTTCAAAACTATAAAACATCTTAATATTGAAAGGAAAATTGTCTTACCAATAAGATGAACTTATTATGGCGCTGTTACTGAGAACAGTAACTGCAGTATAATATTTGTGGAAGATAGTAATAAAAAAACAAAAAAAAACAATATCATCTACAATTATATCTTCTGAATTGTCAAGCATTTTTAATGTAGAGATGAGACATACAATTAAATCTGAAAGAATAGTTATCAAAACTATAAGTCAAATAATAGTATGTGCTAGGTTATTGGAGAAACACAATAGTCATATTTATATTTAAAAAAAAAACTATTTAAGAAGATATTAAAAATCACAAACTGTCATTCTTCTATCAGATCTTATATAATAAACAGAACTCGCCAAACCCAGACCGGTTTTTGCTACTGACATCATCAGTAAATACAAGCTTATTAAATTAGTTCATGTAACATCTGACTTGATTTTTTTTGTAATTCTATCAGATCTAAACAAATTCATTATCAATATATTAATAATTTGGCTACATCAAACTTTGACACCAAATTAATCAAAGCAATAAGCTGCATTTGAGATTGTTTTTATAACAATAGATTACATTCAAATATTGTGTAAAGAATAGATATAATGGTAAATATAAGTTGCCATTATGAATTTGATTTATAGATTATGATAAGGCATTTACACGATGATTAAAGACTTGCATTATCAAGATATAGATTTGATATTACATTATGAAGATTATTTATCTAACACAGTAACAATTATTAGATTATTAGATGATAATAGGATTAACATTGATATGGATGCTTGACAAGATTATTCCATATTACCCAAACTTTTGGCAAATTTAATTTGTGGAATTAAAATGGGACGCCAAGAACATAAAAGATTATAATCTTATTTAAGTCATCTATATTTCGAAAATAATTAATTGACTTTAAACTAAAAAAAAACTCAAAAAGTAGATAAATGTTAAAAATAATAAACCAATATTCAACTGGCTTTCTTAAAAAAGGAAATAAAGATTGGTAATGATAAATTAAAAGAAATTAACAATTACAGATTATTAATACAGATCGAAAGATAATGAAAGAAATTAATCATAAATTTGGAAATAATTAATTATTAAAATAAAAATATATCTAGGTGTTTGAAAATAATTTTTTTAAATAGTTTTATCAATTTTTACATAAGAAACTAAGATTTGAATATTTAACAGAAAAGCAATATAGATACTTCTGAACGTATGAAGAACCATATGATGGAAATAAGACGGAAACATCAAAAAGGAAATACTTAGAGGGATTGAACTGAAACTGAGCTGGATATATTATTGAAAGAAATCAATAGATTGAAGTTGAAGTCTTAAATAACAAGAACTTATAAAATTCCTAAAATAAAACCACATGGGAAATGGTTGAATAAAATAAAGAAATTTATAGGTCTTGTGTGGATAGAAAAAGCGTGGATTGGAAAAAATTGACTTAAATATGAAAATGCTTTATCCTAAAGTGGATCGCTACTTGTTGAAAATGATAATTATAAATCTTATGTTCTATAGAATCATCCATATTTATTTCATTATTAAACTTCTCTCTTTTTATTTTATTTCGTATTAAGTTAATTGAAATAATCACAAATCTATTTGTTGATATCAAGAAGAATAATCATTTACTTTAATTAAAACAATTTTAAATATAGCATGTACATATAATTTAACTTTTACATAAAAATATCTTACATAAATCATACTGTTTATATCAGTCATATATGATCGCAGAACTCCCTTTCCCATATCAATTTAAATAGTTTTAACATTTTATTTGAAAATGTTTGATAATAAAGAATATATATAAGGTGCAGGACCACATGTACATTTGAAATATGCTTAAGGTATTAAAAGATTACATTTTCTCTACGTCTTATGGAGAAAATTAGTTTTAATATTTGCAGATATTATTAAAATACTAATAGTGCTTGTACTTTCGTTGAAAATAATTTATAAAATAACATTAATAGAATTCCATATTCAAAACATTAAAAGTGTCGCTTTAAAGACAAAGAATTATTATATATATATGTAATTGTTTCATATATAATATATTTAATTTTCAAATAAAATTTTATGATTTACATAGTGATGGTAAATTATTTTAAAATGCAGATTGTTGTTAATCTTGCCCACTTTATTATGTGGTAAGGACTAATTTCAATTCATGTTTTCGTCAGAAGAAATAGTAAATTCCTTTTATTCCAGTGGCATTTTTAGGTAAGATTAGGTAATTATTAGGCACTAAATGATAATTTTAAAAGTAAATCCCAGACTGGTTTATGAATCTTACCCTTTTCAAGGAAAAGCATGAGATTTTATGCCTTTATCCGAAAACTTATTATAGATACATATAAATTATTAATTTATAATCTATTTATATAAAAGCATTATTATAAGTTTAATCTTAAACTTATTGGTTTCTTAATTCTTAAAACTTTATAAACATCAATATCTATCTATCTATCTATCTATCTATCTATCTATCTATCTATCTATCTATCTATCTATCTATCTATCTATCTATCTATCTATCTATCTATCTATCTATCTATCTATCTATCTATCTGTCTGTCTGTCTGTCTGTCTGTCTGTCTGTCTGTCTGTCTGTCTGTCTGTCTGTCTGTCTGTCTGTCTGTCTACCTACCTACCTACCTACCTACCTACCTACCTACCTACCTACCTACCTACCTACCTACCTACCTACCTACCTACCTATCTATCTATCTATCTATCTATCTATCTATCTATCTATCTATCTATCTATCTATCTATCTATCTACCTATCTATCTATCTATCTATCTGTCTGTCTGCCTATCTGCCTACCTACCTACCTACCTACCTACCTACCTACCTACCTACCTACCTACCTACCTACCTACCTACCTACCTACCTACCTACCTACCTACCTACCTACCTACCTACCTACCTACCTACCTACCTACCTACCTACCTATCTATCTATCTATCTATCTATCTATCTATCTATCTATCTATCTATCTATCTATCTATCTATCTACTTTTCACATAACAAAATCAATCATTAAACTCATATACGGATCTGTGCTTGGTATAATCTCTATAGACTTTGCTTTGAATGTGTACTAAAAAAACAATGTAATCTTTTGAATAATCAACAAAATATCTCTGAAAATTAATTTTTTATGGTTGAAGTATTGACAATGATAGTCATAATCTAATAATAGTAAAAATATGATATGAGTTCACTGTGGTTTTTAGAATGTTTCGTTTCTTAAGTAGTTAATTATGCTCCAAAATCGTGGTTTTTTAAAGTTGGTGGGCTATGGATATTCTGCGCGACATTATATTAAAACATTTTAGGTATTAAATTGAGACATTAAAATTAATTTATATACAATAAAACATTATATGATCTTTTAGAAAATTTTACACGAAATGTTGAAATGTTAGAGAAACAATTATTATATACAGTAAAAAATGTAAAACAAAATAGGTTTAAATTACCCATTTCAAAATAAAATTCTTTTCACCCCCTCCCCATGTTAAAAGAAAAGTCAACGACAATCAAATTAGTTCACGATCAATAGTCTATCTTCATGATTTTTGAAATTCTTCCTTTGTGTGTGTGTGTGTTCTGGCTAATAATAGCTAAATATCTATGCTTGCTTGGAAATCTTTAGTCCCTTGACAAATAATCCAATCAGATTTAAAATAACATCGTGAATATGCAGTAATTGCTCTTGCATTTTAACAGACCTAGTTTTATTTTTAAAATCATCGATGATTTGCTAATATGTATTTTATTTTAAATACATGCAAGTCATTGTTTATATTTGTATTTTTATATTGGACTATTTCCATCATCTAATCTGTGTGTTGAATGTCTTTTAGAAAAGTTTAATTTTTAGTTAAATATTCCAAATGCATCCAACTGTTAGTAATATCACAGCAAACAGGTTAGTATATGCACCAACTGTTAGTAATATCACAGCAAACAAATGTTAGTAATATCACAGCAAACAGGTTAGTATATGCACTAACTGTTAGTATTATCACAGCAAACATGTTAGTATATACACAACGTTTCGAGAGATATTTTTCTCCCCTCTTCTTCAGGTGTTGCTGGCCTGAACAGTGAGAGTACTAGCATGGGATTCGAACCTGGGCCCTTAGAATCTTGATAATTGAATTTTAAGATAACGCTCTAACCAACTGAGCCATCCTGCCAAAGACAACAGTATGTAGTAATTTCATATACTTATCTATGAGGTTCCTCCTGATTTCTCCACTTTTTCCTCAAAGCAAAGTTGATTAGTGGTTTCCATGCATTATGTATAGTCACACTAGGTTGGCTAATGGGATTTTTTGCCATTGTCATGTGAGCAGCTTCTTTAAATGTTCTTCTTTGTACCTTTTCTTCTTTGTCCAATATTTTTGTATTTTCCCAATCAAACATATGTTCATTGGTACATACATAATCTGCTATCTTAGACACATCTGTTTTTTCTCTTCTAATCATCAGTTTATGTTCTTGCAAGCGCTTTTGAATGGGACAGCTGGTTTCACCAATATATGTTCTTCCACATTCACATGGTATTTCATAGATGCAGTTTTTTCTTTGCAGCATTTCAAGTTTAGGCTTTGTAGATGTTAGAATTCCTCATAGTGTGATATGGCTCTGGAAAGCTGTTCTGATGTTATACTGATTGCAGATTTTCCTTAATTTGTCTGCTATTTTTGGAATGTATGGATACACTACAGTACCAATAATTGTCTTTTCTGTTGATGGTTCTTTTTGTTGTCTATTTAATGTTTTCTTAATAATAGCTGATGGATAACCATTTTTCTTAAGAGTTTGTTCTATATAGATCTTTTCTTTTTCCAAATCGCCAGTTTCTGAACAAACTTCTTTTGCTCACTTCCACAGTGATAGTATAACTCCATGTTTTGTGTTTCTGGTGTGATTAGATGTATAGGCTAGGTATTAAGAGAAGGAATAAATGCTCAAAGGTTTTCTAAGTATCAAATAATGCATTCAATTAATAATGTAGAATGTCTTCTAAAAATAAACTTACTGACGATGACTACATGAGAGTTTTTCAAGCAGTAAGAAGATCATATTCTATATTACATGAAAAAATAAAAGAATGTCATAAGAAGAAACTTGATAACCTACATGGGCATATCAAAAATCATAATGTACCAAGCAATGTAACAGCTTCATCTGTTAAAAATATAAGTTCTAAACAACTAACAGATACTGAAATTTCTGTTCTTGAAAGAGGATTAAACTTTGCTGTAATACCATCTAATATCCCCTTATTAGATATAATGGCAGCCACTGAGAAAGTCACTCAAAAATTGCCTTTAGAAGAAGCAGCAGAATTACACTGGAGAATAAAAAGAACACTTGACAAGCAACAAAAATTGCAGTCAAACATATCCTATGGGGAGAGGAAAGCAATTAAATCTTTCAAAGCAGATAAATCTATAATTATTCTCCCTGCTGACAAAGGCAATGCAACAGTTGTAATGGATACAACTGATTACAACAACAAAATACAAGAACTCCTTACAGCAGGCCAATATAGAAAAATGGCAAAAGATCCGATACCAAGTACAGAAACAAAATTACAAGCATTACTCAAAAAGCATCGCAAGTACTTTACGGATTCAGAAAAGAGTAAAATAACATCATATTTCAGCAAAATTCCTCATCTTTATGGTCTACCTAAAATCCATAAGGATCATGTTCCATTATGACCTATTGTTAGTTCTAGAGATTCACCTTGCCAGAATTTGGCAAGATTTCTCCTCAAAGTTCTAAGTCCTTTGGCATTCAAGACCCAATTATTTGTCAGGGATTCTAGACACTTTGTAAAATTAATCAAGAACATGAAAATTGAAAGAACTGACTTATTGGTAAGCTTTGATGTGGAAAGTTTATTCACAAATGTACCATGTGAAGAAGCATTGTCTATTGTAAGGAAAATATTAAATGATGATAATAGTTTACAAACCAGAACAGCTCTTCCTATTGATAACATAATGAAACTATTAACATTCTGTATAAAAACAACCTACTTTCAATATAACACAGAATTCTTCCAACAAAATCAAGGAATGGCTATGGGCTCACCATTGACTTCCCTGATTAGCAATATTTACATGGAAGAACTTGAAATCACAGCCATAAAAAGTACTGCTTATCCACCTAAAGTTTGGCTTCGCTATGTGGATGATACATTTGTTGTATGGCCGCATGGTGAAGCATTGCTACAAACTTTCTGGACACATATCAACAACATATCCCCTTCAATTAAATTCACAATAGAACCAGAACAAGCACAAAAATTAACATTCTTAGATGTTCTTGTGACAAGACTACCTCATGGCAAAATCAAAGCTACAGTTTACCAAAAACCTACACATACATGAAAATACCTAGCCTATACATCTAATCACACCAGAAACACAAAACACAGAGTTATACTATCACTGTGGAAGAGAGCAAAAGAAGTTTGTTCAGAAACTGATGATTTGGAAAAAGAAAAGATCTATGTAGAACACACTCTTAAACAAATGGTTATCCATCAGCTGTTATTAAGAAAACATTAAATAGACAACAAAAAGAACCATCAACAGAAAAGACAATTATTGGTACTGTAGTGTATCCATACATTCCAAACATAGCAGACAAATTAAGGAAAATCTGCAATCAGTATAACATCAGAACAGCTTTCCAAAGCCATACCACACTACAAGGAATTCTAACATCTACAAAGCCTAAACTTAAAATGCTGCAAAGAAAAAACTGCATCTATGAAATACAATGTGAATGTGGAAGAACATATATTGGTGAAACCAGCCGTCACATTCAAAAGCGCTTGCAAGAACATAAACTGATGATTAGAAGAGAAAAAACAGATGTGACTAAGGTAGCAGGCCATGTATGGACCAATGAACATATGTTCGATTGGGAAAATACAAAAATATTGGACAAAGAAGAAAAGGTACACAGAAGAAAATTTAAAGCTCCTCACATGACAATGGCAAAAAATCTCATTAGGCAACCTAGTATGACTATACATAATTTATGGAAACCACTAATCAACTTTGCTCTGAGGAAAAAGTGAAGAAATCAGGAGGAACCTCATAGATAAGTATATGAAATTACTACATACTGTTACCTTTGACAGGATGGATCAGTTGGTTAGAGTGTTACCTTAAAATTCAATTATCAAGATTCTAAGGGCCCAGGTTCAAATCCCATGCTAGTACTCTCACTGGTTAGGCCAGCAACACCTGAAGAAGAGGGGAGAAAAATACCCCTTGAAACGTTGTGTATATTTTAACCTGTTTGCTGTGATATTACTAACAGTTAATGCATATACTAACCTATTTGCTGTGATATTACTAACATTTGTTTGCTGTGATATTACTAGCAGTTGGTGCATATACTAACCTGTTTGCTGTGATATTAACAGTTGAATGCATTTGGAATATTTAACTAAAAATTAAACTTTTCTAAAAGACATTCAACACACATATTAGATGATGGAAATTGTCCAATATAAAAATACAGCTAGAACACCATCATCACAAACCTTCAGAAAAAACATTGTTTATATTTATTTAGTTTTTTTTTTTTTTGCGAAGCTATAACAATATCAATATATAGGCTAATCATGGAGCATAAAGTTTGACTACATTTATTTATTTATTTGAAAGAAGTTATTTTATGTAAAAATTTCCTATTCCACACTATTAAGTAAGCTTTTAAAAATGCTAAATTAATTAATTGCTTAAAACTGTTTGCTTAGGCCATCACTTAATTTACTGACAAACTGACTGGTACCTTGATGTCACTTTTCAATGTTTTACAGAAACTTGGATACTCATGTTATTGTTATGGGTAATAAAAGGAAAGTGCATAACTACCAGCTAAATTTTATGACATTTTCTAAGGCAATTATGAAAAAATCTTTTGCAATATTGCCAGAGTTATCTTAGCAAAATGCTAGATTCAAAGCTATTTAAGAGAGAACACATTTCAAAAACGTGTGATATTAACAATTTTTAATAAATATTCAGACATAAAGTAAAATATAAAAAATTTAAACAATTAATATAATGATTTTTTCATTTTTTAAAAAAGCATTTACATATCTAAGGAATACTTTATCAAATCTATGTACTATCCAAACAAATTGGTATATTCAAACTAATGGGTGTGAAAGTAAAAAACACTGTTTTGAATCTACCAATTTGTTTGGATAGTACATAGATTTGATACTAGGCTGGTATCTATATTTTAATTTACATTTTTTACTTTGACAGAAACCACAAGCAATCTGGAGATGTGTTTAAGATTATCTAACCTTCCAATTTTACTTTCCAGTTAGAGTATATTCTAATTTTGAAAGAGTACTTGTTGAAGACTATTAGATATCAATTCAACACCCTGTGGTATGTCAGATGTAAAGCAATGATTGAAAGGATGAGAGTCCACTCATATATACAATTAATGCTAGCTTATATTAAGACATCCAATCTTCATACTGTAATGGACAGGCTTGATTGTATATATGTGTGGAGATGATAATCTGGACCAAGTGCTGGTTTAGCACGGAATACGCATATTGGTTATTATTTATCAAGAGTACTTGTTGAAGACTATTAGATATCAATTCAACACCCTGTGGTATGTCAGATGTAAAGCAACGATTGAAAGGATGAGAGACCTGCACAGTACTAAATTTAAGAACGTCATGGAGAAAATCATGAAGAAGACCTGACTAATTGCTCCAAGCTATATCACAAGAATAACATAGAAGAAGGTTGAATCTACTCCAAATAGATATGTAATTGATGTCATATTTGTAATTGTAACAATCAGTATAGCAATAGAATAAAATTTTCTTAAAAAAAACTCTACTTAAACTCATTTTCTTATTTGTAAATATTTTTAATCAGAAATAAGTATGTTTTTCTTAATTTTATAATAAAGCTATTATTTTTTTTACTTTTATGTAATATAAAATCTATAAAAATATCCCATCAATTATTTCAATATTGAACAGTAGTGGCATGGAATTTTTAAGCAGGAGTGCTTTATTACAGTATTGCTGCCAAAAAAGTAAGCAAGGAAAACAAAAAGAGCCGTTCTAATTTGTAATTACATAACGATTTCATTTTTCCATATCAGTCATCATTAAAAGAGATAATATATGTTTCATTTTACTGTCTGGAGAAAGTGAGAGTATTCATTTATAATTTATCTTTAAAGCGCATGTGCATTGGCTTAATTGTTAATATCACTATTACAGTATTAAAACATAGCACTATATAAAATAATATCTCATTATAACTGTTGTTTGACAAATAATAACATCTTGACTAGATTGAGCTTTACTTTTTGCTTCAATTTTTTTTATATAATAATAATTGGGAAAACATAATTTTTTTATATATTCAATACTAACACCCATATTAAAACAGGCAAAACTTTCTATACATATTGCCACTCACTGCAAGCCAGAGTAATCAATGGATGCCAGAAGGCTTGTGCATAATAAACAAAAATCTTCCAAACTTTCAAAGGCCTACTCCGAAGAAGAGGACTCACACCTATCTCCTGCTTCCGAGCCAAACTACCTAAAGTTCTCCTTTCCCTACAGTGTAAATTCTATTCTGGAAAAAAACAAGAGGAAGGTACAAAGCACACCAAAAAACTCTCTGTCATGAATCACACAATGAAACTGAGCTCTTTCGAGCTGATTTCCACAGGCCATCCTTGCCAGATCAGAAATTCAGTGATCACAAGGACCATTACAACCTTCAATCAAAGATTCCGCTGGTGGTAAAACCAAGCAGCAATAATCTTTATGGATAGGATCAAGTGCCAAATCATTGGTCTTAACATCAGGGGAATTAATTCTACTGACCGTTTATATGCGATTAGGCATTTTTTCCATCTTACATCTCCTCATATTTTATTCTTAGGAGAGACCAAATATCACCTAAACTCCAACCCTCACATAATTCTCGAACTTTCAAAACTGGGCTTCACTCTTCTGTCTACTAATACATCAGCTGCTGGAGGGGTAGGAATCATCATTAATAACAGGAAAACACCTTCTTCCTATAAAGTGCATTACCATGATGCCAATCTCATTGCAATCAAGCTTATATACCAATCTAGTGAATTCATTGCAATATATGTATACTGCCAGAACAACCCATTGACTTATTCTAGAATAATACACACCATAAATCTCATCACTGCAAACAACACAGGCCCTACAATCCTCTTGGGGGACTTCAACCTGCAATATGATGTGTTCACACAGAAATACCTCCATCTCTTAGCCAGGGGTTTCATAAATGGCAGAGGTTTCTTCCCTGCGGATGCATACTCATTCTATACGAAGAGCTTTAGAACACTGATTGACCTAATGTTTTACACCTCAGAGCTGCACTATGGTTTGGAAGCCAAGCTTCAACCCGCTCCCTTCTCAGACCATCTTGCCCTGATAGCGTCTCTAGATCTGGACTCCTACACTCCCATAGACTACAATAAAACAATCAGAATTATAACTAAAGCTGCTGCCACGGAAGCTGTCTTCTCAGATGCCTACATTCTCTTTGAAAAAATTGACATTCTTAACATAAATCCTGAGGAAGCCTGGTTCACCTTCACAGGCATCCTCCAAACCATAATCATACAGCACACCAAAAAACATAAAGGGTCAACAACCCTTATGAATGAGCTTGATTTGCTTCACCATAGGATTAAAAATTTCTCAAGTGATGGTATTATAGACAACCTCCTATTACTTAAAATACAGTACAAGCAGAAACAAGCTGCGATTGCTGAAATAATAGCAACAAAGAATGCTAGGTTATACTTACCTGGCCAACACTGCTGGACACGTGGCTATCTCAGATGGGCTCTGGGGGCAAGGAAGAAACAAAAAACTCCTTTGTCCCTCCTCATCGGTGGTAGCCATACCTCCGGCAACCAAATGCTCATTCAAATAGAGTCATATTTCAAAAACTGCCTATCAAACTCTGTTACCTACCCCACAAATCAGTGGCATGAGACATCACAAAACAATGAACATGGAATAACAATATCAAACATCAAAAACTGCTTGGCCGCCCTACCGTCCAATGTCCATCCAGGACTACACGGCATTCCAAAGTTCATACTTACGCACCTTGAGAATTTCACAGCTCCCATAGTATTAAAACTAATTAACCATCTTGCAAACAGCAAAAAAATCATCCCCAAACTTTATCCCATAGCGATGGTCTCCTTTCTTAAGAAAAACTGGGACGCATCTGCTCTATCTAGCATAAGACCAATCTCCATGACCCCAATCCTATTAAAGGTCATTGAAGGTGTGATCAAGGAGAAAATACAAGATGTTATTCTGGACAACATATCCCAGTTGCAATTTGCAAAGAAGGGCTCATCCACACTCTCTGCAATCAGGGAAGTAAAAATTCTCTGTGATCGTATCAGATCCAAGAATCTATACAAACCCATTGCCATTCAGCTAGACATCTCTGAAGCATTTGATTCAGTAGAAGTCAACATCCTGCTCAATTGCCTCTCAGCACTAGACATTCCTACTCAAATCATTCAGATATTGGACAATCTACTAAACAACAGATTGGTCCACATTTCCCTGAATGGTTTCTTTACAGATGGTTTTATTCCTTCAAAATCCATACCCCAAGGATCTCCACTTAGCGGTATCCTATTTATACCTTACTTAAACCCCCTTCTTAAACATATTGAGGCAGAACTTCCAGGAATCTATATACCCCAGTTGAAGAAACACTGTAAAGCATTTGCCTACATGAATGATGTCCTTGTCACCTTACCCTCCCAAAAATATCTAAAACCTCTCATACAAATAATCAAAAAAATTTTCCGAATCCTCCAAACTTTCCTTCAACCTCAACAAGTCATCGGCCTGGAAAATAAACACCGGCAAGGAAGATATCATCGCCTTTCTCAGCAGACCCCCAAAACTTTTTGGGGTTTCCCATATACAAGTCACCGCAAGCCATGTCGATACAAATACAGAATTCCATCATTGAAGCCGCCACCAACACAGTTAAAAACCTTGCCAAGATTTATTTATCACTGCAAGGGAAAATCTCTCTCCTCAATATCAAGGTAATGGCAAAGATTAGCTACTATCTACCCATAATTAACATGACAAAGACTTTCAATACAAAAATCAACCGAATCTGTGCACGGCTGTTGTGGAATGGTAAAACAGTGGCCATAGGAATTGAACGCATGCAGCGACATAGTAAAAATAATGGTATGTCGTTGCATGCAACATTTTCTATATACTACCAAAAGTGCCTCTCTCTGATCCACATCCTACAAAAGAAATTTCCCCAGATTGTAGCGGAACAACCAGTCATGCCATCAGACAGACCTCCACCTTCAAAGATAAGCTGGCTTAATCAGATACTTGACTACCTTTTCGCTCACAATGGCCACTCTACCCTAGTATTCAGACAAAAAATTTCCATTTGGGATGCGCATGGCCTGCTATTTCCCACACAAAACTCTACCATTCCTTACCTCGATGGTAACAATCATGTGGTCACCAGGTTTTTCAAGCATCTCAAGCTGGAGCCAAGGTTCCTGGACTTTCTCATAAAAATCAACCTGAATTCACTCCAGACAAACTGGTTCCTGCACTACAGGAGATTCCTCAAGAATATAGATCCTATGTGTCATAACTGCCATAGAACCTGTGAAACCTTTGATCATATGATAAATGATTGCCCAGCATATGACAAAATTAGAACTTTCATTACTTACCACTGCCACATTTCCCTGAACAAAATCTTAAATATTAAATGCTGCTTCCTGTCCAGGGATTATGTCACCACAAGACTCTCAAGGTTCACTTATGCCATCTGGATGGCCAGATGTTGCAACAAATTTACCTTTCCTCATCCCAAGCCTGAAGACACATTCATTTCCAAGCTAAAGGAATTTTACCATAAGGACAGAATAATCTCTTCCAGATTTTTATTTGACAACACGTGGAGCCTGATTAAGCTGGATTAACAACATCAGTAACCACATCAGAACATTTGGTTGCCTGACTAACATGGATAACTATTTTTTTTGATTTACAATTGTATCATTATTACATATGGTTTTTCAATAAAATTATTTATAAATAAAATCTCCATCTAGTGCCTACTCATCCAATATCCCCAGATTAGTTTCTGGCTTGTGGCCTTTGTCATTGAGGAGCTTTGGATCTGAGAGCACTGCACCTAGATCTTAGGATCTAATGCAATTCTCTAGCAGCCACTTTTTATCTCTCCTTAATTATAAAACTATGAGGGTTGCATTAAGATCTAGGTGCAGTACTCTCAGATCCAAGGCTTTTCACTGATAAAGGCCACCAACCAGAAACTACTCTGGCTTGTAATGAGTGGCAATATGTATAGAGAGTTTTGTCTATTTTAATAACAGGTATAAGGAAGCATAGAAAATGGTGATCACGTGATACTACACACCCATAGTGATACATATTTAAATTAATATTTTTTTATTATTTTGTGAACATTTTATTTCTCATCTAAATGAAAACAATAAAAATTTATCTCTTTGAAGAAAAACCAGGTTAGATAAACATACCATGGTTAAATATCTACTGACACTGTTAAAGTAAACAGCTTCAGTTGTACTAGTTTTACATGTTAATAAAAACAAAGTGGAACTTGCTGAAATTCATGAAAGTAAAGTTTCTGCACTGCTTAATTTGCAGCTTCTTAGAATAGAATTTCAAGCATCAGCTTAAAATAATTCTTTTTTAGAAAAAGATTTAATTAGTTAAATTTACATATATTATTATGAAAAATATAGAATTATTGTTATATTATTAATAATTTCAATTGCAAATTTAATAATTTTTTTCTAGGGTCCTGCAGTGCCACCATTGGAAAATGTTATAAAGCAGACATTAATTCTCTGCAGTCATAATAATAGCATTGTGTTTTATGATTTTCACTGTGATATACAAGAACACTTTATAATAGTTTTGCCCAGCCACTTAGAAATTAAATTTAGTTTTTGTTGTAACCATAAACAATTGTTACCAACAGTATTTTTAGCCTGCTTCTCAGTGTTAAAAAGCATAAAGAAAGCAAAAGAAAAATACAGATGAAGTTGAAAAAAAAAAATGCATGAGCCTTTCTTACAAAATTATTAAGAACTGAGATGAAAAGTACAATCAGTAAATGAAAAAGATTAGTGCCTAACTATTAGTATTCTAGATTCCCCCAACTGTATTTCTTAGCTATGGGTCAAGTAGAAAATTATATATAAAACCATCTATTTAATGTTAATATAATCATTTTTTTTCTAAATAATGTTCTTAATGTAATTTTGTTGTTAGCTCACAGCTAATAAATACAGATTTAGCAAATATGTTGCACCAATAGGTAGGAATATTTTTTCATCTATTGATGTTATTTTTTTTATCTTGTATTAATGTACAAGTAAATAAATAGTTTTCTAAAAAAAAATTTAACTTACAAAAAACATATTTTTATCTAATATTTCTGTAGGATAATTTTTATTACAAGCTCTCATGCAGGATAAGAACTGGTTTCTATCCACTTTCAACATCTAGTGGAAGTATATAATCATAACCATATGTCCAAAGACGTGAAAAAGATCTATAATCCCCAACATACACATTTTGTGCTGAATCAGCACTTATCAATTATGACAAGACTACAATCTCTTACACATATCTTTTTCATTGTTCTGCATATGTTCATGATTACATTCCTCCCCAAGGTGTTAAAAGCATAGAAATCAGTCCCTACCTTGTGTGAGAGTGGTGAAATGAAAATTACACTACAGACATATTATTTATTATTGGACAATTTTTAGATTAATGAATAACTAATAAAAAATATTAATATATTTTTATTTACTTTAGAAAACAATAAAACCATAAACATCATGTGACCCCAGTTTACTTGATGTTTTTAGGAACAAAAATGGTCTATTTTATTGCACTGCTACTGTCAATTATAAATCTGAGAAATCAGTAGATATTACATGTTAGGGCTTATTAAATCTTGGTCTGATCTTATTTATTCCCACACTAGTTTTTGGTTTATGGTCTTTCTCAATTTCAGTCTGGGTGTAGTGTATATTAATTTTTTAGATTTAAATACAGCAGCCATCTTTTACTTTTTTTATTATTATCAAAATACCAGTCTGAAATTTAATAACAATTTAACATTTTGAATTCAAATTTATTTATTCTATAGTTATGTAGTTCTGACACCAGATCAGTAATTATATATTTTGGTGTTTTCAGTTTTATAATTGTATATATGTTAAATCTTTTGTTGAAGATTGGTATAAAAAAAAAAAAAAAACTCCACCTGACCTCAGCTTTCACAATATTTTTTAGAAGCAAACTCTGTGTATTCTATTCATGTACTTTTATCTTTTGTAAGCTTGAGTATTCAATAAACACTAATAGTGCTAATTAAATTTATATTCATTTCTATTCATAGCTCAGACACTAGTCTAGGATTATGAATAAGATAGCATTGGCTATGGTTTAATTAACACTACCATTTATTGATCTCTAAAGCTTACAACAGATGGCAGCATTGGAGTAAATCGATAGAGTTTAAAATATAATTTTTTTCCTCATGTGTCATAGCATCAGCCGGGAAGCGAACTCCGCTAACCCGGAACAACTGCTTGTAAAGCGGCTGTCGAATTTTACAATCAATATAAAGCGTTTGCATGGTTTTTTTTTTTACTATAGTTATAACATAAATGATTCTCATCTGATAAGAAATTGTCTAATTTATATTCAGCTAAATATTTTTACCAATAATAAAACCTGTTTTAACTTAAAATCATAAAAAGCAAACTTTATCTATTTGTGACAACATTTCTTTAAAAAAGTTTTAAAAGCATTTTTATTTGACTTGATAGTTGGATTTTAGATTGTTTTATATAATAATTTAAAAGTCATTTGGAATTGCTACATTTAAATTTCACTTACAATAAAGGATCTGAATATAAATTGTAATCTATAAAGAAAAAGTAAAGGTTTATATAAATAAAATCAGATATTGAAATATTTTTGTTCAGTTTTTTATAGATGTAAATATCTTACAATACTTTTTAAAATGTCAACAAACAATTTTAAAACAAAATAATCTCAGGCATCTACATTTCTGTGAGTGTATGTGTAGGAAGATGCATAGTATATAGATATTGAACAACTATCCGTTACATTTGAAAGTAGAATTTCAGAAATTATTTTGAATTAGTTTAATTGGAAAAACGTCAAAATAAAATAAAATAGAAAACACCACACAATATTAAGAATAGCAATAACCATAAGAATCAAAGAATAAACTAAAGGAATAGACAATTGATTAAAAATCTCATGGTAGACAAAAGTACATAGTATTAAAGCATTAATGTAATATTAAAATAAGATTAATGAAAAGGTGAAGCATGATTTATCTTGGAAGAGCAAAGTTTAGAGCAAAGAAATACATACAATATGAAGAAAAAAGTGTAGTTTATATGGGATATATGCAGATCTAAATCAGAAATTACGAACATTTAATATTACAATTTAATAGTTTTAAGAATTAAATCTATAAAATTATGAAAATATGAAGTTTAATGGAAAATAAAGTTGAGAAGAATTTAATAGAAATTTTTTATAATGACAAAATATTACAAGCAAATTGGTTATAAAATATTGGTAAATAAAAATAAATTTTGAATCAATAGACAAAATAAAAAGAAAAATATGTATAGTATATGCTTGTCATCTAAACTGGTTAATATCTTTTGATATAATTTTTAAAACATGGCATTACACATATATTTTGCAGAATGGATGTATAAACAGATAATTAACAATGTGAGGCCATTAAAGCAATGATTATATATATATATATATATATATATATATATATATGATTATATATATATATATATATATATATATAATCATGCCTTAATTAAACTTTTCAATGGTTGACTGCAATGAAATGTAATATTTTTAATTTAAACTTCATAATTAACTTTATACAAAACATTTTGTTATATCTTAGGTCCTCATTAAATATTATATTACATATTTTTAAAACTTACATTATTATCAATTATTTTTAAGTAGAAGTATAATTTTAACCTCTCTACAAAATGAGTTACTACTGATTTATAGAATCTGCATTTTATGTTAATAAAAAAAATCATAATATAGAATATAAATAATGAAAAATATCTCTCCATAAAATATAAATAAAATTATTCTCCCCATCTCACCCCCTTCTCTCTCTCTCTCTCTCTCTCTCTCTCTCTCTCTATATATATATATATATATATATATATATATATATATATATATATATATATACATATATATATATATATATATATATGAAAAGAAAGTTATTGTTAACACTAACTGAAATAATTATAGAAAAAAACCATTATACAATATACTGGATATTTGTAATTGTATAATGGTTGGTATATATATATATATATATTGAAACAGATATGCTGTTCCTCATATAAATATTCAATAACCCCCCCCCCCCATTTAAAAATGTCTAGCGTGATTCAGTCTAATTGGGAACGCAATAAAGCTGTGAGTTGTTAAAAAAAAATCATATTTTTAATTTTGTGACTGATGAATTTGAATAAAATGTTATATCGTCTTATTTTTTTTTTTTTTATCTGTCTCAATAAAAAAAAAAAAGAAATTAATTATCCAATCATTAAAAAGAAAGAAAAAAGATACTTGAGTTAAACTGAGGCAGTATTCAAATCAGGCACGTCGTCGGAAGAAAAGAACTTTTTTTTTTTTCTCTCGTCTTACACAAAGAAGCAGAACATATTAAATTTTTTTTAAAAAAAAGGTCTATTACTTAATTCTTTTGATACATTAAAATAAAGCTTTAACAAAACGTGAAAATGGAAAAAAAAAGCTTTACTAGAGGAATTATAATAACAATGGGGTAATTTAGCGGCTTCACTCTCTCCATGCTATGCCATGACTTTCCATAGATGAAATAACCTGCCTTCTTTAGAGTAAACTAGACTGCAAAACTGGAAGGTAATTATGTTATAGGAATGTTTAGACATTTTTTACCATAAATTATAAATTGACATCATGAAATATCTACATAAAAATTGTTTTTATAAAATATTAAAACATATTTATAATATGTTATGAAGTGGATTTATGAAATGGTTGCAAACGTTTTGTTTAATAAAATATTAAGACATCTTTATCATACGTTATAAAATGAAGTTATGAAATAATTACCTAGAATTTGTTTTATAAAATATTAAAACATCTTTATCATATGTTATAAAGTGAAGTTATGAAATAATTATGTAGAATTTATTTTGTAAAATATTAGAACATGTTTATCATACGTTACAAAATGAAATTATGAAATAGTTATAAGCAAATTTATTTATAAAAATATTTGAATGTATTTACTATATAGATTAGAAATGCTCCACAAGCCAAACAGAATTCATGTGTATGAATATACCCTTATATTTGACTAAATTAGAAATTCTTTAATTACTAAATTATAAATGCACTACAAGCCAAATAGAGTTTATGTGTATAAATATACTCTTATATTTGACTAAATTAGAAATGCTTTAATTACTAAATGATAAATGCTCCATAAGCCAAACAGAGTTTATGCATATGAATATAATTTTATATTTGACTAAATTATAAATGCTCCACAAGCCAAACAGAGTTTATGTGTATGAAGATACTTTTATATTTGACTAGATTAGAAGTGCTTCAATTACTAAATGATAAATGCTCCACAAGCCAAACAGAGTTTATGTGTATGAATATACCTCTATATTTGACTAAATTAGAAATGCTTTAATTACTAAATGATAAATGCTCCACAAGCCAAACAGAATTTATGTATATGAATATACTTTTATATTTGACTAAATTATAAATGCTGCAATTACTAAATGATAAATGCTCCACAAGCCAAATAGAGTTTACGTGTATGAATATACTCTTATATTTGACTAAATTATAAATGCTGCAATTACTAAATGATAAATGCTCCACAAGCCAAACAGAGTTTATGTGTATGAATATACTCTTATATTTGACTAAATTATAAATGCTGCAATTACTAAGTGATAAATGCTACACAAGCCAAACAGAGTTTATGTGTATGAATATACCTCTATATTTGACTAAATTAGAAATGCTTTAATTACTAAATGATAAATGCTCCACAAGCCAAACAGAATTTATGTATATGAATATACTTTTATATTTGACTAAATTATAAATGCTGCAATTACTAAATGATAAATGCTCCACAAGCCAAATAGAGTTTACGTGTATGAATATACTCTTATATTTGACTAAATTATAAATGCTGCAATTACTAAATGATAAATGCTCCACAAGCCAAACAGAGTTTATGTGTATGAATATACTCTTATATTTGACTAAATTATAAATGCTGCAATTACTAAGTGATAAATGCTCCACAAGCCAAACAGAGTTTATGTGTATGAATATACTTTTATATTTGACTGAATTATAAATGCTTCGGTTACCAAATGATAAATGCTCCACAAATCAAGAATTGCTAAGTTTAAATGTTTACCAATCAATAATGATTCATAAAATAATGAAATGCTGTATAAACCATAAATGCTTGACTGTCTCCAAGCTTCTTCTCATAAATGAATTCAAAATGAACTATTGTTAAATTAGAATGTTTCCAAGCTTCTTCTCATAAATAAATTCAAAATGAACTATTGTTGAATTAGAATATTTCCAGGCTTCTTCTCATAAATGAATTCAAAATGAACTATTGTTAAATTAGAATGTTTCCAAGCTTCTTCTCATAAATGAATTCAAAATGAACTATTGTTGAATTAGAATATTTCCAGGCTTCTTCTCATAAATGAATTCAAAATGAACTATTGTTGAATTAGAATATTTCCAGGCTTCTTTTCATAAATGAATTCAAAATGAACTATTGTTGAATTAGAATATTTCCAAGCTTCTTCTCATAAAGGAATTCAAAATTGAACTATTGTTGAATTAGACTGTTTCCAAACATCTTCTCATAAATGAACTTGTAAATGAACTATTGATAAAAAAAAAAAGAACTGCTTTTAACTCTTTCATAAGTAAAAATGAAGATGAGTTATCACGTGAATAGAAATGAACTTTGTTAGAAATTGCAAATTAATTGTTATTTAATAAATTTTTTTTTTGTTACTAAAAATTAAATTGGTTATCCAGTTGTCCAATTATGTTTTGTTTTATTGCATCACTCATCAGTTATAGCACTTGTTCATGAGAATCTCATGCCTTCTGAGCTATGTCTGGCATAACTAGATCTAGGCAAGTCAGGTTGTAGTGAGACGAAACTCTAATGGCGCTTTTTGGGAAACCAAACATAGAAATATTTAGATGTTTCCAGTCTCTATCATACTACATCCTCTGATGAGCAGGAACTATTGTTGTAGGAGGCATTAACATCTGCATTAGGAATGTCAATTGATTGTTCCTTCCTACAGCATGCTCATCAGAAAATCGTTACAACTGATGTGATAAAACGGTTGTATGCGGGTCCGGTTACAATATATATATATATCATTAAAATCACTCAACAATTAGACAGTCCCAATCTCAATAACAATCAACAATCTCAAACTATTGTCAAGGCAACCTCCTTTTAACAATAAATGGAATCCACTTTCATTTTATGATTCAATATATGTAACTACACACTAAAGATTGCATATATATATATATTAAAATTTAATTTATGAGTGTCAAACTTTCTGCTCTTACAACTTTGATAACAATAATTTCAGATAAATATTTATTTATTCAACAAGAGATTATCTATAGCCAGACAAACTTTAAATTTCAATTAAAGTTTATATCTTTGTGATATTATATTTAAGATTAACAAGATGATATAAAGTGGATAGAAATGGTCCATATCTTTGAAGGAAATGAATAAAGAATAATAATTATAAAATAACAAAGCACAGATGAAAATAAAAAAAATTATAAAAAAAATTACTTTGGTTAAACACCTACTACTTCAAAATTTTTAATTTTTATGCATATATAAATTAATATGGAAAAAACAAGTTCCAATATGCTACTGAAATTATTTTATAAGCAAGGACCATAGAATGATTTTTGAAAAATAAACCAGTATAATAAGACTTATGTTTTGGTGTTTCAATATTTATCTGACAAAATAGATGAACATTGATATAATAAAAAATGGATGTTACTTAGACATTTATTATTTTAAAAATGATTCTATGACATTCTTGCTTATAAAATTGTTTCAGTAATGCATTTGGACTTGTTTATTTTATAAATTGATTTATATTCTTATCATTAAATATTTGATTATCCAGTAACACACACTCATTAAAACCATTAGGATGTATATATATATATATTGCAAGGAAGTCAAATTTCACATCACATGGCTTAATTTAATAAGCTTGTACTACAAATGTTATATAATGATGACAGCGAGAACTTGAAAACAATCTGGGAATAGTGATATTTGGAAAAGCATGTTAAGAGCTATTAGCATGCTCATTATAATATATATATATATTGTGCACATTTATTAGCTCAGACTATTCTAAAATAGGATTTTGGTGTATAATTTTAAATTTTACAAATCCAACAATATTTACTTATTAAAAAAAGACAGTAATGACATATTAGATCATAGGATTTAAACTTGGTTTTAGCTAATGGAAATTTATAAATGATCTTAACCAAGATACACATAGATAATAACCATAGAGTCATATATATGCAAATGGATGGACAAGTAATATCATTTAGTATTTAAAATCAGTGAAGTTTAATTTGTAATTTTGTAAACAGAATGTGTTATAGATGCTAATAATTATTGTTTGTGCACATTTGATTTTAAAAATAGAAATTATTTATCTTCAAATCTTGCTATATTTAAAAGTAAATAAATAAGGTTTAATTTTACAAAATACTGATTTAAAATTAAAACAGTAAATTCTATATTTATTTAATTTCTAAAAATATTGTATTTCAATATTTTTTTAAAAACGAAAAATCGGTCATTTTAAAATAATAAACCAAAAACTTTCAAAATAAATGATTGTTTCATAGAAAAAAGTGGGAAAATATTAGCCAATCAAAGAGTTTCAAACAATCTTGGAATATGAAATTCAAGAGAGGGGGGAAGAGGGGGGGGGAAAAAAGCTTCTTGATCGTAAAGTATAAGTAACTAAGTTTTTTTTTCTTTGTGATATATTTTTTTAAAAGTTGGATTAAAAATTCCTAAAATCATATTATTAGCAAGCAGAAAAAGTCATGAATTGTAACTGTATCGATATATTGGATAATTATCATTTTTATGTTTAAACTAATGGAGTAAATTAATTGTTTTCTACTGGGCAGATCAATAATCAATAATTCCCAATAATCTCTTGAAAATTAATAAATATTGAAGAAATCATCAGAGATGAATGATCAATATATATACTCACTGAAAATGAACAATAACTGTGTTGTGGAAAAAATGAATTACAATAATAAACCAAAGGAAATAAATAAACATCGTCAATATTCAGTAAGGATAAATAGAAGAACTGTAAATCTCGGGGAAAAAGTTAAGTATATATATTTAAGAATCCATAGAACTAAATCGGTAATAACTGAAAAATGTTCATTATTATTCCAGCTCTATATATAAAATCTTAATTACAATAAATTATAGAAGTATTTACTTGGAGCCATACCGGCTGGAATGTCAGTTGCTATAAAGTTTTAGCTGTAAAACGTTGCATGACACATTTTTTAATTGAAATCATAAGTATGCCTTTTACTATAGAGAGAAATATATATCATCTAAAGTAAATAAAGCAAGCCACAAATAAATTTTATTACTAAACAAAGAACAAAACGAAGGATTATTGTTGCAGTAACTCAAATACCTCGCGCGAATCTTAGGATTAGCAGAATCTTCAAAAAATAAGAAAAATAAAAATGTTATAATAAGTTTATGGAATGTGGAACAACTAGAAAATTTAAAATTGTTCTTATACTTTAGCTGAGAGTTTAAAAGAGAACTTCTTTCTAATGTTGATATTTATATTTTTAATCTATGATTTATTAGTATAATAGGGGAGGGGGAAGAGAACTAAATCATTTAATAATGAATTAATTCAAGTGTTGTTATATTAATAGTTATTAATAATTAGGTTGAGATTAAAGATTGTTAATCATTTAAATAAACAAATATGCTCAATATTTTAGTATGAAAGGGTATTTAAAATGATATATACATATTCCAGAGAGCAGGTTGTATTTACATGTGCGAATGGATAAACTAAAAACAATGATTTTGTTCTTAAGTGAAAGATAAAAGTATTAATTTTGTTTGCTTACCAACCTCAGAATAATGACCCTATGCTCTCACTTATTTTGGTATTGTTACTTAATCATCAAATACTATTATTATGTAGAGGTTAAACTAATGGACCATGAATGGAAAAAAAATGATTGTTTAATAAACTTAATGTATGATATGTAGTTCACATACATAGGGATAAATATCTCAACATATAATAGGAAATTGTTAGTTTTGTTTGATAATAATAATCCAAATATAAATTTTTTGTTGTTATTGTTATTATAATATATGTGTATATCATCTTGTTATAAATTATTTTAAATTTGATATTAATGGAAATGTTTATTATCATTTGTAATGAATATTAAAATTATTATTTTGAAACTTTTATCAAATTCTAATTGTTGCATTTCTTTTCTGGGCTTATTCTCACCACATCACACAATTCAAAATATATAGTCAAAATGAAAATGAAAAGTCAATTCAATTTAAAGCAAATCTAACAGTTTGATAAGCATAAATCTCTTAGTAAAGATTTTTTACTTGTTACATGCTGCCTTGATCCCATAGGTCATTGATGATATTGCCAATTATGAAAGTGCATTAATTAATATGAAATTAAATCATACATTAGTTATTAGTGAAAGTATTAGTGTTAATTACAGTTTAGTTAATAATGATATTTTAATAATAAGTATTAAAGAACATAAATATAAACCTTAATTATAGATTTAAATTATAAGCTTTTCTTATTTTGTGCACTATCCATGGAAATCTTTAAAATCCCTCTTGATATTCCATAAGTAGTATGAAGAATTAATAAATCAATGATTTTCCTGAGATCTCCTTATTGTAAAGTTATTTTTGTGATTATTGCCAATCTTAATTATCAAAAATAACAGGAATCACAGTTTATCTGTAATCATCTAACAGATTAATTTAATGAGTGATTGAATTAAAACTTAATAATTATAAATATAAGATATTGGATATTATTGTTAGCTAATAAGGAGGAGTATCTGGGTATTCTTATGCCATTGAACAAATATTTTGTATTTGTTTAATGTTAAGGGGATGTGATCTGTTTATAGGTAAACGAGTCTCATATCGATTATATTTAAAACACATCTTATTTTAGAAATATTTACTCATGTCAAAGTAACTTAGGATAAATACTAATCTTATCTAAATTCAATTGTTATAGTTAAATAAAATGGTCGGGATATAGTAAATCTGTTAATCGTACCTAGCCAGATTCCAAGTAGGGCCTAATATAAGGAGCTTGGAAACTCTGCTTAGGGTCATACCAACTATAGACAGGCCATAATATATATATATATATATATATATATATATATATATATATATATATATATATATATGTGTGTGTGTGTGTATTTGTGTGTGATGCATGGATGAAATAAGAAAGTGTGCAGGTGTGATGTGGAGAAGAGAAGCCGAAGATAGGAAAAGATCGATTGAACTTGGAGAGACCTTCATCCTGCAGTGGATTGATAATGATTGATATATATATATATATATATATATATATATATATATATATATATATATATATATATATATATATGTTTAAATTATAAAAGATAAAGTTTAAAGAGTAGCAATAGCACAGCTAATGAGGCTAATGAGATGTATGCCCATGCTTTAATTTAACTTTCCAATAATTGATTGAAACAAGGGCTTAGAAAATAAACTTTATTTGCAATGCATAATTTTATACTGCTATGAATATGACCATATAATAGTTGAAAGCATACTAAGCCTATTAGTTGCAATGATGGCTTATGATAAACTTTATAGGGAAATCATTTTGTAGAAAATTAGTGGATAATGGAAAAATTTTTTTTACCTTAAAATGATTTATATTTCAACTCGATTTTTCCGATCTTTAGAATTGTCAAAGTGATCAATTACCAGTTCATTAAAATTAAGAATATCTCCTATCAATCATTTCTCAATGCTTAACTTAGCTAGATCACATAATCTTTCTTGTCCCTCTGAACTGCTTAAAAATGATTTAATTATTTTCAATGTTGAAAAACATCTTTCACTTTCAATAGTCGCCATGGGAATCGTGGACAAGATTTTTAAAAATTGTACACTTTCAGAAAATATTTCATTCAAATTTTTATTGAAAATAATTCTTAGAATAAAAAGTCAAATCCATTCTGATTTCAATAATAAATATTTTAAAATAAAAGAATTAATGAACTGTATAATTCGTCAAAGATAAGTTAGTATAATGTGCTTGAGTGTATCAGAGTTATTAGATAGAGTGGAGAGTGGTGAGTTGTGTGAAAGTCTGTGCTCATATACCCTATATATTACATATATATGCACAAGTGTATATATAATAAGCCTGTGTTTCAGTTATTACATTGTAGAGATGTCTGCCCATCCTTGCATATGTATTTAATGGATTATGTCCTGTACATGTGGGGTTCAGATTGACCTTAGATCAACATGAGTGTGACAAGAATCTCGGCCTCAGGGTGGCCTTCGAGCATTCCATCATCAGATTTTCAATTGGATGGACGGTTGAAGAGTTGGAGTGTGTAGTAGATTGGAGCCTGTCCATTAAAGTATGAAGATTGTCTATCTTAATATATATCTGAGCACTTATAGTATATATGTATGGGAGATGATAATCTGGACCAACTGATTATAGACCCAGATTGCCATTTGATGACGACTTTTTATTTAGGTACTTACAACTGCAGAACCATTCTCTATACAGTTAACTTAGTTGTCATACTTATTTCCCTATAATAAAATAATCTATCTTTTAGCTAGCTAAAAGCAGCAGCAGTACTTTAGAATCTGTGCTTAATGTTAACATTAAAGTCCACCTTTCTACTTATAAAATTAACAAGGTATTTAAATGTATTTCATTCTCAAGTTAATAACCATCTCTGCGTGAATCTAAAAGTTACTGAGAATTTTCTTTCTATTACTTGCTAATAAAGAACTTGAGTTTTTTTGTACTACTTATTAAATTAAAATTTTAAATTTGTTGCCCTTAAAATATTAAGTACACTCTATAATTTTTTTCCTCATAGAAACTTTATTGATTATATAATATGTTTACATTAGTACAATGATGAAAGCAATACAGTTAATGACAAAGTTGGCATAAGGATCACACAACTAGTCTTGCAGTCAGGAACAACTAAATGTACAGCCCAAGCATCATAAACGAAAATCTGCAATGGAAAGAAGGTTCCATGTAGTCTTAAAAATAAATAAAGGAGTAAATTTTTTTGTCTGTATCATGGAATTTTTAATCAAAATAAACCTAAATGCTCTCCCTACAAACCATTTTCTGGTTACCCATAGGGGTTTCTCGTGCATAGACCAGGTCTGCCCCTTATGTCCTAGGAAAGATGAGATCATGTTGCATGTTTTCTGTCATTGTACCTCATTTCAATGTTATAGAGACATTATAGCCTCCATTTATATAAGCCAGAAGCCCATTCTCATTATCCTGATTAGTAGTATTGACAATGATTTCTGCATATTAGGATTTTCCCTTTCTTACTCTTTGCATATTGGCCCATTAGATGTATGCTTATCTTTAATCCTACCATTGATAATCCCCATCAGTTATTCACATCAAAGTACACTCTAAATTGATTTTTGAATTGGCAAAAGTGATGTTCTTGCTTTTGTTTTTAATCGATTTAAATTAAAAATTCTATCAATCAAATTTATATCACATCTTGATCTTTGTTTTAAGATGCTCTTGAACAGTTCCAAAGAAAACTGTCGAAAAAATTGAAGACAATGTTAGATCAAGTACATATCTTCAATTTCAGTTTTTGTTTCATGCCTCAGACTTTCCATCTGTAGTAATAATCTTTCTCTCATTCCATCATGTAGGTGCTGTATAATATGAATAAGCTTTGAAAGACTACAACTAATTTCAAACAATGCTAATTAACTGATCAAATGCCTTGACTTAAACAATAAAAGCAATATGTAAAACTCTATTTTATTTCGGATACTTTTCTTGCATTTGCCTGGCAAGAAAAATTTTATATGTATAATCCTTTTTGATTTTATAAAACCACATTGAGTCTCTGGCAGACATTAATCTATGACTGGAAGCAACTTATTTAACAAAATCCTTGAAAGTACCCTTGCTGTAGTGGATGATAATAATATTCTATGATTATTTTATTGGATATTATGTTAAAGTAAATACCCAATCAGTACATCCAGATATTAGTTTCACAATTTACAACACCATTCATTGATTGGCTCCAAAGTCATTTGACACCATTTTAATATAATGACAAAAGCCCATGATTAAATTTTACAATTTGCAATAATCTTAAGAATCGTTTTGAGTGGGGAATAATTAAACACTATAATAACCTATTTTAAGATATAATTAAAAACATCTGCAAATTATTGCCTTAAATATTAATTAAAATGGACTAATGTTAATATTTAAGAAGTCTGCCATTATGCTTATTTCACTCTGTAAAATCTAATTGTCCTTAAATTTGATATTTATACGTCAGGGATCAATGAATAGTGTTATAAGCCATATAGAAGTTGATTAGTTAGTTATTTTAGTGTAATGTCAAAGTTAATAGAAACAAATATATGTTGATATAAAATTACTATTTGAGCTTGAATATATATATATATATATATATATATATATATATATATATATAATAATAATAATTCAAACAAATATATTTAACACAGTATTCAAAATTTTGAATACTGTGTTAAATATATTTGTTTGAATTATTATTATATAATTTAAAAATACAGACATTTAATGGTTGTAGTTATATATATATATATTCAAGCTCAAATAGTAATTTTATATCAACATATATTTGTTTCTATTAACATTAAATGTCTGTATTTTAAAATCATATAATAATAATTCAAACAAATATATTTAACACAGTATTCAAAATTAAATAATATATTCTTTACCAGAAGTACTTTCAATTGTTTCACTGACAACCTTTATCAACTGTTAATACAAACTTACAAAAAATAAAAACTTGCATTACCCATCATTCAATCTATTCAAATTGCCCACAATTCTGTTGTCTTTATATTAGCCGATTGTTTATTCATTAAACCACCTCTATTCCTAGATATCATCATTGCCTCTTTAATTTTATGTTTTTCACTACACCTTTCAATTTGAATAATTTTTATATCTCTATTATTAAATTTAAAACCATAATTATATGTTTTATTATGATCAAATATAATTGATGGAGTATTCATAATTTTGAATACTGTGTTAAATATATTTGTTTGAATTATATATATATCCAACGGTTAGTTATACTTATCTCAGTGCATTTATGATACAGAAAGAAGTTTGATTCCTGTTTAGGTCTTAAAAAAACGACAAATTTTTAATATTCCTAACATAAGCGTTTGTTATTTCACCTGTTTTAACTAAGTGATTAATGATATAATAAATGAATATAAGATATATATCAATCAACATGCAGAATTAATGAAATTTTTATCCCCATGTTTATATCCAAGAAATATCTCAGTCTTTCTCTTTAGTTGATTGGTAGTTTTTAACTAAACATTACTCGAGTATTTTTTGATGGTAGGACAAATGTGTGTGGTGAATGTGTCCTTTAAAATATTTATATTTATAACAAAGCAAAACTATGGGTCTTTTCTATGAGACTGTAAATCATTAACCAAAACACGGACTGATGATTAAAGCAAAGAATGATAAAAATTTATTCATAGTTTACATTTGATGATGGACTTCTATTTTGCTATCTACAAGAGCAGATCACTTCAAAGTAAAAGAATATTGCGAGAATTGAAGGAAGACATGTTTAATACTAAATGGGATATTGCTGAAATTGGAAAGTTAAAAAAAAGTTGAAGAGACAATTCATTTGAAAAGTGAATATGCATTTTGCTAAAGAACAACATTGTAGATATTAATTGTACACCAAACAGAGTGTCAAACAGTCGCTCAATTTAATGGAACATACCAAATGCTGTTAATTTAGATTTATGTCCCAATAGATTCTTAGTGTAAAGAAGATCTACAGGAATTTTATGTGGATTTGCAAAATTCTTTTGATCACATTAAACATTTTAAAATTGTCATGAGAAACTTTAATACTAGAATAGACAAACAATTGAAAAATAAAAGTGCTGTGGGTAAATTTAGTTTTGGAAACAGAATCAGAGAAGATACAGATTTATGAAATTTATAAAAAAAACAATAACTGTATGTATTTACGAGTTATTTCTTTGAAAAAAATATTAAACAGAAATTAACACAAAGCACCCAAATAAAGAGATAGAAAAATTGGATATTTTGACTAACAGAAAATATGAATTCAAAGATTGTAATATCTTTAATAGATTTAATATAGAGAGTCATCTGTAAATAAAATGTAAGATATATGATAATGCAAAAAATAGAGGGAGCTAAAGCTTTTAAGAAAGACAGTATTGACAGTTGATATTAGCTTAACCAATACAAATTATTCCAATAAATTTAAAATGGACCTTCAAATTGTTTTAAAATACTAATAGACTTTGAAGATGTTTCAGACTTGATCGAAATCAACAAGAAAATAATTTACACTCTTCTAAGAGTTGCAACAATATTAGCTGGCACAAAAATGCAGTAATTTTTCAGTAAATCTTTAACGGAGACAAAGCAATGCATAACAAAAAGAACAAATAAAGTATTTAAAAATATTCCATAAAAATATGGAGTAAAAAAGATAGAATATTTGCTGTAAAATGATAAACAAGTGTTAATAATAAGAAAATATAACTATGAATTGGCAAGGAAAGTTATGGAAAAAAAATTTTCAAAAATATTAAATAATATTTTGGTATTGGAAGGAAAATTGTTTTAGAAATGAGAAGAAATAGTGGTAATATTATTAAAAAGAGAGATGACATCATAAAATAAATAGAAGACTTCTATAAAAGATTATATAATAAACAAAAACAGAAACCAATTTGAACTTTCTGAATTGCCAAGAATTTTAAATGAGGTGAGATAGGGAATTAAATCTATGAGAAAAAGAAAGGTTTCAGAAAATAATGGGATTATTATTAATATTTTGAAAGAAGCAAGAGAAGAAATATAGAAGTAATTGATAAAACAATGGACTAAACATGTATCACATAATCACTATCTCTTATACTAGCACATAATTGTTTATAAACAAGGAAAACTCTCCATACAGCCTTCTGGCATCCATTGATTACTCTGGTTGGCACAGGATGGCACTACTGTATGGAGAGTTGACTAAATATGTAAATGGTAAAAGTATATCAGATGATTGGAAGAAGTGCAATAAAGTGAAAGAGAAGATATTATAATAATATACAAGTCTACCAGTTTTTTATCAGTTTTATATACGATTTTTACCAAGTAATTATAAATAATTACATCAAACTTTAGACTACAAAAAGAAAAAAAGCTGAATTAAAAGTGATGTTAGTACAATGAATCGAAACCAAGAATTGTCAGAAGTTATAGAAAGAACCTATAAATATGAGATACCACTAAACTTTGGTTTTGTAGATTATATAAAGGCATTTGATCTTAAAAGCATTTTTTAATGATTACAGCTTTATACTATTATGGTACTATTGTATTCTGAAGAATATTTATCAAAATGTAATACGAATTATTAATTATCAGGTGATACTAAAAGATTAACACTGATAAGGGTGCACAAATTGATTCCATATCTTCAGTATTTTCTAAAGCAGTTTTACAATAAATATTTTGTGAATTAAAATAAACTAAGAAAATAAAAGTATATAAATTTTATTTAAATTTTCTAGATTTGGCAGTTGATGTGGTTATTTTTTCAGACAATGCTCCAGAGCTTTAGGAAATAATTGCAAGATTTATTAGATGAAAATAAGAATGTAGGATTAGTGATGAATGCTAAAAAGATTAAAATAATATTCAATAGATTTTTACAAGAGAAAAAAATAAAGATTGATAGTTATGAATTAAATGAAGTTATTAAGTCTAAATAGTTTGGTCATATTATTTAATACAGATTAGAAATGTAATGGATAAAATTAACCCTAGAATTAAACTTAGAGGAACAGATATTAGTAAAACTAACTTAATACTATAAGGAAATACTTTTATGGGCTTGAAAAAAAGATTTTGAAATACGTTTTATCAATTTTTATTTAAAGATCTGACACTTGGACAGGTAATAAAAACAATGAGATTTTAAACCACCCAATAGAATGTAGAAAGACTATGCTAGAAGTAACAAGAAACACTATCAAAAGCAAATGATAAAACAATATTGACATTAGTAAAAGAAGTGAAACTAATGTGGAAATGGCTGCGTTTATTGATATAAGAAATAATAATATATGGACATTTTATATGGGATTCAATAGACTGTAAAATAATTAAAAAAGACGTGTGTAAAGTGGATAGATAAAATAAGTAATTTTGTTAGTATGTCTGTGCAGAAGAGAATCTAGAAAGCAGATAAACTACATTTAACAAAGAAATTTTCAACTTATGGTAGTCTGATAGTTCTTGAATATAGTGATAAACCACATTTTTTGGTTAAGCAGTCAGTGTAGTGAAATACATATGCGGAACCACTATTAACTTGGAAAATTTATTTTATAGCTAATTGCACCTAGACAATCATTTATAGACCAATATTAAATGGCAAGGTATGTTAGACGTGGGTCATCAATCTGTAGAAAAAAATTCAAGTCTGCTTGTGATGTAAAGTTATTTTTTAAAGATTTCACTAGATATAATCAGAACATTGGATTTGGACCAGATGAATTTAAGAAATTTTTTCATTTCACAAAAAATCTTTCCACTTTTTTCTTTTTTATAAGTATGGAATCCATAACTAACCCAGTTACTCATACTATGCTAATGAGATGAATACAAATGCCACAGGCAAAAAAAATCCAAAAAATATAGTTGTTTTGAGTTCAAATTATAAAATTCACAATCAGACTTAAGCTATATCTTGATACCTGTTCCATGAAGTAGACCATTGATAAAAAAAAATCGGAGTTATATATTCCACTCCATTTGACAGCAATTTTTATTTCAAATATTTCATATTTTTATTCACCATTAATAAGGCCTCTTGTTATAAGATCATACAAAAAAATGTAGACTATAGATAAACTTTAATGAGCAATCACTTACAATGAAACAATGCTACATCACTTTTTCTATTAACTGAATTAATAAAATTAACTGAATTAATAAAAGCTTTGATAAAATTAATAAAAGATATATATATAAACAAAAAAAAAGACTTATAAATCCAATAAATAATATTATATTTCAACCAGAGGACTGGTTTTCATCAGAAAGAAAAAAAATACACAGTAAAATGGCGATAATCAAAAATTACAGATTTGGTTAGTTTGTTATATATTAATATTTTGATATATATATATAAGAATTTGTGCAAAAGTTTTTTTTTTCTTTTTATATTGTCAGATAATTAAAACCATGTCTGTAATACTTTCTGATTTTCTAAAACTCCACTTTCTGGTAATCGTATAAGTTTCTAATAAATATCTACAAAGAGAAACATCATATTGCATACAATCTTTATCCACAAGACAGCAAAATATTTTTATTTGGATACTGCTTATTCGTTAGTTGGTTAACTCTCATATCTAAGAATCGCTGCACTATCTTCGATTTCTGAATATGCTGAATTTCGATCGCATACACATAACACTTCAGATAGTACGATAAAAATTTAATATACCAATTACTGATCAGGAAGCCATGGCTACTTCACTTCAGGTCATCATTCTCAAATGTTAATTTGAAGATGTGTTAATGTAATTGAAGCGTTTGCTGAGTATTCTAATAAAAGATAGACAAAACAGGAGACGGTTGTTGAAGAAAGAATCCTATACATTTGTTTGATAAACCCATGGTGTCTGATGAAAGATACTATTCTTTTAATAAAATTATTCTCAGATGCTATTGAAAATGGTGATAACATAAAGTTAACTATAAGTAATAACTTATTTTAACAATGGCCTAAAGTAAATATTTTAGGTAGGTGAATATAACCTCTTTTCAATATATATACGAACTCATTTTGATTAGCTTTTAGTTAGTTAATGGATAGGAGAGTGAATTTAGCTTTTCATTTTTTAATCTCTGAGTAATTTCTATAGAAAAGTCACCTGACTTGTTTTTGCCATATTAAAGCAAAAAATTTCCTAATACAAAACTTAATAATTATTCAAGTGTACTTTAAACTATTATAATATTGATTTTTTAAACCCCCCTAACTATATTTATCTTCTGCACTTTTCATTTGCAAAATCACATATAAAACTTTTTATATATAAAAAGAAAGATATCAGTATTTAAATAAAACTTTTAATTAATTAAAAATAGAATGTTCAAGTTTAATAACCACAAAATCTCATCATTCCGGTTCCCAAACATATATATATTCAGATTTACGCTTCACACACACACACACACACACACATAAAATAAGTAATAAACCAAGCTCAATTTTGATAAGTGACAATGTAGTGGAAAAAGAATTTTCGTTTATTTACGGATTGATTGAACATAATTTTAAAATTCGAAACTGATAAAAAAAAACCATTTATAAAGATTTCTTTTATATATAAAAATAACTCCTTTAGATCATTAAAACTATATATACCTGTATGTGGATGGCAATTCTTTTTCATTACTTGGCATAGTGTTTTTTTTTTTGGCTAAAAGAATCTTTATATTCAGCAATCTTTGAAATACATATCTTAAACATATACATAACTACCCATATATATATAAAGCACGCATAAACGATTTAAAAATAAATGGTTCAATAAAAATGGCCTTAAATATCACTAATACGCTGTATATATTAATATGTGTTGACATATATCTCAGTGTCACTCGTGAATGAACATTGCTTGTTAATATTATCATTGTACAAGTATTTTAATCGCTCATACCTATCACCATCCAGCTAGAAGAAACCATTAAAGCGGTTTTTGCAGTAATGCTAAAAAACGTCTGATACTGTAACAACTGCTTGAGGATCTCCATTACGTGGACGATTGCAAGAGTGATTGTTCCAAGTTCAAAAAGAAAAATAAATAGATAATTGATTTTGAATATTTAAATTATACTATACAATTAACCACTCTTTTCTTACTCATGTTTATGTCATGCAATCAAATGGTTTATTAGTAAGGAGTTTCATAAGAAGCACTTGAACTTACCGAAATGGCCGAATCTACGGAAATCTGCCACTCTACCACTATAATAAATCATGCAGGACTATTACATAATCAATTTGCTTGTTCAGTAAGTCTAAGAAAATGTAGTAAATAATGTTATTTTATATCTCTGTTATAAAAGTATGTGTTTTTTCTTAATTGGCTTTCCAATTCTGGGCAGGTAGACCAAATGCGGTTCCTGCACATTTGGACTGTTGATTGGGAGACAGGGGCATCTGGAATGATCTTGACATGGCTCGGCTGCAGGTCGAGAATTTATTATTCAATGGACTTGAGCCTTGGACCTCGCTGCCTGTTGTGGTGGTTGGCGCAATGCCGGACTTGTCCACCTATTCAGCTGAAGCATTTAGGTCTTTGCTTCGGGACCCCAGGGGTGGGATCATTGGGCGATGGATAGCTTCTCAGTAGCTGGGCCATGTAGATCCATGTATAGATGCTCATGTTCAGATACACATTAATATCAACATTATAGCAACTCTTTAATGGACATAATTATTATCAAGCATATTTACTTTATATAATCAATAATTGTTTTACCTTGTTAGTCACATTGAACACTTTGTAATTCTCAAGGGGTAAATGTACCCAAAATTTTTGTAATCCTTTTACTAATAAAGGTTACTTTTGAAAGATAAAAGTATTTTTATTATTTTGTAGATCGGGATATTTCCTTAATAAATTTTTTAACTTTTTGATAATATGTTCATTTATTTATCTACTTCCTTTTTTTTTTTTTTTTTGGTACTTGGGTACTAAACCTGCAATGAAGGGAGATAGGGGGATACGACCTATTCACATGCATATCAATCCGCCGTTTCTGATATGGCCAAAATAACGTGTACACGGATCTTTCTTGATCAAAACAACAATATATATATATACAGCACTAAACCAAACGTGTACACAGATCTTTCTCGATCAAAACAACAATATATATACGTGTACATGGATCTTTCTCGATAAAAACAATATATATACAGCACCACCAAACCAAACATGTACACGGATCTTTCTCGATCAAATACGTGTCCGATCAAAACAACAATATAAAAACAGCAATATATTTACGTGTACACGGATCTTTCTCGATAAAAACAACTATATACAGCATGAAACCAAACGTGTACACGGGTTATTCTCGATCAAAACAATATATATATATACAGCACCAAAACAAACATGTACAAAACAACAATATATATACGTGTCCGGTCAAACAACAATATAAAACACAGCAATATATTATATACGTGTACATGGATCTTTCTCGATAAAAACAACTATATACAGCACCAAAACAAACATGTACAAAACAACAATATATATACGTGTCCGGTCAAACTACAATATAAAAACAGCAATATATTATATACGTGTACATGGATCTTTCTCGATAAAAACAACTATATACAGCACCAAACCAAACATGTACACAGATCTTCCTCGATCAAAACATATATATATACAGCACCAAACCAAACGTGTCCGATCAAAACAACAATATATATATGCAGCACTAAACACAATATATATATACAGCACCAAACCAAAGGTGTACACGGATAAAAACAACAATAATATATATACGTGTCCGATCAAAACAACAATATAAAAATAGCAATATACAGCAGGGATCTTTCTCGATCAAAACAGCAAAAAACAACAATATATACACAGCACTAAAGCACAAAATATATACATATAACAAAATAAATAAATGGAAACTACAAACTGTACACGAATCAAAGTGTGTTAAGTAATATGTATTTTATTTAGGATTATTTTTGGTTAATTTGCAATTTTTTTAAAACATACTTTTAAAACAAGTTATTTCATTGGTCCGTTTGATTTTTTTATGCATCTAATTAAAAAATTACGTGAAGGAATAAAAAATAGAACATTTATATGACTGCGTTTATAATTTCTTTCCACACTGCATTGACTGCGTTTATAATCCATTGCTATTTTTAGGTCATTTGCTTAAAAATAAAAATTTAAAGAAAACTTTTTTTGTTGATTCCATAAACAGAAATTTAACATAAATTTTTAAATATATCTATACCAAAAAAAAAAAGAGATTATTTATTTTTGTGAAAAAAAAAAGAGAGAAAGAATAAACAGCACATTGAATCAAAATTTGCTTATTGCCAAAGTAATATGAATGTTAAATTTAAGTAAAGATTTAAATAATGGGGAAAGTTTGATTGATCAAAAGGATTAAATTTCAAATAATTGTTTGCCCGGATCATCTCAAATAAGTAATTTTTAAGCAGTGTATTCATGTTTCAGCCTGCATTATTCTTGTTTCTAAAAATGTTAACCCATGAAAACTATCAGATAATTATATATTTTAATTCCATATCTGATTTAAATATTTGAATGTAATAATGAATAATTAACAAAAAATAATCTTTCACTTATTCTTTTTAAAAAATTGAGATTGATTGATAGTTTTAAGAAATTTATTTCCTAAAGATTTTACTAACATCTGATTTCAAATCTTAAGACAATTTTGATTAAATTTACACTAAGTATATGCACTCTCTGAAATATATATATATCAAAATTATTTTGGATGATATAAGAGATCAAATGTTAAATGTAATTTGCATCGCATGACAGCAATCAAGATTAATTTTCAGGACCATAAAAGCTACAGATTGAGAAATTGCATTAAATTAGGAAAACTCATTTTGCACTGGCATAACAAGCAGAAAAACAATGGTGATAATGATTTTGTAAATTTTCATGTGCTAATTCAAAATATGATTCTGTTTGCAATATAACAAACTCCTTAATAGTATTAAATTTAATTATTTGTTTAACAGTTTTATAATTACAAAATATTTGATTAAAATTTTGTCAGTTTTGGCATTGAATTTTCGGTTTATTCTCCAAGCATCTAATTATTATAATTTTAAGTTTTTTAGAAAAATGAAATAAAATATTAGTTTATTTTTATTTTATGGAGTAGTGAATGAAAAATAATTGCTTTTATTGATAATTTGATTATTGTATAATAGAAAATGGCATCTAGTATTCTTACTTAAACTAATTATTTGGTTGGCTAGGGTTTGAGGATCTTCCATTTCTTTGAGGAAATCTCTACTTTGAATTTGAGGCAGTGACCATTAAGCATTCAGATGAATTTCTGGCTATTCCCTGGCCAAAAATACATTTCGAAAATTGCATTTTTAGTTATTATTAAACTGAACATATCTGAGATGACTAATAGAACCTCAGCTCTTTGACGATTGTCAGTGTTGATACTTTACCAAGATGAACCACAAGATAGATTTTAATATTAAATTTATAGAAAATAATGATTTTCAAGATAATTATAGTAAAAGAATGTCCTGATTAGATTTTTTTTAGTATAATTAGTTATAAAATATTAAAATAGCTAGTTTGAATTATTCTAGTTTAATTATCTGGTTGCCTTGATGTTGAGATAAAAAATGAGACAAATACATCTTTGTGTAGGAATAATTTTAAAAATACATTGGCTAAATAAAGTATAATATTTTTAATTAGATATAATATAATTGTGTTAAATAGTTAAGATTTTACTTCATTAATGCTTAAATAAATTAATATATATATATATGTGCTCTGCGCACAGGTTTAATGAAGCTATTAATAAATTGTCAAAATTTTTACTGCCAAGCGCTTTCGGGACAGTCTACAGTCCCATATTCATGGTGAGTTATTCTGTTAATAACTGTAAAACTATGAAAATTTTATGCAAATTTATGTGCAGATGTTATGTGGACCATTTACGAGATAGGGAATAGCAAGCCTCTCTTCTGTTGATTGCCAATGGGTCAGCCGCAATGAAGTAAGCTTCCCTAACTTTACGTTTGGTGTTGTTTGTTTCAGAGCAAATGACACTGGCTGTGGTAGGTAGAAAAGCATGTCCAGAGTTTCTCTAGTGTTCGACAAAAATCGAATTACCTTCATACTTTGTTTTGGTTTTATTGTAAAGGTATCGGTGTTGAGCTACTCTGGTGGCAATGTTAGTTTTGGTCTCTCCATAATATGTTGCCATACAATTTCTTTGGGGGCAGGTAATTTTGTACACAACTTGAGAGGTGAGTTCAGGTTTGATCCTGTCTTTGGTATTACTTATCAGTCTATTGGCGTTGGGAGGTGAACGGAAAGCGACTTCAAAGTCACATGATAGTTGATTGATAAGGCTTTTAGCTGTAGAGTGAACGTATGGGATTAAGATTCTTGGTTTGTTTTCTTTCTTGTGGTTGTGGTTTATTTTATAGAAAAAATTGTTGACTTTTCTGTTGATGGATGAATAATTGTGTTAAATATGGGTAATTTCTAGCATTAACAATTGCATATTTTAGTCAAGTTTATTTGGTATAGTTAGAAAAAAAGAGTCATTTGGCTTCACTTCACTTATCATTTATAATTAATTAGAAAACATTAATGCAGCATTATCTATAATTACGTTTATATATAGTGCATGCATGGAATGTTTTTAGAATCAATGTTATAAATTCTACAGAAACGTTGAACTTTTAGTGTAGTTAATGTTAATATAAAGTATATATATATATATATATTTATATATATTTGCCTTGACAATTTAGCCACAATTTTGGGTTAATGGAATCTTCATTTTTTTGGTTTCTGGTTTAAAAATTAACAGATTATTTTCTGCAATTATTTTGTGTAGACTAGTTTCTAATTCCTGAATTTTTTGGAGAGCTGACTTTAAAGACATGTAGATGTCTAAAAGTTTCAGATCTTCTTCTAACAATTAACTTTTAGATAAATGCTTTGCTTGAGTTGGTTTTTTAAATCTAATGTCCCAACTCCTCACTGAAGAGACCCATAGGTCAAAACCGGTCTGGGGATGGGGACAATCCAAGATATAAAAATGATTTGAATGTCTTCTCTTGTAGTAGCATTTATCATTAAAAAAAAAAAAAAGCTTGTTTAGAGCTATTAGCACACTCTTAATTTTATATATATATATATATATATATATATATATATTTGGTAATATAATTTATGATGTAGCTATTTTTTTATATAATAGTTCATTATATATATATATATATATATATAATGAACTATTATATAAAAAAATAGCTACATCAATGTAGGATCTGAATGAGTTAGACTAAAGAAAATTTAATATTATAACTGACCCTAAAGTGCATGCACAATAATATTGTTATAATAACTCAATGATGTCTTGTTGAGTATTGAGGAGAATTATATGTTATAGGATTTTAATAAAATAAGTGTTGAACTCATAGCTGTGCATTTGAGGAATAGCCAATAGAAAGATTAATAAATAATGAGTATGTATCCTATAACTTACAGAACTTTAATGACTAATCCTTACCTAAAATATTTTTTATTTATAAATATACAATACTTTTTGTAAATAGTCGAGAATAAAAAAATACCAAAGTTTTAGAAAATGATAAAGATGCATTAGAATTGCATTAAAAACAATTTAATACCTAATGGTTGAAGCTTTTTCTCATAATAGTTCCTGATCCTGAGCAGCATAGGTTCACCTATATATTTTCTTTCATTTATCTCAATTGATTTTGGGGCTCTGGAGTTTCTGCCAGACCCAAGGGCCCATTTAAGGTAGCCCCTTGTCCAGCAATGCTGATCATTTAGATATTGCCTAGCCCTCTTTATTGAGAGGTATTCTGTAATGGATTTTTGTTTGACTCTATATCTATTCTTAAGATCAATGATACCATGAATGTTTTGACTCCTATAAAGCAAGATCTCCAATTCATTGGCAATTTTATCCAGTTCACCAATCAGGTGGAGTGAACCCTTTGGTTTTTTGGTACAGCAGCTTATTAGTTCACTAAGTGAGCTTGTAAATGTCAACCATGCTTTTTCAATTGGGAGCATTGGTAATTTGACTATATTAAATTTAATGTAGATATCAGAGATTAATTGGGTTGTGGCATTTGATGTGGTTAGCATTTGAATTGCATGTTGTAAGTTAATTATGGATTCCTGTATAAACACTGGTTCTATTTTGACCTCTAATGAGAAGTGGTCGGAAAAGGCCACTGGCCATAGATGAGCCTCAATCACTGGAAGTAAGGATGGTGACATATACAACAGGTCTATGAGTGTCCATGTATAAACAGTGTAAAATGAAAAGTCACCTTCTGGGAACAAATCTCTGCCACTTACTAGGGGTTGGTTGAAGCTGTTGATAAATTTTGCTTGAAATGTTTCATAATTATGGTTGAAATCACCAATGATTATGGTCGGGAATGGACTGGTTCTCAGTGCTATGTTTATTGAGTGAATAGTGCTGAAAACAACTTCTGAGTTTTTGGATAAATATAGGTTCACAAAGTTGAATGTCCAACCTCTATACTGTATCACTGCAATGAGGCTATTTGTGTTTATATATAGAATTTTAAAAAAGGTAATCAGTGACTTATTGTTAATCATTATTGCTATTCCTCCTGCAGTGGTATCAGAAAATGAATAATGAAAATGACCCAAAGACTGCATTAATTGGATAATTCTTGCATCAGAGTTATGGTGCAATTTTGTCTCACACAAACACAAAATATCTGGTGCCTGGCACCTAAACCAATGTGACAGGGCATAAGCTTTATCATGAGAATTCAGGCCCCTGATGTTCACAGAAATTATGTTGAACATTATCAACTTGATATTGGATTATGTTGCTGAGTTCTTTCCACTTGGTCTGGGTTGCCTTGATCAGTCTTTTTTTGATCCAGACTCCGGTAGAGGACATCCTAAGGCACTTGACTGGGTAGAGTTACTCTCAAATTGTTTAGTAATAATAATCTGCTCATAACTCTCTGATATTGGGGCAGCTTTATTATACTGCTGACAGATTCATCTTGTACTACATCATTAGGAAGATCCATGAGGTTCAGGGAAAATCTAGTTTTCTTCTCTTTGGGAGTAGAGATGGTTGGTCTCTGTTCTTCTAAATCAACAAGGTCCCTTACAACTGCAACCTCTTCACAAGATGTAGATGCAGTTGAGGATGATCCACCCCTCCTGGATTTGTATTTCCTCTTTCACTGAAAATGGGCATCCTGATGAGGCTCCACATTCCTATTTCAAAGGACATATAATATACTAGTAAAATTATTTAGCCAAAACCCGTGTATGGAAAGCCCCTTGCCATTGATGAAGGTAGAACCAATGGATCATCCTCCACCCAAACAAACAAGCATTTGGCTGCAACAACAAGTGTCATAAATTGTAGGGGAAACTAATATATCAGCCACTATGTTTGGCTTCAAGCTTAACTATTGGGAAGCATTTAGTATGACATAAAACAATGAGTCGACAGTGGAGAGTCTTTTCTCAATCAGCATTCCCAGGTTTGCTAGGTTGGCAAAGAGGATAAACTCGAACCTAAGCTGGTGGATTCCTGATAAAAGTCAACCTCGGAGCCCTCCTAACATGCACCTTGCTGTATTCCAGGAGGGGATATAAAATAGATCCAATTTGCCCGATGTGTAATAAAAATGAAGAGACAATAAGCCATATCCTTGATCAATGTGAAATATGGAATAATCTTCATTTTTGTGCCCTTAAAAGATTCAGGGAAATCGACATTACAGGTACAAATATCACAAAGGCAGTAAAGAATGTTCTTTATGGTAAAATTAGACTGGCCACCTTTATAAATTTTGCTATATGGATAGTGAGAAATAAGAGAGTCTTTGACAATGGATTGAATAATAGTCCAGAAGAGCTTTTTCTCAAGTTACTTGGTGAGGCCAAAGAATACGATTGGAAAGTATGCCAGCACTGGTTAGCCAGTCAGACATGGGACCAACTGGAGATCTGAAGATCAAAACACTTATAGTACTGTCATGGCAAAATTAAAAAACTGGACATAATGACTCCTATGGAGAGTCTAATAATTGTCACATTAATATAATCCAGCCCTTTCTATTTAATTGTTATTTATTGTTAAAACTCTGAATTTGGTGATCAACAAATTGACCCAAATAATTCCTAAGTAGCTTATATTTATGTAATTTTTTTTATTTTTTACCATTAGTTTTCTTATTTATTGTTTTTATTGTAGAGCCACTGTACATTGTAAGCATGTAACCTATAATAAAAAGAGGTTAAGTGATATCCATATGTATCTTCTTAGTGTGAATAAAGTTGTTATTTGAAACTAAAAACAATTTAATAAAATGATTAAAGATTTTATTAATCCATCATACTAAAACGATTAGCTTATGAATTCCGTATATATAACAAACACTGTATCATATTAAAATACAGGGGATATCATGTTGGGGAAGCATGGAGCATTGCTACTTCTAATAATATTATAATTCGAAATTTAATAGAATACAATTGAGCCTGCTCTGGAATTTTGGTCTTAAATAAGTTTTTTTTATTTTTATAATTGGTTGCCATGAAGCTGATGCGATGCGCTGAGGCGTCGCCTTTTTCGGAGTCAGGAATTTATCAGCCACTATGCCCTGCTGACTACAGCCAAAGTCAAATTGCCCCAGCTATTAATATTTTTTTTTAAAAAAAAATAAAAATAAAATTTTATATAATATTTTTTAAAAATAATATTAATTATTCAGAGGGATTTGTTTCGTTTATTTTAATATTTATGGCCAAGATTAATCACCAACAATATTAATATAGTTTTTTTATGATAAATTTTTGTGTATTAGTTTACATTTAATTCACATTCACTCATATACTTCAACACGACACTTGTTATGACCAGGTTATCTATTCATAGCTAAAATAAAATTATACTTCATATTTTCTTTTATTTATTTGCTTTTTTTATTATATTATTATTCTCTTTTTTTTACAAACTGTCATCTTAAACTAATTTCACAATTTATATATAGTGTCCGAGTGTTAGGCTTTCGCTATTTTATATTTAAATATTTAGAATACTTGAATTTTAAATGTTCAACTTCATTTTGAAAGACTAGTATTTGTAACATATGCATGATGTCACAATGAAGTTCTGTTAAGAATAGTATTAATTTTTTTATATTTTTAATGTAACATGTTTCGATTTCTAACTACATAAATAGCTAGCTCCTGTACTAAATATTAGTATTTGATTAATTAAATTTTATTATTTTTCTTAACTTTAACTTTCTTTATTTAACATCTCATATTCTTATTCATTCGTCATATTATTATCATCCTCTAGATATTCACTGAGTTTATTTTTGGTCATTTTTCTTTTCTACACATCACTTTAGAAATCTTCTTTCTCTTATCTACCTATCTCATCTGTAGTCTTTTTGCAAATTCTTTTCATTTTTTTAGAATCTAGTTTATAACTTCATTTATTAATTTATTGCCATTTATTCTAAAAACGGGCAGATCAAACTCTATTTCGATCTCTTAAATCTTTCAGTAATGTTAGTAATATCTTATTAACATTTCACAGCATAAAAAATATGACAAATATATAGACTATTGAAAAAGCTATTAATAAACATGATCTAATTAAAAATGGACACTTATTAAAATCAAATAATTTTTAATTTAATGATCCTGAAAATGAACTTCTGAGATCTATTAACACTTATAAGAACTTGGTGATTTTTTGTTATAGTTGTTCTATTTTCATTTGCAATCTATTTTCTGACCTTTAGTATTCACATTCTATGTGTTTGTGTATATGAAGATAATTTTATGAAGAATCTCCTGATGCATGGACAGTGTACCTGCTTATTATGCCTATATTATTGTATTAAAATTCGGACAAATTATATTCTTTTTAAGGGACAAATTATATTTTTTTTAAGGGATATAATTTTTTTTTCAGGTTAAGCATAACACATGGTTTGTAATTATTTTTAGATAGAAAATAAAAAATATGCAAGCTTCCCAAATCTTCACCCCCCAACAATTTATCAAGACTGACGAGCTTGCCCTCTTGTTTGAAGAGTTGTTAGAGAGAACTTTATTATATAGTTGGATATTTATAAATAAAAAAATGTTGTTTTACCTAAACATTTTTATAGAGAGAAATGTTCTAAATTGAGGTTTATACAAATCACGTATAATTTGTCAGAGGCTATATGTGTGTGTATATATGTATATTGTTACAAATTTATCAAGTGAAAAATTAAGTTAGACACAGCTAGCACTAGAAATCTGTACCATATTCAGAAATTGTCTTGTCTCTGTAGGTTTGAGTTTCAAATTATTTAATTGGATAATTTTACTTAATTCCTGGAGTTTTGTAAATTTCTAGAAAACTAATTTAAGAATGGCGAACAACTAAGTTTCTACATTATAAGAATTTAGAATTTGTTTTGACCTTAGGCTAAGACTTGCTGATCATTGAATTTTACTTTTTAATGAAATTAAATATTTTTAATGTCACTACTCTTAACATTTTTAAAATTGTTTTTTTAAATTTGTAAATTAGTTTAATAAAATATTCTAGAAAGCTAAATAACTTCAGGAGTTATTATATACAAATCTTTATACTTATACTTTTTATTAAGTATGTTTTTCTAAAAATATAATTGTTATATATAACTAAAGAATTGATATTACTTGCGTGCAATGTGTATGAATATATAATAATTTGTATAGAACTACTATAATAATTTCAATAATTTTACAATTATTAAATGAATGAAAAATATTGCTAATGCAAAGGGAACAATTAATAACCCATAATGAATTACTGAAATATTAATGTTTGTAGTGATTTGTTTTTATAAATCATAATTATATAGCAATTAGTGTTAAATATCTAAGGTTGAGATTTAAAAATATAAAAATTTATGCTAAGCATTTGCTTAAGAATTACTATGTGTTTTTTACTATTAAATAAAACGCTTACTCGCGGCCTAACAATTTATATGTCAATTTATTAGGGTTCAATATTGTTAACTCTTTATACTATATATATATATATATTGTTATCCTATATAGTAAATGTTACTTGTCACTGACTGGTTTATCTAGCATTGTTACTCCAGATTTTCCTCTTGTTTTTGAAACTAATTGATACTTGTAATGTATTTATAATGTAACCCACTTATATTTGTTTTCCTGTTTACTTCATATTTGCTCAAATGATTTACCGATGACCCAGCATTGTGTTATCAGACTTTGTATAAGGTAATAGGAATCTTGGCTAGTTCATTAATCAAATAGTATCTAGTGTAAACCGTTTCATTCCTTTGATTGTATTTATAATCCTTACCCATTTACTGTTTGTAATTTCTGACCTGTCATAAGTGATTAGTCCAATGAGACCTAGAATATGGACTAATCTTCTGTATTTTCTTAGAGTGTAAATAAACTTTATCTTTGAAAGTAGAAATAAAACACTCATCACATCAATTAAAACTAAAAAAATGTTTTCTATATAAAGTATCAAAATAATTTATGTTATGGTTAGATAAATTACACAATAAAAACAATTTTAACTTTTACCAGATCAGTAATCATCAAAGTGTCCTCAGTGTATTTATATTAACATCCAATTACCACAGCAAACAAAGTGACATATTTGCATTTCTGATAATAGCTTATTTATTCATTAGGCCCAAAATGAAATTCAGAATATAGAAGTTTTCAAAATTTTTCTTATCATTTAAATTCAGCCCTTACGCTATGATTCTCTTATTGGAAGATTTGTATGCTCAAATTCAGAAAAGTATGTAAGAGAAAAACTATCACAGATAAATAATATATTAAATCTAATAGTTTTATGTTCTTTTGCACAGTTAATAGTCAAGCGTTGTTAGCTGAGAGGTCAGCTTAGCCGCATTGCAAGCAAACAGTTGGATGCAGACGATTGTTGCGGGTTCGCCTCCAGGCAGATGCTATGACATATGAAAAAAGAAAAATACTATTAATCCAAAATTCTTGATTTTAAGACATTTTTGGATTTTTAAACCTAAATGTACTTAGAGAATAGATCTTCTGTATTTTCATTACATTTCCGTTAGATAAAAAAAAAAAGCAGCGAACTTATTGAAATTATGTTTATTAATTTATAACTATTTATTGAATGTTTTTTTTGTTAATTTTTGTTTGAAAAGATGTGTACAGATTAATTAATGTTAAAGCTCACTTTTGAAATTGGATTTAAATTACAGAAGTTTTTAAACAATAGATATTGGATTAATAAAATTATAAATAACATTATATTTACAATATTTTTTTAAAATAATTAATTCTTTTTACTTTTTAAGTAACCAGTCTATGAGTATGGCAGACGTAGATATTTATTATATATTAATAAAACATAACATTTTTAAACTCTTTAAACCACATTATGAAAAAAATATACTAAATATATATAAAAGAATGTAACTATTGTAATAACAAAAATTTAAATCATTGCATTTATAGTTATTATTTTATTAGAATGCAATATATAGAAAATGAAAAATTATTAATATATTTTGGTAAAATTATTGTATTACAATTTTTTAAAATAAATATCAAAGTTTTTAACTACAACATTAAACGTCAAACTAGTAAGTAATGTTTTAGTTATACCGAAGAAAAAGTTATCTACTTCGTATGCAAATACTTAATACACAAAGCCTTTTTTTTTTTAAATGTATATGAAAAGTGATTAAAATAATGGTCCAACTTCAGATGGCAATTAATAAAACTCTTTCTATATTTTAAAACTGTAATAAGATAGTTTGCTATAAAATAACATAAATTTATAATTAAGTAAGCAATGTTAAGTAAATAAAAATTATTTATAAACAAAACATTTATTATTATTTTGATCTTACTTATAAATAAAATAAATATTTATTTATGTAAATATTTAGTTTAGATAATATTTTTGCAACGACTTTACTTAATTTTAATACTTTACTTTTTTCTTTTTATGAAAACAATTTCATAAATAGCGATTAAGATTTTTTTTTGATACAAACAATAATAATGCTTTCGTAAAATATTTTTAAATATATGAAACTTTTCCAGAAAGTAAGCTTTCCTGCATTTCGGAAGTTTTTGTTCATATATACATCACTTTTAGTCATAAGCTTTTTACTTGAAGGATTAAGGGAGTGCTTAAAATGCTTTTATAGAAAAACAGAAGATGTTGCCGAGAAATGTCATTTTACTTTTTAAAAAAAAATGAATATACAACAGTATACATTATATATATATATATTGCTTTATTTAAATTTAAAATATTTAATGATTTTATCTAGCGATGTAAAAAAATGCTGTAATTATATATATATAATGTAAATCTTGCATCTCTTAACTACATTAGGATATAGCATTTCCAAAAATTTCGCAAGGCTTTTCGACTATAATGCAATTTCAACCTTAGCTTTTCTTCCTTATGTTACTTCAGCAAACTTTCTTAACAATACATCTCACAGTTAGTCATTTTCTAGTTATTGTTTTTTACTTTACAATTTCTTGGGATTGAGTTTAAGATAACTATTCCTATTTGTCATCTCTTCTAGCAATACTTTCAATCAGCTCCATTTCTCTCTTCCAAATATTTCAAAGATACCTGTTGAGCCAGAAGACTTTGTATTGCTCTTTTGCTAAGTGTCCAACTCTGAGATCCGTATGTAAAAACTGGTAAAACACATCAACATCAATTAAAAAAAATCTTTCTTTTCAAACAGCAAAAATATTTATTTTTAAAAACATTTCATCCAAGCATAATTCTATAATTAATTTTATGTAAAATATTTTTGTTAATATTAATAGTCTAAGGTATTTGTAATTATAGACACACACACATACATAACTGAAGCTTCCAAAGAAAAAAACGTAAATAAACTCTTCAAAAGACAGATAATACCTTAATTTATATAACTCATTATAAACCTCAGTTACTTCTTGCTCAGTTACATATAATCTGAGTTATTTATTATTTACTGATATATGTATATATTTTAATAATAATTGAAAACTGTGTTTTGATTACAGGCTAGGACTAGGCAATATCTAATGTTTTTTTTAACTGCTTGTTTTAGGTTGATTCAGTAATTAGTTTCCATATGATTGATTAAAGTTATAAAAATTAATTATTGAATATGGCATCATACTTTAATACAGCAACTATAATTATTAAAAATATATCCAATGATAACATTTCTGTTTAAAGCTGGAAAATAATACGAAGTAGCTTCCCTTTAACCAAAATTGTGTGTAATGATTTTTCTAAACATGGAAAAACAATAAGTTTATAAATCATTACAGGAAATGTTTGTCACTTAAAATATCAAAACCAAATCAAAAACATTTTTGAATATAAATGAACATTATATGAGTAAATTTATATTTATTCTATAAATATTCTACAGTGACACTATAGTTAATTGTGCGATAACACTATTTATTTCTTAATATATTTTCTGTTTTATATTTCAAAAACAGAATGTATATACAATATAGTTCATTCCAGAATTCATAGTTCTGTTATAATATTTTATATGGTATTATATCATCATCAAAATTATTAAACTAAAAAAAATAGCTATGATAAAATCAGATTTTAAAGCGCATCATAATCAAAATTTGTAACATTAGAAGAAATAAATGAGATGGCCATGACACTAGAAGAAAGAATACTGCCACTATAATTGCCTTCGCTGTTTGATCTTAGATGTGTTTTATATTGAATAACCATGAATCTGACCAAATAACTAACTATATTGCAGCTTATTTCAATAGCACATTTTCAATTATCTTTGAATAAGTAAGAGGTCCAGTTGAATGAGAATTTAAAAAATAACATACTGATGATAAATATAATAATAAAACACTTTTTAATAACTAAAATACAGGCTTATTATATACCTGTGTCAATATATGTAATATATACGGTATCTGAACACAGACTTTCACAGGACCACCACTCTATCTCATAACACTGATACCCTTGAACACATATATGTTGAAAAGATAAATAATCACCAATATAGTATTTCATGCTAAATCAGCAATCATCAGTTGGTCCAGATTATCATATCTACACATATATGCAATAAGTGCTCAGATATATATTAAGATAGCAAATCTTCATACTATAATGGACAGGTTCCAATCCACTCCACACTCCAACTCTTCAACCGTCCATCCAATTAAAAATCTGATGATGGAATGCTCAAAGGCCACCCTAAGGCTGAGATTCTTGTCACATCCATGTTGAACTAAAGTCAATATGACCCCTCGTGTACAGGACATAATTAATTTAATACATATATAAGGGATGGGCAGACATCTCTACTATGTAATAATTGAAATACAGTTTTATTATATACCTGTATCAATATATGTAATATATAGGGTATATGAGCACAGACTTTCACACGACCCACCAGTCTCCACTCTATCGTCTGTGCCCATATACACTATATATTAAATAAAACACTTTTATAATACTAACTATCAATAGAAGCATAATAATTTATTGAAACACAGGAGAGTGAATTTTGTACATAAATTACTTAGTTTCTAGAAAAGTGTGTGTAATTAGTCTGACTGTATGCATTCATTTAAGTTATATCAAACATTATAAACATTCATTAATAAGATGTACCGAAAAAGGAAAAAAAAAGGTAATGAAAATTATCTTTTTCATCAAAGAGATTGTATCCCATCATGATTCTTTTGGGGAAAATTAAAATGTAAGCTAATACATAATTTTTAGATATTTTTAAAACTTGCGTGTCATCACCCATTCTTAAAATGTATGAATAAAGACATCATTTACCTTTTACAAATACACCTTTATTCATATGTTTAAAGATATATGTGAAATAATGTCAAGCGTTGGTGGCCTAGCGGTAGGCATACTGCCTTCCAAGCAGCTCGCCCGGGTTCGCTTCCTGGTCAACGCTTTGCCATAAAAAAAAAAAAAAAGATATATCTAAAATGACAGTACATATGAAAAATGAAAAAAAGAAGTTGAATTAATGCTATGTATTTATGTTTATTTAAAAAATACACCGCCTCCACCACATATATTGAATTTTACTGGGTTTAAAATTGATCTTGGGCTAAGAATATTATTATAACGTGTAGCTTCATAAATAATTAGTAATAATCACTAATATATGTATAAAAAGTGATTAGCCTCAAAGATGTGAGTTCTTGAAGTTTAATTCTTTTTATAAGTGTTTACATTATAGCAATTGTTGACTAACATTTTTCACATTTTGATTACATAATTTACAACAGACGTTTGTAGTGAGATTAGGCAAAGAAAAAGCAATTTTTTTTTTTTTGTAATTAAATATTTATTTATAAAATAGTTTTTGTAAATTAGTTTATTGAAAAAACAAGTCAACCTTTTTTCTTGTTTTTTTAAAATATTCGATTACTTTATTTATAAATATATTTTTCTTAATTTCTTAATTATACTTAATGTTTATAATACAATGCATTTATAATATTGTTTGTTAATATTTGTCAACAAAACATATCACTCATACATTTGTGAATAATTACAGCTGTGAAAAAACAAACAAATATAATTTAAAAGAAATTAAATATTTTAAAATAAAATATTTGTCATATAATAAAATATTATAAGAAAAGAAGTAAAAAGCAATAAATAAAATATTTTTATTTATCATTAAGTATATACAATAAAAAAATTAAAGATTAAACACAAAATATTTTTTCTCCACACCAATGAAAATAAATATATATCATGATATATAAATTGCATTTAATTTAATAAATAAAACGGAAAACAAAATACTATAACAAACACGGTAGTATTTAAAAGAGAAAAAGTTTTTTTCACAATGTTTTATTGCTTCTTCAGTGTAATATTTATGCATATATTATTGTGAATGTTATAAAGACATGTTACAAAAACTAGATGTCAATATGTAAACATTCGCTATATATATATATGTTACATCCAGAAAGCCCAATAAAACATTGCTGAAAAAAACCTGTTTATACTAATTACTACAGTATTTTTTGAATATATATATTCTTCAAAATAGCATGAATTGTATTTTTGACTAACTTCTAATTAATTTATCTTTGTCAATTTACTAAATACAAGACAGCAAGTATTTATACACAATTTATTTAGGGCTCGGAACAAAATACTATATAGATATTATAAAATCTTGGAATTATAGTCACATCACAATGACAAATTTTGACATAATTTAATATAACTATGAATTTAATTCATAAACTGCTTTTAATCATGGCAGTGACAAATTTTGACATAATTTAATATAACTATGAATTTAATTCATAAACTGCTTTTAATCATGGCAGTAATTTTTAAATGCATTAGTAGTAGCAAGTATTATAGGACATCTCATTCTGGAAGCATTAAGAGCATTTTACTTAAACCAGTAAATATTTTTTTTACATAATTATGATTTTTAATTTTCATTTTTTTCATTTTTCCTTTACTTCTCTTTTTAATGAATAAAATTATTCTCAAAATTATTTATATTTTTGACAAATTTCATTAAAAGCATAAGTTCAAAATGCATGTAATTTTAAAAATAAAATTCATTGTATTGTACCAGTCAAAAGACGCCAACACAATATAACAAGACCCAACCCAAAGTCGGATTCAAACTTAGTCAGACCAAACTGAATTCAAACCCAACTCACAAGCTCAGATCAAATCAATGGATGATATAAGTCGACGGTACATGACTATGCGCCAAGAAACTAACTAATGATATTTCTAAGTCAACTCATATATATATATATGTTTGGGTTGACAATACAGACAATGAGCATTAATATTAAAAATAATTATTGAATAAAAAAGAAAGTTAAAAACCAAATGTGTTAATAAAATGTTTAATAATAATAATAATTTTGTTCAACTTTTAGATTATGATATAGATTATCTCTAGTCTTTAAATGGAGTTTATAATTACAATAAGAATGGCAGTCCTTATTATATGCCAATACTATTACGCAATTCTATGGAGAATTATATATATCTATGCCCCCATCAAGGAAGTAAAGGTAGATAAAGGTATTTGGCTGTGACAGAAATTATGATTCAAATTCTAAAGGGAAGAGTGTGAGATTTATTTTCACATTCGTAAATTAATTCACAAAGAGCAAGATACATGTTTAGGGTGCAACTTTAATATTTAATAAGAAACTTAATCATAAATGAAGATGAAGGTTCGACTTTAATAAAATCAATTCATCACGATTTACTAGCATGATAGCGGGGCTTTATTGGAACTGAGAAGTAAACGGTACTGATGTCTTATGAGCTATAACAATGAACATGAGAAATATGATGGCTGGTCGGTGGTTTAAGTATGAGGGGAAACCAGGCCGGGTCATAGTCATGAACCTTTGGTGTTCCAATATAATAAAAAAATGAGCAAGTGGAGGAAGTGCTTTCTTCCTAGATAATTAAACTAATAAAAATATCACCGAGGACAAGCCTATGAAGCAGAAGATAGCTCATGTCAGCAATGTTAGGAAAATGATGACTTGGTAATCATTGTATTTAAATAATAAAACCCAATTTATATAAAGAGTGCTCTATGTGATGACCTGATCAAGTTAAATTAAAGTCAAATGTGCTTTAATCAAAAAGTATTTAATGCAATTAGAAATTATATTAATTATGCCCTAAATCTCATGCCCTTCCTGAATATTAATAGAAAGTATAAAATTTGAATTATAATATATTCATTTAATTCCTTTATCAACCTTTTTGCGAAACATTATAATATAACTGTGAATAAATAAATATTTGTAAAGTAGATAAAATGGTCGGGGACATAGGTTAGAAACTGAGCTAATAATTTATTATTAGCCATTAATAAAAATAGCAAAAGTTGTATAAATCCTTCAATTCAACTCGATAATTAATAGAACTGTATGAAATTAGTTCTAGTGAGTAAGAATTACTATAAAAATAAATATATTATTATTTAACATGGCAAATGCAACGAAGGAAATTATTATCGAGTTGAAGTTATTATTGGCATATAATAAAAAATAAATGATATTAATAATCATCTAGCAAATATATAATATGGTTAAATAAATGAACCGCCATCGTAAGAAAGGAAAATTAACAGATATTAAATTTAAAGACTAGAGATAGATAGAGAATTACTACATAATTTTAAATAGCATTAATAAAAGGAAAATTTTATACAGATAGCTTAAAAGATGTTTTAACTTAAAGTTCAGAACTGACCAGGTTCAAAAGGAAAGATATTACTATTTTTTCTTTTGCTGGTTCCTGAGTTTCCACAGGGCAGAGTCTAGTTGGATGAAACGTATGCGCACATTTTGAAAATTATCTAAATAGCATTTTGATTCTTTCAATTTTGGCAGTACGATTGGTGTGGAAAAAGTTTAATTTAGCAGCCACATTAAAGATTTTCAGAGGACTTCAGGCCTAGTAATCAGACTGCTGAAGTTTAGTTCCTCACCATGATGAAGACACTATTGAAATTTCATAATTTAACTAGGCGGCTTCTTCTCTAATGAAATATATATATGGCTTCTCTTAATGAGGACTAATAGCTACTTGGAAACATTTTCTGGGCTATTTATCTGTATCTGATGCCTTCAGGCTAGTGCTTCTTTCCAAATCAATCTTACAAAAATTTACTAGTTGTTTTCAGATACATTCCTTCGATAAGGCTTTCAAACTCATTAACTTGAATTCATTTTCTAATTAGAAAATAAATTTTTAAAATCAGAAAATGATTTTAATTAGGACTGTCCTTACATTTTAAATACTTATCTTTTTTCTAATTAATAAAAACTTTACCCATTGTTTTTGGAAAGGGACAATCTGAAAGCTTATCGAAAGAATGTAGCTTTTAATCGCTAAAAATTTGAACAAATTATTTAAAGTAAAACAAAACATTCCCGAAGATGCAATGAAACTTTAGAACGAATATGTACATTTAGATATTTATAAATATATATGCACAATCCACGCAGTTATAATATATATAAATTCATGAATAATTCTATCATGAATTTATTAATAGAAATGATTAATTTAAATCTCAAACTAATTAATTTTAACACACATTTATAATAGTTTTTCTTTAAGGAAACTAGCGTGGACTGAACATATAAAGCCCCATTGCATCAGAAATTCAAGGTTAGTACAAGGGTTTGAAGTTGGCTACATGTGAAAGATCATGAAGCTAGGATCGAACTTAGATCCGACTGCTTCAGTATATATGCCGTAAAAAAATGTTAGTACACATGTGTTTTTTTAAGTTGTGTAAACAAATATTCAGCATCATCATATTTAGTTAATTTTTTTTTTTTAGTTAATATGCTCAATATATATTATTTACATTTATTAGATAAAATTTGTTCATAAGTAGAAATAGAATGAAATACATGTTAACAAATGTACATATTAAGCAGTGTTCTTAAAAAAGAGACAGATGAACTAGACCAATTTTTTTTTATTGCTTTCATATTCAAGTCATGAGTACACTAATTTTTCTCACTTTTGATTATTTAATGCAGGTACATTCATCCTAAAAGACCTAGAACAAGATGACATGTGAAATAGTTAGATGAAATAAAGAAGTGTGCTAAGGTAATGTGGAGAAGAGAGAATATAGGTCTGAGAAGATGGATTGAATACAGAGTGACTTTCACCCTGCAGTAAATCAATAATGTTTAAAAATGATAATGATGATGATGATGATGATGATACTTATCCTAAGTAAGCAGTCGGTTAAACAATAGACATTAAATAACAAGAGTGATTCAAAGCTATCAAATTTTAACTATATTAAAATTAAATAATTATAAGTAATTAAATTCAATTACTTATTTCCATTATTAGGTATTTATTAAAAATCAATAATTATTTAAGTTTTTGACAAAAATATTTTAAATTAAAAGAAACCCAGAAAATCTTTGTAACGACTTTAATACTAATTCATTATTCTAAATTTGGTTTTCGTTGTTCTCTAATTTTAATTTATCATAGGTGCATGCAATTTAAAGCTGGGATGAATTTCAAAGCTAAAAATTTTCGAATGGAAGCTTTATCAATTACTTGGGAGTTCAAGGTTATATGATCTGCTAAGCAACAATCAAATTAAGCATGATTCATATAACTAATTATATTTATTTAAAAATATATTTTAAAATACTGGATTTTCTATTTGTCATTAATTTTCATGGTAAATTTGTGGCATTGCTATTTCATTTTGTTTTTGATAGAAACTTCTGTTAAAATTTTACATACTACATATTATTATATTTTCTAAACTTCTAATTATTACAAATGGATGGACTAATCAACCAATCTCTGCACAACATATAAAACACATGATATACAGAAATTGATTTTTTTTCTCAAATGTTAACGATTAGAAAAATAATAGATAGCCAACCATTCTCAATGCTAATTAATTGATTACTTATATAAGTATAAATTTATTTTATTACAGATAGATAGATAGATAGATAGATAGATAGATAGATAGATAGATAGATAGATAGATAGATAGATAGATAGAGGGATAGGTAGATAGATAGATATATAGAGAGATAGAGAGATAGATAGAGAGATAGAGAGATAGAGAGATAGAGATATAGATAGAGAGATAGATAGATAGATGGATAGATAGATGGATAGATAGATGGAGATGGATAGATAGATGGATAGATGGATGGATGGATGGATAGATGGATAGATAGATAGATAGAGATAGATAGATAGATAGATAGATAGAGAGAGAGATAGATAGATGGATAGATGGATAGATGGATGGATAGATAGATAGATGGATGGATGGATAGATGGATGGATGGATGGATGGATGGAGAGATAGATAGATAGATAGATAGAGAGATAGCTAGATAGATGGATAGATAGATAGATGGATGGATAGATGGATAGATAGATAGATGGATAGATGGATAGATGGATGGATGGATAGATAGATAGATAGATAGATAGATAGATAGATATACAATACAAATAAATATTGTAAAAATGTATATTTTGTTTATACATATATATACGCACATAAATAACAATCGAAATAAGAAGTTCATTTTAAAGAATATAAAAAAATTTCACTCGATAATAGTTATTCAAAATCACAATAGATTTTAAATTTGTTATTTAGAATCAATACGATATGTAAATTAAAACCAGGGTTTACAAAATATAATTACAAATAGAAGGGTGAGTTTTTAAAACATTGAAATTTAAAGAGCTAAGACAAAGAACATATTTTGTTTTCCAACATTAAATACACAAATTTACGCACAAATATAATAAATACTGAACAAATAAAAATGATTTTAATATTTACCAATGTAAATATTAAGTAAAATAAATGTAATTTGATAAATTCTATCAGTATAGTTTTATAAAAAAATATACAAGCTGCAATTACATAAAGAAATTGATAATTAGATATATTAAAATAAAATAATCAATCAAACAAAAAAACAATATTTTCCAATAAAAAATGTAGTCAATATAAAGGAAGTGTTATAAATAGCAATTCTAAATTTTTTAAATATTATTTTAAAGTACAATTCATTTTTTAACTTTGAATATAAAAACGAACACACACAATTAAAGAAATAAAAGTAATAAAAAATGTAGATTTTAATTTATAAATAATCAGTTCGGTGATATTCTAGTTAAGGAGAATTTTTTTTTGCAAGAGGGATGTTCATTCACGATTGACGGTAATGCAGTATATAAATAGTTTTTTAAACAAACAAACAAAATAAACATGACAATATAAGCCAGTGGTCTTCAACCTTTTCACACCTGCGGACCGGTAAAAATAAGGATAAGATTCCGCGGACCAGCAAAAATAACGATAAGATTTCGCAGACCGGCAGAAGTCTATAGATAAATTTTCTTAAAGATTGTTATAACTGATCAAAACAACTATGTTAAATATATAAGATAAAGTTATATATATATGGAGTTTATATAATAAAAAACTTTTAAAAAAAATTTTTTTTTAGAAAAGTAATAAAAAATTTAATTCTACCCCCCCCCCACCCCATAAACATCTGTGATAACTAGAAAAACAATTTAATTTATGAACGATTGATTAGATTTTGTTTTCGTTCTGTTTTCTTTTTTTTTTAATTGGGTAAAAATGAGATGAAAAAATAAATAAAAATTGGCTATATTAATTAAAAGTTTAAACTCTTATTATTTATTATTACAAACTTTTTACTGCCCGTCTAGCACACGGACCTGCAGAAAAGTTCCGCGGCCCGGCACCGAGCCGCGGACCAAGGTTTGAAGAACACTTATATAAGCCAAGAGATGTTCATAAGGATGAGACATACAAATGAGGTTTACAAAAACTTGGATATTATATTTCTCCAAATTTTATATTTTATATATGTTTTTTCTCATTTGCTAAGCAAAATTCTGTTTATGTAAACAACTCGTTATTGGATTATTATTTAAGACCCATCTATCAACAACGCACCATCTAATTTGCGTATATACTATTTTAGTAACTTTTAACACAAATAATATATTGAAATATTAACTGAAATACAGGTTTATTATATACTGTATCAATATATGTAATATACAGGGTATATGGGCACAGACTTATCTGAGCACTTATTGCATATACGTGTAGAGATCATAATCTGGATCACTGATGATTGCTGGTTTAGCATGGAATATGTATACTGGTGATTATTTATCTTTTCAACATATATGTGTTCAAGTGTATCAGTGTTATGAGATAGAGTGGAGAGTGGTGGATCATGTGAAAGTCTGTGCTCATATACCCTATATATATATTTGGAAAAGTAGAATTTTGAGAAATATATAACCTATCAATATTTTTTAAATTTTCCCTCATATGTAAATAATTTTTAATCTTAAGAATAAACAGTTTTTTTTTTTTAAATTTCGGTCCTTTCACGTAGATTATTAATCCAGTTATAATTTTTAAATATTTCTATTACTCTTTTTTTCACTTATAAATTTAAAAAAATACTTATTTTTTGGTATTCATGATATGTCTACATATGCCAATTTTGGTTTGTGCATAATAGTAAGTAAAAAATAATAGATCATCATCATCATCATCATCATCATCATCATCATCATCATCATCATCATCATCATCATCATCATAATAATAATAATAATAATAATAATAATAATAATAATAATAATAATAATAATTCAGCGACTAGTTGTAAATAAATTAATATCTGAATGATTTTCAATTCGATTAGTTATATACATTTCCAAATAAGCTTCTTAAAGATATGAAAAAATGGGGAAAATCAAACAAATAAACTGCCAACCCAATCTAAAGAATTTTGTGTAATATATAATCCATTATATATTTTTTAGATCTGGAATTAAATTTAAAAATAAGCTGTTTGATATTAATTCTTCTTTTAGGACAGCAATACAGTCTATTTTTTTAAAAATTTCTTTTCTTTTTTTTAATTTATAAACACTTAAATATATTTTAAAGGCATTTATTACTCTATAAGAATCTATTACATTAAGTTTAAAAAAAAAATAAAACATAGCCTTGATAATAAGAAATAGCCTATAACAGATTACAGATTAAGAAATGTGGTTTTACATTATTGTCTTATACATCATTATTTACATAAAATAGTTTTAAAGATTATTAAGGAGAAAAAAACTATAGGAACAAGCAAAAAGAAAGAAAAAACATGTCTAAATCTTGCAGTTTTACTATTGTTGCATTCACTTTCACAGAATGGTTATATCTTATTATGATTTCAGATGTTGTTGTATTAGAGATCAAGTGTCTTCAAACATTGTGTGGGTTGATAGATTTTTATCTTGTTTCTTAACAGTTTCCAGTTCATTCCAGAAGATGAAGGGGGGGGTCTTCTGGGATTGCAGTCATACATGAATTTACATCTGGTGCACCAGAGAGCTATAACATGAATGTTTACATAAATTCCTTGTTTGAATGTCTGGAATAGAGTATTAATATTGTATTTGGAGTTATTAAAAAGTTTTGGCATTGCTTTGCATATGGTCTTTAAGCCATCACATTCAAAGAAAAGATATTGAGTTTCTGAATCTTTATGGCAAAGTTGTTCATCAACGTTCTTGTACTGTCTTCTGTGTCTATAAAAGTGAAGTGTAGATAGGGATTCTACCTTATTTTGATAAAAAAATCCATAGACTCTTAAATATAGCTCTAAATAGAAGGATGTTTGTTAAAATATTGGCAAATCATCCCTTAGGTTGAGTGATTGTTATTTGATTATTACTAATTACCTCAATCTGTCTTCAAGGCAAAGGAATTTAAAGTATGTGACATATATAAAACGTACAAAAATATAGCTTATAATAAATATTGTTTCCTTTTCAGTATAAGGTTCAAGAATAATATTTACAATTTTTATTTTTTCATAATAACTAACTTATTTAGGGTAACCAATGCATGTCAAAACTAATTTTAATTTTTAGTTTTATTAAAATCTAAAATTATATTTTTAACAAAGTTTAAACTTAGTTTAAGAAATATTGTCCTTGTATATCGTTATTTAAAGTGCATCTATATATTAATTATTGAACCTTTTATCTAAAAATTGATATTTCTTTCATTGATTTTAATTACAAGAAATTCACAAAAGATTTAGTTCATGATTTTAAACAAATTACTTTTCTCTATTTCAAAGAAGCAAACTTTTTCTATTAAGTACATCTGGATTAAATTATTTAACTGTTTCTTCAAGCAAAAATATTGCTATCTCTAATAGACTTTGTAAAACATAGTCGTTCATTAGCTGTAAAGTTATCAAATAAAGCTTATTTAAAATATAATAGAAACAAAAAAGTAAACAAATTAAACAAGTTAATACATAAAAATATTTCACATTATTTTTTTTTCTCAATTTTATTATTTTTTTTTTGTCAGAAAAATTTGATTATAATTTAGAAGTAACAAATATATTAGTAGTCAAAATAAGAGTCATAGATCACATGACCATATTCTCTTAAGCTTGTAAGTTATAAACAATGAGGATTGCCAATTCCTTAACAAGCTTTGTGATAAATGCTTAGCTAGAGAAAGCATTTAAAATATCTCTGTCAGGACCCCCCCCCCCCCAAACCTCTGACCATGGTTTCATGCTCTGGCACTCCTCACAATTTACATTAATTTTATTTTCAAAATTGGAGTGGGTGGGAGTGGAGGGATGGGTTGATAAAAATTTATTTCTCAATTTATTTTAGGAAAAGATTTTAGAAGAAGTCAAAATTTTTGCAGTAATTTGATATAGTTTATAAATTTTATCATGTATTAATTGAAATGAAATAATGTTAGAAATTTCATGCCAATGTATAAGAATGAAGTTTACTGAAAATCAACAGAATTTATAGTTAAAACCAAATATTACCTCGTAACGATTGTCTAAAGCATTATACCTTACTGAAATAGTCAGTAAAGTATTTCAACATCCCCACAAACAAAGGCACCCATCTGGAACTTTAAATGGGTAAATTAAAAATTGACAAGAAATAGAAAACAATAAAAAAATAATACGTAAAAACTCAAAGTAAAGACTTGTAGGGATGTCAGTCTACAAGCTACTTGTTCATAATAAATTTCTTGGCAACGGAAAAAAAAACTGCAATATCTAAAGATATAGATAATATATAAATATTTGAAAACCAGGCACTCTTCACAAACCTCAGAACTTAATTGTAAGTATAGGGGATTTGAACTCAGATTTTTAAGCACCCTTCAACTATCCACACTATCTCATAAAACTGAAACACATGACCACACACATGTAGAAAAGATAAATAATCACCAATATACATATTTCATGCTAAACCAGCACTCATCAGTTGGTCCAGATTATCATCTCCCACACATATATATATAATCAGTGCTCAGTGTATATTAAGATAGCAAATCTTTATACTTTAATGGACAGGCTTCAATCCACTCCAACCTCCAACTTTTCAGCCATCCATATCATTGAAAATCTGATGATGAAAACTCAAATCCCATGCTGATGCTAATATTATTGCAATGCCCATGTTGACCTGAAGTCACTCTGACCCCTCATGTATAGGACCATATCCATTTAAATACATAGAAGAGGAATGGACAGGATACAAGCTTGATGTGTAAATATTTGAAAATCAGGCACTCTTCACAAACCTGTGAGCTTAATTGTAAGTACAGGAGATTTGAACTCAGATTTTCAAGCATCCTTCAACTATCCACACTATCTCATACAACTGAAACACATGCCCACACTCATGTAGAAAAGATAAATAATCACCAATATACATATTTCATGCTAAAACAGCACTCATCAGTTGGTCTAGATTAGCATCTCCCATATATATATATATCAGTTGGTCCAGATTAGCATCTCCCATATATATATATATGTAACCAGGCACATCTTCACATAATAATTGTTAATGTAAATAATCGAGTGATAAAATATAATACCTTTTTAGCAAATGGTATAAAATTGATATTCTTTCTTAGATATTACTGCATTTATCATCAGAAAATGGATTACTTCCTAGCTAAATGTACATATCCTGAGGCAAACAAAATTCAGCAGATAATCAATAATTTTTAAAGGTAAAAAAAATTCTTCTATGATTTCCAGGTTAAGAAATTAGTACACAAATGTGTAAGAAATATATGTTTATTTCTTTCCTTATATATATTAAACCAAGTACAGCAATTCTCAATTTTAAATAACCAGCCAAAATCAAATTAAAAATTTATTTCCCGGGTTTGACCCGCCAAAGGACTCGAGAAGTCTGTTTTAGTAGTAAAACTACCAGTGATGAATTTTTAATTTGATTTTGATTAGTCATTTGAGAGTGAATTGATATATTCAGGGCTAGTCCGATATCTGAAGCAGTGAATCCAAATTAAAATAAATACTAAAATGTGCCAATTTTTTATTTTATTTTAAATAATAAACTTTATTAAACAAACATTTAAATATGTACAGCAAATATCTATAAATTAGTTTTGATTCACTTTATCCTTTACACCAAATTTACCAATACTGTCCCCAAAGCACCACAATGCAAATCTATAAGACTCTCATTGTTGAAATGTTAATATCGTTTTCTTATTAAATCCTAGAATTAGACCATGCAAATTGTATTTCTAGATTCTTCTCTCTTGAAAGATCCTTTATTTTACTACTCTACATACTTTTACTGTCTTATTTCTCCTTGTGTGTGTACTTTTATTTCCACATTTCACAAACAGTCATAGCAGTCCCTCCTCATACTCTTTCCATAATCTTCTTTGGCCAGTAATGTGACAATATTACACACACACGTATATGATAATCAAAACAAGTTATAAATTTCGTAACTTGCCTTTAAGCTTGCATTTTATGATAACTAGATGGAGCTTTATCAATAGCTCCTAACAAGCTTTGTTTACATAAATGCCGAAAAAAATAGAATTCAAAATCTCTATCGGCTCATGTCAGTGAAAGGTTGGGAGACTAGAAACTATATCTAGTTTCTAGTCTCCCAACCCTTTACTGATATGAGCCAATAAGCTCGAAACCAGCTGGTCTGGAGGTGGGTGACAACGATAGAGATTTTGAATTCTATCTCTTTTGGCATTTATGTAAACAAAGCTTGTTAGGAGCTATTGGTAAAGCTCCATCTAGTGATCATATATATATAAATTTAGCTTTATTAAAAAAGGCAAAACTCTCTATACATATTGCCATGTTTATTGGCTTAAATTTACTTTTATTTAATACATATTTTTTCGTATTACATTCACTGTTTTGATCAGTAGATTATTTTAAATAAACTTTTTAAATAATTTTACAATATTATTTTTAAGGCTTGCTTCAGCAACATATCTGAATGTATTTATTACATTGACTAGTTTACCTTAGTTTTTGGTATTATATATATATACATGTGTGTGATACTAAAATATATATTTTAAAAGTCACTGCAACAGAATTTATAATTTAATATTTACTTTAGTAAATCTAATACATTTTCAAGTTTCACTAATGGTTTTCAAAAGTTGAAATATTATAATATTCATCAATAGGACTTTAGTTCCATTAGGTTTACTAAGATAAATATTAAATTATATACTATATAATGGGGTCTTTTATGTTATATATTGTACCAGTCAAAATCGTGTGTTCATTCAACAAGACCTAGAATCCAAGCAAAATATACAAATCTAGTATGTGCAAGATACACAGGTCTGGAACAATACTAAACACTAACCTATTTACCTGGGCTCCAAGGTCTCTGACTATACGAACCATGCTTTTGAGGATATTAACAAGCTTTCCACCATTCCAGTCCTGGTAATGAGAGCAGGAAAAGCAAAGAGACTTGAAAGTAACGATACTAAAATGATTGACCAATAATCGCAATATGAAACAAAGATTTTAATTGATAGTAATGAAGAAGGTTTTATTAATTAAAGGTAGATAATAAAACTAAATCAAATAATTAATGCTAGAGATTCAGACACTGAATAGTAATATACCATAACGGATAAATGATATAACATAAATTTACTAAACAATTAAATATGATACTTGATTATTATAAATGAAACAATATATATATATATATATATATATATATATTGTTTCATTTATAATAATCATATATATATATATATATATATGTGGGAATGCCTATGTAATCATTATGACAAGTTACATAAATGAATATAACTATTGTGTTAATATATAATATCCAATATAACTATAAATATTGGATTTTAGGCATAATTGCATGGTTAGTACATGAAATTTGATTTGGGCTGTTAATATCCCAAAGTTATGTAATAAATGAATCAAATAAATAATAATAAATTATAGTTTAACTCTCATCAAAATATGAATTTTTGGATGACAGATCTTATTCTGACATTATAGATGCAAGTAATAGTTAACAGTGTGTAATTTAAGGGTGTGCATGATAACATTTCTACTAGATTGGGAGATCACCCTAAATGGGTGGGGGAAAGATGATTAATTCCATAAATAAAATGGTAATTATATAATCGGAGATTGTTGGCAAAAAGTACACAATTATGTTTTACAGATAGCAATGCAGGTTCATCAATAAAATAATAAAGCAATACTAATCAAGATGGTATTAAATTATAATTTACAATCACTTATATGAAGAAGGTCACTTAAGACACTCTGGTTGGCTTTGTCATATTTGCACAAGAGTGAGAATATGAATGCACAATGGCCAAGAACATACCTCTGAAGAATAATGGCACAAGTTAGTGCACTGGGATAGTTTATCTGTATTTTCCCATACAGTTATCTATTAGAAGTGTCTGAAATAGATCCCCAGTAGAGAAAGAATCTACTTGGTGAGGGATAATGAGGAGTGGGTCTAGGTATTTTGAGATACCAGGGTGCATGCCAAAGCAAGAAAATCACTAAATTAACCAATTGTAAAGATACCTCTATAATGCCTATAACATATGGATAGTTCATGTCACTAATGACTATGATAAACTAATTAATACTTGTTTAAATTAATTTGATATCAGATGCAATGGAATACATAAATGCAAGTTACCCAGGCAGTTAGTCAATGCCTGATAAAATATAAAATGGATAAGAATCTAAAACTAAGGGAATAAATTGCTCTCTCTAACATTTCTAAAATATCTCCCAACATTTCAATAATATTATATAGTCCTTTTAAATTCTTTTCTTCCTCCTTTGTATTTCTATGTTTAACCATTGGAATAGAATGCTATATAGCAGCATGGCCACTTAAATGGCATATTTCTGTGCATTTGCATAGAAATTATGCCCTCAAGCGGTTTCAACATGCTAAGAGAAAACAATCCATATTGTGATACTAATAAAAAAAATGTTTAGAAGGAACAATTTGAATAAATAAATCAAGCTCAATATTTCAATAATAATTAATAATATCAATAATTGTGTGCTTTTAGTAAAGTTTAACATAAGCAAATAGTTTATACTTTGTGGCTAATTATGAATCAAAATATATAAAATGCGCTAACACGCACAAGCACACAAAGCTAAAAACAAATAAAGCAAATATATATTATTTTAATATCTATTCATTAAATGGCTAAGCGCTTTCAAGATTCAAGCCCTCATAATCATAGCCGTATTACAAAATATAATAAATTGACTTGGAGTGATGCAAATTTATGCAATGAAATAATTATGCATTCCATTTCTTGGATATTTTGTAGCAAGAGCCTTTTCTATTGATGGCATCGCCATCTCTAGATATAAAGAAAGCTTCTTTTTAACATATAAATTATAAAATAAATTTACAGATCACCAACACATCCTGATAATATCATGAATATTAAACTCATTTATGATAGACTTTACTTAAATAATTTGGCAAAACATATTTCAACAATTAGGTAAGGGTTTAAATTATAAATAGTGAGGGTAACTAAGTATAGGTATTAAACTTCATTTGTCATTTAAATAACAAACAATATTATAGGATATAATTGGTATAAAACCAAGTGAGATTTTTTTAGAATAATTGATTGGCAAGTAACATTTCGGTCTTCAACAATTCAATAGGGGAAAACTGCGAGTTGTAAAGTCACACTTACTTGCTGAGGTTGGATACCAACTTGGCGTATTAATAATAGATCAAAATAACAAAGTGAAAGAGAAAAAATTTCAATCTAAAATGCCGCACCCAAGTTAAAATGAAATTAATACAGCTTGGAATTAGATTGTATAGACATTTAATATTTACAGAATAGCTTTGAAGAAACAAGAACAGACAGCTTACAAAATAGTATTAAATTAAAATGCTAGGCTAATAAAAGCTCACTAGTTGGCAGCAATGCAGACATTTACCTTGGTGAATTTGTTAACAGAAAGCAGGTGGTTGGTGGATCATGATCATATACTGGTTTTGCTGGAAACAGATATCAGTTGGTAATTAAAGTTCAAATTTAGGCAAGCATTCTCCTTCAAACAGTTCATTTAATTGGGTGCAGTTGTTTTGGGCTTCAGCATCATGAGCAGGAAGACAAGAGTTATAGGGCATGGGGAAGCAAATGGTTGTTTTCTTTACCCTGACATAATTTTATTTCACAAATGAAACTCGTGTGGACTATGTTAGCACTCTAACATAAAAATCAAAGAAAATTTTTCCTAATAGTCAAAATTTCAGCTATTTATACATAATGTGATTCTTTGTTTTTCTTACATTTTTTTTAGTTATTAAATCTGATTAAATTCTTGCCAGCCATTGTCTCAAATTCAGTATATTTGGTTATATCTTAAATTGACCCACATTTTCATATATAGAAATTAAAAACCGATCAATTAACCAAGTAAAATTTAAATAAAAATAGTCTATCGTCCCTATAAAATTTTATATATTCTCTAAAGTATATTTCCATTTATGAAAATGGAAAAAAAACGACCAATTAGCCAAGTAAAATTTAATTTAATAATCTTTTGATCCTTTCAGATTTTATACATTTTTTTAAATGAGACAATAGCCCATTTAAATCACCAGATTTAACGATTACATAGTGATTCGTAATATCTATTTTGTTTATATAAATTATTAGTAAAATTGTTTAAAGTATACACAATATAAATTATACAAAACTGATAAAGTATACAAATATTATAAATTATACAAAAGTTATAACTGATTTGTCTATACATATACATTCATGAATTAAACTGGCAAAAGAAACCAAATTGTTTGATAATTTATCAAAATATATCTCTATGTAATTTCCCATAATTATATAAATTTTAGTAGAGATCTATATATATATACCCTCACCTATTTCTAGAGGCTGTTGCTAACCACATAGATAAGTTGTCGTCAAGCCCATGCTAGTAGTTATATAATTGGCAATAGGTGAAACACAAATATATACATCAATATTTACAGATTCAATATATAGAAAGAGAACAAAAATAGACGGTGGTTTACAGAGATTGCTTAAAATTTAAAATTGTCAATTAACTATTCAGACTTAGCAAGGGTTTAAATTAAATTGGTTTTACAGAAAATACATATTTCAAGACTGTAATGTTCTTAATAAATTTAGCACAGAAAGTGATCATCGTTTAGTAAAGTGTAAGATACGTGTTAATGCAAAACTAGAGAGACAACAATTATTAAGAAAAACAATATTTACAGTTGATATTCCTAATCTTCAGAAACATTCTAATGAATTTAAATTAGAACTTACAAATCGGTTTCAAGTATTAGTAGATTTTGAACATGATTCAGATTTGAATGAAATTAATATGAAAATAATTGATACACTTTTAAAAGCTGCAACAAAGATAGCTGGTAGAAAAAGGCAATTGACCAATAAAATTTCTACTGAGACTAGAGAATTTATGAAGAAAAGAAGGAATATAAAGATATACAAAAATGATGCTTTAAAAAGGATTGAATATCTTGAATTTTGTAAAATGGTGTGGAAAAGAGTTGAAAATGATATAAGAAAGTATAATTGTGAACTAACAAGAAAAGCTGTAGAAGAAAATAAAAGTCTCAAGAATGTAAAACAACATTTTGGTATTGGTAGGAAATTTATATCTGCAATAAGGAAAAAAGATGGAATTATTACTAAAAAGAGAGATGACATCATGAAATGGGTAGAAGACTTTTATCAAGAATTATATAGTAATAAAGAACAAGTACCTCCTATATCTATTACATCTTCCAAATTGCCCTGAATTTTAAATGAAGAAGTGAGGCATGCAATTAAATGTATGAAGAAAGGAAATGATGAAATTATAATTGATATATTAAAAGAAGCAGGTGAAAAAATAGAATTTTTTTTAGCAAAGTTATATACCCCAAATGTTTAAAAATGATAAAGATGTACCAGATGATTGGAAGAATGCAGTAATAATATTAATATTTAAAAAAGGTTATGAAGAAGATATTAAAAATTACAGATCTCTCAGCCTTTTATCAGTTTTATACAAAAATTTTCCCAAGATAATTACAACTCATCTATGGAGAACATTGAATTTCCACAAACCAAGAGAACAAAAACTGGATTTAAAAGTGATTTTATTACAGTAGATCATATCCAGGTTCTGAGAGGAGTTATAGAAAGGTCAAATGAATATGAGTTGCCATTATGTTTTGGATTTGTAGATTATGAAAAGGCATTTGATTCTATAAACATTTCTTCAGTGCATCAAGGTATAGATCTAGGATATTGTCATATTTTAAAGAATATTTATAAAAATGCAACAGCAACAATTAGATTACATAATGATACTGGGAAAGTCAACATTGAGAAAGGTGTAAGACAAGGTGACTCCATATCTCCAAAACTTTTTACAGCAGTGCTGCAAGAAGTATTTTGTGGATTAAAATGGGAAACTAAAGAAGTGAAAGTAAATGGAGATTATTTAAGTCATTTAGATTTTGCAGATGATGTAGTTGTTTTTGCAAATAATGCTTCAGAGCTGCAGGAAATGTTGCAGGAGTTATCAGATAAAAGTAGGGAAGTAGGACTAAAGATAAATGTTAAAAAGACTAAAGTAATGTTTAATCAATTTGCTCAAAATGTGAAAATAAAGATTGATTATGATAAATTAGAAGAAGTTAACAGTTATAAATACCTTGGTCAAATTATTAATACAGATGGAAACATAATGGAGGAAATTAATCATAGAATTAAACTTGGTTAGAGTGCTTTTGGTAGAAATAACTTGATACTAAAAGGAAATATGACTATGTGTTTGAAAAGGAAGGTTTTTAACAAATGTGTTTTACCAATTTTTATTTATGTACCTGAGACTTGGATATTTAATAAAAGAGCAATACAGAGATTTCATACCACTCAGAAAAGTATGGAGAGATGCATGTTGGAAGTAACAAGAAGAGATCCGAAAATGCAATGTATGGGTAAGAGAACAAACAGGTGTTACTGACCTTATTAAAAAAATTAAAAGATTGAAATGGAGTTTGGCTAGACATATTGCTGGAAAAGATGATAGTAGATGGGCAATTGAAATCATAAACCTGATTCCAAGAGATTGTAAAAGACCCAGAAAGAGACCACATGTGAGATGGATGGATGAAATAAGAAAGTGTGCAGGAGTGATGTGGAGAAAAAGCTAAATATCAGAGATGGATTGAACTTGGAGAGACCTTCATCCTGTAGTGGACTGATAATGGTTAATGATGATGACATCTATAATTTGATCAGAATTTAAATAAACCAGGATAAACATACATCATCTTACTTTGTAGATAATCAATTTGAAACATTGAAAAGTAAAAATCACTTCTAAGCCAAGTATTTCCACCAAAACAGTCTTTAATTCATTATTTTCCTTTAATTCTTTATATGATTAAAGTTATTTAATTCAAATGTAAAAATCACCAAGATTACTTCAAGATTTTGGTTGATTATAAACTTAATTATAGTGCCATTATCTGATAACTAATTGATGACTGTGATAGTGATTTTTCCATTGTTTTTGATGTGATACATTGCACCATCATAATATTGTATATTGAGCTATTTTAAGTCTGTAATAAGGACATTTAATAGAATATTCAGAATATGTTATAAATTATCCTCACAATAAATGCCAGTGTATAATAGTTTTTGGAAAATTGTGAATGTGAAATAATGTTTTGGGACTTTGGTATAATAAGTAAAGATTAATCACTTTAATTTCTGACACAGATAATAAATTAAACAATTCTAGTCATCTATGAGTATAGACACATTGAATGTGTATTTCATCCCTTGACTTCTTAGCCACATATCAAAATAACAACTACTGAAGGATTTGCATAATTATCTCATTTATTATGGGATTTATGTGTTTTAGTCTATTGTTAGTGGTTCCAATAATCATATAATTAAAGTGTAAATCCATAGATGATACATTAATAATAACAGTTTTAAGCCTAAAATTTGAATTCAAGATTTCGCCTGATGGTAGCAGCAATTTTATTATTTTTTTCTGAAACACAATATTTTGTTGATGAACTATTTTAAATAGTTTTACCTTTACAAGAAAAAAATGTTCTGCAGTTTTCATTATACGCTGTTGCACAAATTCATCTTTACTAAAACATTTTGAATGGTTAGCTAAAAGAACAAAAGAACAAAATTATATTTCACTAAGATTTTGCTGTCTTTAGAGATTTTTGTAAAATGATGATAATTGTTTATGAAATGCAAATTTCTTATTTTTAGACTCATCTTCATATTGTATTTGTATATTTCAGGATGATGTTTTAAATCATCTTTCTTCAATGTGCTGGTAATTTGTTACAAATTAAACACAAAACTTTGTTTTATTTCTAAAAAAAACCAACAACTTAATTCTTAATTTGACTGTAAACTTCTGTTTATCTCATATAAATATTTTCTTAACACTTTTAGAATGTAATACAATTTAACTTTTAGTTTCATATAAACAAAAATATTGATAAACTCATACATTAAAATTGAGTTACATATAGTTTGTCATTAGAACTAACAAAATGTCAATAAGATTTACAACTAGCTTGGTCAAAGTCTACATATACATAAATGTATAATAAGGGTGAGGTTGAATATCCATGAATGTGGTTATATTATTCAGTGAAAACACCATTAGATTCATAATCTAGAATTTCATATATCTAATTGTAGATACTATATATTGTGCCCTTTTCTATAGGCCAGTAATAGTTCATAACAGTCAATTACTAAAAATTTTAAATTTAGAATATGTTCTTTTAATACATTAATTATATTAAGTCAATTATATCTTTAAAGTACAATTTGCAGCTAAAGAGAATACATAGTATATAAAATCATTTAAAAATAGTTATATAAAGCTTTAAATATTGCTTCATATGGTTGTAAAAGCTGGCCATATTAAATAACACAGCTATAAATATTAAAAGTATATTTAATAAATTCGATTTTAATAGTTTAAAACTGATAAGTTAATAAATACAGTGTTTAAATTTATAATCATATTTAATAAGCAAAAATTAATATAGTATATTTTTAAAATAAACTTTATGATGGTGAAAATTATATCTAATTCTATATTTTCTAAATTGTTCTTCCAAATTTTTTATAATTATTTTATATAATATAATAAGTGTATCAATTATATAAATCTAGGCAGAGAAATAGATTGAAAATCGTCTGTCAAAGTTATTAATCATGTGATTTTTAATGTATACTCTCACACACACTGCTTGTTTGAATTAATAACAAAGTTTAAAATATTTTAAAAGTTATATTATAGAATTGGATAGAATTATTGCCTATCATAAAAGTAAATAGTATTAAACATTAAGTTAACTATCGTATAACATGTTTAAATAATGTAATAAAGACGAATACATTCATAATATAAAAATTAAATATGTTATTTAAATAAAAATAGATAAATTGAATATTAAGAAATGGAATAAGTTATTAAATGTTATTTTAAAAGTTATTTTAAATGTTTAAATAGTTTTAATAAAATAATAATTTATTTAAAAGTAATATTTTAAATAATATTTTAAGTTCATTACATCATAATTTTTTTATTTTCAAATATAATTCTACTATAAACTAAAAATATGCAAATTTGTTCTCAAGATAAAGTAAGAATTAACCAATAGGAATAGGTGTATTCTTACAGACTATAAATATTGTCGTAAGGAGATTAATAATGTATTGAAACCAAAGAAAGGTATATTAGCAGCTCTCAAAGAGATAGTATTTTTTTTTTAAATTTTTTATTTTAGTCAATTTTTTTTTTTAGTACTTTCTTATAACTTTATCTGCAAAAAATTAATTGATAATTTTAAAAGTATTTTTTGCAAAAGAGAGTTTTAAAATATAATAATTTAGAAACTTCGTGGAAATGATTTTCTAATTTTTAAAGTACTTACCAGTCGTATTTTATCTAAAAGTTTAACCTAAACTTCGCAATAAAAATGGATATACTACGAAATAAAATGGATATAAGTTGTAATGCTGAAAAATGTTTGGAATATTTATTGATACAGCTTTATTAATATTTCACCGAAGAACTGTTTTGGTACATAAAAAACCACAGCTCGGACATCATACGGAGTCTAATGAAAAAATTGGAGACACATTATTATTTATAAGCCTATTCAAGATTTATTTTTAAATGGTAATAAGATAATTATATATTGCATGAATTATTTTATATAATATGATATTCAAAGGAGTAAAATGTTATATCCTTTCTAAAGGTAACATTTTTTAAAAAATATTTTCGAGTGCAAAATTTAAGAAAGAACCCAGGAGATTATGTTATAGAAGCGTTTTTGATATTAAAATATCCGTTCTTAGAATTATTTAAAATGTATTTGGAAAAGATTTGTTCAAAAATACTTGAAGTTTTATTTTAAAAGAGATTTATAGAAAAATACCAAACGAAAGTTTAAATGTATCAAGAAGGAAACATAGATAAAAAGTGAACACATAGATGAATAAAAAGATGGATCCATGGAAATACAAATAGTACTTAAAAGTTTATCGAATATTTTCAAAGTTAAATTAGATGGATTGATGCATCGGATATGCAGAGAATATTGGTAGAGAAGATTAAGAAGCTTCACAGGATTAATTAATATTATGATTTAATAATTATCGTCTTAAATACTAAAACCAAGGATTATTTTCTAAATTTTACTAAACGGATTAATAATTATTTTTATTTTAAACTTTAACGCGCTTGGAGAAGAACATTTTTTTAAAAACTCTAGAGAAAATAATAAGCATTTTGGACTTATCTGGAACTATCATCAAGAAAATATGTAACTATAGTTTTGATTCCTTTTATTTTGTTAACCTAGTTTAAATCTAAATTTTTATATAAGATTAGGAAAAACATAAAAACATTAATTTATTAATATTAAAATTTTATAATATAACAATCTAATAATTTAGCTAAAAATATTTTAATATAAAGTGTATGGGTATGAATTTTTTTTTTTTTATATCTGCAATGCTCAAGTGGATAAAGGAAGCCTACTGTACACAATGACTAGATAAAGGTTATTGGTAATAATAATAACTATTGATAATTTATAAAGTATATATTTTTTTGTTTTCTTTAGATCATCCATAAATTGGAAGAATGAAGTGTAAAAGTTTTTTAATTATATGTAACGCATTTTCATACAACATTTTTTTTTTTTTTTAAAAAAAAAACATTATGAGATAGGATTGATTTGAAAGTATGCATACGACGATTATTATTTTTTTTATTACTGATATAATCCAACATAACAAATAATTATGTGATTCTTTTAAAATTTTCATGTTATGAAATATTCAAATATTGTCTAAGTAGATTGTATATGATTAGACATATAGAATAATGAAGTGAGCAGACTTTTCTTATGGAACAGCTAGATTGTTTAACTATTAATGAATTTTATTTATTGTTTTTGTAAATGCAGATAGTTATTTATCGATGTAAGATGTGGAAAATCTTGAGAAATAATGTTGAGATAGTGGCTTGGAAGTACTTAGTGAACAGGAAACCAAGATGATGTTTAAGAAATAGGATGTTATAAGGAATGGAAATAATATTTAGTTTTTATGTGGTTATCAGCATAGTTAACATAACCCTATGACTGATATACATTTTATTGGACAGTGTTTATATTTCTTTAAATATTTGATGTTCTAATAAAGCTGAAGAAATAGCTTTAACATCGTCCCTGTACTAGAGGATATTAGGCAAGTAAAGGTCATACCTCTCCGCACTGTGCCATGATTTTGAGATATGTTAAGAGTAATACTCTAGCTTTCTTCCTTAATCCTATGCATCTGTTTTCGCTATCTTTATTTAATGTAACTGCATCGTTTAGTAAGATATTTTAAAAGAAATGATAAATAATTTAGAACTAAGGTTATGCTATCGTTTTTGTATAAGATTAGTTTATTTGCTTATAAGGAGCAGAATGTTATAACTTAAAATTGAAGATCCAAAGTATCCTAAGGAAAGAAAAAAATCATAGAATATATTTTGAATTTTATTTCGGAAAATGAAATATAAATTTTTTTAAAATAAAATATCTAAATAAAGATATTTTCTTTAAAGTGATAATAATTTTAAATGCTTTAGTATTATTTTTTTAAGAGAAAAATAAGTATTGCATATTTTTAAAATACAATAGTACAAAGTAAATTATGTAAACAATATGCATAGTATATTTTTGTTTATTGATTAACAGAAATATATTGATGATTACACTTATATCATACTAAAGTAAGGCTTAAAGAAGAATATATTATGATTAGTAAACATTGTGTGATAAATACTAAAATCTAGTACTGAATTTTGGATAATATTTTGTGTAACATCTTTGACTTTGCAAGATGAAATTTTTTTAATATTTTGAGAAATCCATACTCATCATAAAATTTTGTTTTCTATAGAATGTTTTCTAAGTATGAATTTTTAAAATAAGATATTTTAATAATATTAAGGATAAAATGCTGTTACTAATAAAGTAGATAAATATTTGTAATAAGTTAACCATAATGAGAAACCAAATAATAACATTTTTTTTTTTAAATTTTGTCTTAATTCTAAATAAAGATGTAATTAAAATATAAATTATTTTTTTTACAACCCGGTAGATCAAACTGTAAAGTAAAATAGGTTAAGGATATCCACTGTAAATAATGTAAATAAATTGTTTATTTATTTGTTGTTAGTAATAAACTTTGTTAAATTTTGTTATTTCAAAAATTTTTGTGTCCGAGTTATTTATTTCTCCACATTGCTGCATGAAAACACAATATATGCATAATAATCGAAACAAATATATAATTTTGCACAAAAGATAAATAGAGAATTATTTAAGAATTTAAATATTTTATTGGTCATAAATCAGTTATCACAATATTATATTAAATTATATGCTATCAGTTGCCACACATATTTTGTTTATCAGATTATTAAAAATGCTACCATGTATTTATTATATTATTACATGAAGGTAAAAGATTATATAAATTATTTCATTATTTTATTATGGTAATAAAATTATAGTAAAAAGAAAAGATACACACAATTAGTTAAACAATGAAGAATATTATTATTGTTATTTATTATTAGTTTAAGTGTAGTAGATTATGACATAAAATCCCTTCTCATATTTTACTACCGTATTTTTAAATTAACTTAGAATAAACTTTATGAACCTGAGATTATTTTATTTGAGCTAGATTATTATTAAATCGAAGATTAAGATTTAATTATTAGTTTAATCTTAGTGAGTAGAAGTTATTAAAGTCGTAAGAATACTATGAGTTTGTTATTTAAAATAGTAATAAAGGGGGGATAGTGTTCTTATGCCATTGAGGTAGTAGTATCCTGTGGGATATTGGCTCAATGTAATCTATCTTGTCACCTGTATTTTCACTTCAAGTCTCATGAAAATATTAAATATTTATTTAATTTATTTTATAAATTGAACCTTATTCGTATTTTAAATTTGAGCTAGTGAAATATTTTAATTTTAATGCTGAATATTTTAGTTATTAATTATTAACTGAGATAGAACCCGTTTTATTTTATTTCATATATTATCTGAAGTGAGGATGCATGAGATGAAGGTCAGAATATATATATGCTGTATGCACAGATAATGAAGCTAGTATATATCAAAAATACTATGTTAGCTGAGTGCTTTCGAGAGACTTCTTGCTCTCATATTCATAGCTACAATTTTGTTAAAAAATGTGTTGTTAGAAGGAAAATTTATGCAAAATAATGTAGATAGTAGAATTATAATGCTAATTAACAACAATCTTCATTTAATGTTTCACATAATTATGTATAGAAAATTTAAAATTTACTGGGAGAGATATCTCAGCTACAACCTTTTACAGAATCCTGGATCACTGATATTGACCTTATAATATTCCCAAAGATCTGAAAGAATTTTAAGACTCCTATTAATGTTCCATGATAATGTGAATCAATATATTATTATTTGACACATAATATCATAGAATTATATGATTTAGATAACAAAATAAACTTCAGGTCACAAAATAAATAGATAACAAATATTTTTTTTTTACAAATCCATTATTTTTATAATTTAGCATTTAACCCAAAATTAATCTTTAAGATTATGCATTATAATTAACTTTTATAATTTAATATTCACGAAACCCATAGAATAAATAAGAGCCGCATATTAATAAATGATAAATAATGAGCATAACATAATATACCCACATGTATATAATTTTTCTCTTGCTATCATTACATACTGTTATGGACCTTATAATAATAATATATATCAGTATTGCAATGGATTCACAACTTGTTGGTTATTATCTCAAAAAAGGTCAAAAAATGTTTTTCTGGAGAAAGTATGGAAATTATTTATAATTGTAATTATTTTTATAAATAATTCCATTATAAAAAGATTTTCAACAATTATTTCAATATGGTTACCATTTTTTTATTCTACTAGTGTATATTTTCAGATTGATTTTATTCAAAACATGTACTATGTTTCTGAAATTCAAGAGAGATGGGAGCACTAATTTATTATGTCAGCTGGTAAAATCAGTAATATTGAAAGACTTTTCCTATAGATTTGTAAATTATTTAAAGTGATTTGTAGATAATCTTTTAAATAGTATTAGTAAAATATGTAACATAGTATATGTTAGTCAATTTCAGTCAAAATATTACTTTGATTATATCTTTCATATCCTTAACTTGAATGAGAAAATCATATTAAAAATAGTTATTGATTAATCTAATATATATTTTTTATTTTCTATGTGAGTAAACCATAATACCTAATGGTCAGCCCTGATAGTTTTGGTATTATTTCAGAAAATTAATTTTGCATCAGGTTTTATTTAACATATTATAGCTAATTAATTTTGCAACAAGTTTTATTTATCGTTATAGCTTTGATTATATACTAATAAACAAGTCTATTAAAAAAACAAATTTCACTTAGTCTGTCAGTAAAAATTGAAAAACTGGAAATGTTTTTGAAAGACTGGAGTCTTATTCCTAACTCAGTGAAGATGATACATTAAATTTATAATTTAATCATCAGTGAATTATCTCATAATGGCAATATAACTTTTTGCAATAGTAAACTGAAATATGATCCTCCAAAAAGCTTTCTAATGAATGTCTAGTTTGTTAGAGCACCTGCCTTGGACAGAGAGCTGATATTATTAAGAATGGTCTTGGATAGCAGCCAATTGCTACCTACTATGGAAACTGATTATGGAAAAAGAAAAACGTCAATCTTTCAAAATTTGTTCAGATCCAAACTTTGATATATTAGCTATATAATAACAGAAGACAAACAAAAATTAATGATCTTACATAATAGTTGTAAAGCCATATACTTCATTTTATACTGAGTTGTTCTGAATGCTGAATTATAATAAGAAATGCCAGACTCCATGCCAATCCTGTGAAATCCTGCAAAAAGTTTATAAAATTTATGAACTAGGTTTAAATTTTAAAGTGAAGTTTTTTTTAAAAATATTAATGATCTTACATAATAGTTGTAAAGCCATATACTTCATTTTATACTGAGTTGTTCTGAATGCTGAATTATAATAAAAAATGCCAGACTCCATGCCAATCCTGTGAAATCCTGCAAAAAGTTTATAAAATTTATGAACTAGGTTTAAATTTTAAAGTGAAGTTTTTTTTTTAAATATTCATTTATTCTTTGTTTAATAAAATTTTATATTTGAATAAATGATTATTTATGAATATGCTAAGATTGGTGAATCTTAATTTATTTTATTTTATTTTTTTTTCTTTTCATTTCAATGTTTTGTTAAAAATATGAAATTGTTAATATTAATATGATAACAATTGAATATTCAATCAAATAAATTAATGTTAGCATATTTATAAATAATCATTAATTCATTTATGAAATTTTATTAAACAAAGAATAAATGATAAAAAAATAATATTTACTCTTTTAGGTGAAGATTGCAAATAAAAAAAAAGAGTAATAAGTTAAAAAACAACAGATAAATGGTGGATTTTCCAAACATAGAAATGTTTTGATAAGAAGTGGTTTAGTTTGTCATTACATAAGTAATTAATTGATTAATTTCTATTTAAAAAGTTATTATATTAAAATGAGTTCTTAATATAAATACTAAATATTTATAGAAAGTTTAAATATTTAATGATGTTATAAAAATAAATAAATATTTGAAAAAAATATGTGTAAATTCATTTACAGTCTGATGAAAAGACAATGATAGACAAGAACATTAACAATTTGGATCTTTTTTTATAATTTATATTTTGAGTAGAAGGTCATAGTCTCCTGCCATCTTCAGAACTCTCAGGCTCTATCTGCTTACTCATACCCTTTCAGCGAAGTGTATGAAAAAAATAAACACTTCTTTCCATACATTATATATATATATATGAAAATAATAAATATACGAACTAACTAAAGGAAAAAAAAATCAAAATTACTTCTTTATAAAACTGCTTTAATATTTCAACCAGCAGACTGGTTTTCATCAGAAAACAAAATGGCTATTTCCAGAATTTAAGCGCTAAAATATTACAGACAGTTACTTATCAGATAACAAAACTAATTCCTATAGGCTAAAAATCTTTAAAAAACTTTGGATAAAAAAAGAAATATATATATATTTACAAAACTTCGTATAAAAAATACCAAAAAAATTCTTTCACAAAAAACTTATTTTAAAAAACTAAAACTATACATACATTATTATTATATATTAAAATATATCAAAAAACAATAAAAATATACTATTGTATATGTACATACCAAGAAAACTATATATATATATTCTACTATATGTATTTTACTATATACACATATATCTTATACACACATATTTTTTATATTTATTCCATTTCTTGCTAGTCCATCTATAAAATAATTATCTAGGAAACAAAAAAACAAACCCCTAGGAAACTAGGTAATTCAAAGATGTGATAGTATCTATATTTATATTCATCCCATGAGATTGTAATGTCTTAAATTTAAAAATAAAAAACTCTCCTTCTGTTTTCTTTCTCTCATGGAAGAAAAATTATCTTCCAATATATCAACTCTTAAATCATCAATCAATAAACTGGTCTATCTTCATTTTTATGTAAAACATCAGACCTATGGTTAGTCATTCTAATATGTAGACTGTTTGCTAACTCACTTACGTAATGACTCAAGCATCTATTACATTTTATTAAATATACTAAGTTTATACTTTTACAATTGAAATAGTCAGGATATACCATTTAAAAGTTGTGAATGGTATCTCCCTGAACCATCTTTGTAAGAATAATATGATTGCATGTAAGACATCTCTTATCATCACATGAAAAACATCCCTTTCCTGACACAAAATTAGTGCCAAAAACTGTCCTTACAAGTCTATCCCAAAGTGTTCTATGTCTATGATATACAACTTTAGATGGATAGGGAATATATTAAAATATTTCCATGATATTTGGTTAATATTAGGTGAATCATCATTGAAGGTAAGAACGAGTGGTATATTTATCAACTGACTCTTTCTTTTGTTAGACAGAAGAAGTTCCTTTCTGTCAACTCCTGAAGATCTTACCACTGTCTAATAACAGTCCTTTAGGATATTTCATATTTAAAGATTTTTAGCCTATAGGAATTAGTTTTGTTATCTGATATATATATATATATATATATATATATATATATATATATATATATATATATATATATATATATATATATATATATATATATATATATATATATATATATACACAGAGAGAGAGAGAGGGGTTGTTTGAAATTCCAAGAATATTACAATAAAGATGGATAAAATTAGAAAAGGATTCCTCTGATTTAACATCTTACATAAAATCAACATTTATGATTTTTTACAAAACTTCTTAGAATATACAGTATTTCTAAGTTCTATTTCTAAAAGCAAATTATTTATTGCATAAGAAAAGAAAAATTAAAAGAATGCAATAACAAACAGTCTATTATCAATACTTTCAATTTTTTTTTTTAAAGACAAAAAAAAAACACTGAAAGATTCAAATATCTTAAGCTTTTCTCAACTTTCAGCCATGATACAACACATTATATAAAATCATAACTTCTGTCTACTTATATAAAGACTACAAGAACATTTAATTTTTTTTTAAAAAAAAAAACTTTATAAGTTGAATTTATATATTTTGACAAACTATAAAATTACTCACAAAATTAAGTTCTATTTTACCCATAAGTCCACATTAACTATTTCATAAAAGGCATCTTTTTTCTTTAACATATACTTAATTGGATTAAAGCAAGTTTATTGTTAAACAAATAATTATTAATATCTTTTCAAAACATATGTATTTTTATTATAGATGTTCTGTTTCTGTAAGATTTTTAACAGTAATTTGTCCTTTTTTATAAGGTGGATCAGATAGGAGAAATTTTAGTGACTTACTAAGAAACAAATTTACATCCAGGGTATTTAGCAAACTATGACATTTAGTGATTCATCTACTTTACTTATATATATATGAAAAACAAAAAACAAGTTAAAAACTTGCTAACGCTTGTATTTATGTCAACAGATGGCATTCTACCAAAAACACTGTCAAGCGTATGTTTACATAAACATCAGAGCATGCATTCACTATCTCTAACTTTAATTCATGATCTGAAAGTGGAATTAAAGTTAGAGATAGTGAATGCATACTCTGACGTTTATGTAAACATACGCTTGATGGTGTTTTTGGTAGAATGCCATCTGGTGATATATATATATATATATCATCATTATCAACCATTACCAATCCACTGCAGGATGAAGGTCTCTCCAAGTTTAATCCATCTTCTCCGATCTTCAGCTTCTCTTCTCCACATCACCCATGCACACTTTCTTATTTCATCCATCCATCTCACATGTGGTCTCTTTCTGGGTCTTTTACAATCTCTTGGAATCCAGTTTAAAATTTCAATTGTCCATCTATTATCATTTCTTCTAGCAATATGTCCAGCCCAACTCCACTTCAATCTTTTAATTTTTTCAATGAGGTCAGTAACACCTGTTTGTTCTCTTACCCATACATTGCGTTTTCAATCTCTTCTTGTTACTCCCAACATACATCTCTCCATACTTCTTTGAGTGGTCTGAAGTCTCTGTATTGCTCTTGTATTAAGTGTCCAAGTCTCAGATCCATAAGTAAGAACTGGTAAAACACATTTGTTAAAAACCTTCCTTTTCAAACACATAGGCATATTTCCTTTTAGTATCAAGTTATTTCTACCAAAAGCACTCTAACCAAGTTTAATTCTATGATTAATTTCTTCCATTATGTTTCCATCTGTATTAATAATCTGACCAAGGTATTTGTAACTGTTAACTTCTTCTAATTCATCATAATCAATCTTTATTTTCATATTTTGAGCAAATCGATTAAACATTACTTTAGTCTTTTTAACATTTATCTTTAGTCCTACTTTCCTACTTTCATCTGATAATTCCTGCAACATATCCTGCAGCTCTGAAGCATTATTTGCAAAAACAACTACATCATCTGTGAAATCTAAATGACTTAAATAATCTCCATTTACTTTCACTCCTTTAGTTTCCCATTTTAATCCACAAAATACTTCTTGCAGCACTGCTGTAAAAAGTTTTGGAGATATGGAGTCACCTTGTCTTACACCTTTCTCAATGTTGACTTTCCCAGTATCATTATGTAATCTAATTGTTGCTGTTGCATTTTTATAAATATTCTTCAAAATATGACAATATCCTGGATCTATACCTTGATGATCCAATGCTTTAATCACTGAAGAAATGTTTATAGAATCAAATGCCTTTTCATAATCTACAAATCCAAAACATAATGACAACTCATATTCATTTGTCCTTTCTATAACTTCTCTCAACACCTGGATATGATCTACTGTACTAAAACCACTTTTAAATCCAGCTTGTTCTCTTGGTTGGTGGAAATCCAATGTTCTCTGTAGACGAGTTGTAATTATCTTGGTAAAATTTTTATATAAAACTGATAAAAGGCTGATAGGTCTGTAATTTCTAATATCTTCTTTATCACCTTTTTTAAATATTAATATTATTACTGCATTCTTCCAATCATCCAGTACATCTTTATTATTTAGACATTTGGTATATAACTTTGCTAAAATTTTTTCTATTTCTTCACCTGCTTATTTTAATATATCAATTATAATTCCATCATTACCTGGAGCCTTTCCCTTCTTCATACATTTAATTGCATGTCTCACTTCTTCATTTAAAATTCTGGGCAATTAGGAAGATGTAATAGATATAGGAGGTACTTGTTCTTTATTACTATATAATTCTTGATAAAAATCTTCTACCAATTTCATGATGTCATCTCTCTTTTTAGTAACAATTCCATCTTTTTTTCTTATTGCAGATATAAATTTTCTACCAATACCAAAATGTTGTTTTACATTCTTAAGACTTTTATTTTCTTCTACAGATTTCCTTGCTAGTTCACAATTATACTTTCTTATATCATTTTCAACTCTTTTCCACACCATTTTACAAAATTTGAGATATTCAATTCTTTTTAATGCATCATTTTTGTATATCTTCATATGCCTTCTTTTCTTCATAAATTTTCTAGTCTCAGTAGAAATTTTATTGGTCAATTGCTGCTTTTTTCTACCAGCTATCTTTGTTGCAGTTTTTAAAAGTGTATCAGTTATTTTCATATTAAATTTATTCAAATCTGAATCATGCTTAAAATCTACTAATACTTGAAACCGATTTTTAAGTTCTAATTTAAATTCATTAGAATGTTTCTGAAGATTAGGAATATCAACTGTAAATATTGTTTTTCTTAATCATTTTTGTCTCTCTAGTTTCACATTAACATGTATCTTACACCTTACTAATCGATGATCACTTCCTGTGTTAAATTTATTAAGAACATTACAATCTTGAAATATGTATTTCCTATTAGTCAAAATATAATCCAATTCTGCTGTAACTTCATTTGGATGCTTCCATGTCCATTTCCTTTTAACATTTTTCTCAAAAAAAGAATTCATAATATAACGTTGTTTTTTTTCTGCAAACTCCACAAGTCTATGTCCTCTCTCATTTCTATTACCATAACCAAAATTACCTATAGCACTTTCATGTTTCATTTGTTTACCAATTCTAGCATTAAAGTCTTCCATAATGATTTTAAAATGTTGTTTACTCTGATCAAAAGCCTTTTGTACATCCATATAAAAATCTTCTACTACTTCATCACTATGAGAACTTGTTGGGGCATAAACCTGAATTATCTGCATTTGATATCTGCTATTAAGTTGTATAACTAATCTTGCCACTCTGTCTGATACACCATCAATCTCCACAATATTGTTCTTCCACTTTTTATTTATAATGAATCCTACTCCACTTGTATTTCCAATATTTGTGCATTTATAATAGACTATATGTCCACTTTTTAAATCAATTGTCTCTTCACCTTTTCTTCTCACTTCACAAAGTCCAATAATGTCCCATTTAATATAAGAGAGTTCTTCTTCTAATACTTTCAATCTTCCTTCACTTGAAAGTGATCTGCAGTTGTAAGTACCTAAATAAAAAGTCATCATCAAATGGCAGCCTGGGTCCGCAATCAGGGGATTCTTAGCACCCTCTGCCTTCGGCCCCAACCGCTGCCTTGTTTGGTGACTTTACAGCCTCCTGGAAATAAGGGCCTATATATATATATATATATATATATATATATATATATATATATATATATATATATATATATATATATATATATATATATATATATATATAGTGAAACAGAAACTGTTTCACATATGTATTCTAAGATTTATTTTACCCTTCCACCTAAAAAAAAGGCCGATGTATATGAAAAAAGTTGATTTTATTTTGTTTAAATAAATAAAGCAAAAAGTTTAAAGTTAAAAGAAAATCATTATTTTCTATAATTGAAAAAGAAAAGATAAACCTTCATTATTGATTTTATAATTTTAAATTATGATATAAATACTTCTCTAAATATTATTTAAAGCTGGCATTTATTAAAATATTATATTTTTAATTTTTGAAATGATGTTGTTGTACAAAGTGTAATAATCACTTGAGGCAAGCTTATCAAATTGAAAAACATGGCTTAATTCACACAATTCCTTATCTGTACCACTAAAGATAGTGGTCCAATCATCAAGAAGAGAAAATCACTTGGGCTTAAATGAAAGCTGTGTAACAAATCAGGTACAATGGGAGTGCTGCTAAGTGTTGCTTAACTGTTTAGTTGACAACTGATTTTAGTCACCTTGGAATATAATATTTACAGCCACACTGCTGATGTTAAAAAAAGTATTAATAAGAAAATCATAAGAATAGAAGGCTAATCTGTAATTGCTTTCTCTCTTTGTTCATAACCATGAATCTCCAAGACTGCCTGAGTGAATAATCATGGGAAGTAAATAATGGCATTCAGCTTAAATAAACTGACCCCTTTTTGAAATGCAGTAGTAACCTGAAGTGGATAAACACACTGAATAAAATAAAGGTAAAAAATTCATGAGATATTAAATATTTATATGTGTTTATAAAAAAAAACGTCTTTCTTAAAATAAATCCTAAATAATTATAGCTATGTGAAAATACGTTTTATTGGTGATAAATCATAAATACGTAAATGTCTATAATCAAGAGGTGTTTTTAATAAGGTAAATCATAAATTATTATCCTTTTTATATGCATATACATCTGAATTAAAATAAAAATAAAAATGAATATTTATAACTAAATAAATTATAAATGCTGATAAATAATATATGACTATATCCGAATGGATTATAATTGTTTATATACCATATATGTCTATACCTGAATAAATATTAAAGACTTGCATATAATATACATCTCTATCTGAAAGAATTATAACTATTTATATTGTTGATATACAAATATGTTTATATCTGAAAGAATTACAAATGCTGAGATATAATATACCTCTATATCTGAACGAATTATAATTTTTTATATTGTTGATATACAAATATGTTTATATCTGAAAGAATTAGAAATGCTGAGATACTATATACATACAGCAATAACTAAATAAATTATAAATGCTCATAAATAAAATCTGTCTATATCTGAATAAACTACAACTGTTTATATACCAAACACGTCTATACTTGAATAAATTGCAAACGCTCACATATAAAATGTGCTTATATCTGGATGAATTATAAATGCAGGTATACTAAATCTGTTTATATGTGGAATAATTACAAATGCTGAGATATAACATACATCTAGGCCTGAAGGAATTGTAAATGCTTATAAGTAAAATATATCTGTACCTGGATCAGAATAATATTCTATACGAGAATCATAACACAAGAATTAATGGATATGATGGATAAATATGTCATCAATGATTAATAAGTGAGCCATCTAACCTAGGAGTATATATGAGCATACAGAAAAATGGGATCCTAAAGATGAACTGTGTCAAACATGAACTAGTAACAAACTTTTATTGAATTATTATTCAAATATTGAGACAACCAAAATAACTTTGGAAGACTGATAATCCAAACATTGTTATTGAAATAAATATTGTTAAATAAATTTATTGTTACATAAAACCAATCCAGTTGTTCACGTTGCATCACTTGTTATTCATTGCACTTGTTCACAAGAATTTCATGCCTTCTGAGCTATGTCTGGCATAACTAGATCTAGATAAGTCAGGTTGTAGGGAGATGGAACTCTAGTGGTGCCGTTTGGGAAACCAAACACAGAAATTTCTAGGTGTTTCCAGTCTCTATGGTGCTACATACTCTGATGAGCAGAAAATATTGTTGTAAGGGGTGACATCTGTATTGAGAAAAGCTAATCAATGGTTCCTTCCTACAATATACTCAACAGGAAACTGTTCCAACTGAGGTAATAAAGGGTTTGTACGGTGGTTCGGTTACAATATATATATATCGTATTGTTGTGCTGTTTATTTATATATGGTACAAATATATTGGCATTTGGGTAAAAGCTAAAGGAAAAAGTAAATTTAGTGATATTATTAAAATATGCAGTTACATTTTTTTTTTAGTTTGTATAAATTTTTTTTAAAACGTACAATGAAAGTTACATTTTTCATTTATTTTATGTGATAAAAAATAAAGGTTAAAATTGGAAAAAATAAAAGACATGCAGATTAATAATCCAGATAAATTAAAAGAATTCCAAAAGTAAAAAGATTACAATTAGAAAAGTATAAGAATTCCAAAAGTAAAAAAATTACAATTAGAAAATTATAAGAATTCCAAAAGTAAAAAGATTACAATTAAAAAATTATAAGAATTCTAAAAGTAAAAAGATTACAATTAGAAAATTTTTTTTAGGTAATTAAAGATGGCAGAATTATGCTAAAAATAAAGACTTTGTAATGTAAATTTGATAAAGAATGTACAAGATTATAAACCTAAGTGCTATGATAATAATAACATGTGCAGAAATCTGAAAACTGGACATTGAGTATAAAAAGGGAGAGACCAGTTTGATCAGTGTCTTGTCTGTTTTTCCTTTAGTTGGTCCTGGATAACAAAAATATATCCAGGACCACTGTACACTGAAATAAGTCTGCATGTTGAAGTGGACTGAGGCTTTTACTGACATCGTTCCTGAAGACAGATACCAGAAAAGCTTTCGTGACTAACCATTAGGATAGACCAAAATCAACTTATAACTGATGGCCGAGTTCATTCTCCCACAGAAAAAATTATGCATGGTAACCCATAACCTTTGTAAACTTACCGGCAAGCTATGATTCATTATTCCTGATTGTGACTAAATTGTTGGAAAACCATTCTTAAAAATAAGTTTAAAATAATCTTGATAGAGACATTAATTTTCTTATTAAAGAGACTTTAACTTAAAGAACTTTCTAGAAGAAACTTAAAAAAGTGGACATCGTTTGTTAAATTGTTTTAATTACTTTACCTAATTAATTGATTCATGTCTGGATTAGTGTGTGTGTGCATTCTTTCCAACTTAGTAGTAATTTATCTTTAAATATTTTAATTTGTTAGAATAAAATATTCATTTTTAATATCTTTTCATTGTACGTTATTGATGATTATTATTAAATTTATTAATATTAGTTTATTAAGATTTGAAAGTATAATTTACCCTTGGCAATATTTGTTGACTAAGCTCCAGGAATAATAATATCTAGAAAATAACCTTAGTTACGGTAAAATATGACACCGATTCTTTTAAAATTATTTTTTATTTTATTTACAATGAGTGATGCGACATATTTCAGTGGATTCTTACATGAATCCTGGTGCTCTTATAAAAATAAATAAAAAGCTGATTCCACCATTAGTATAAGTTGAAATAATTGGTAGGCCAGTTAATCAGGAAATATAGCTATGTTTTTAGAAATACGAACAAGATATTTTCTTATCTATAGTTTGATTGACTTTCACTTTATGGTGTGTAAAAAGATGGCCAACCAGATCTACCAAAAGGAGGAAAACATTACAATATATATATAGTCAATAGATTATAAGCTTAATTTTTCAATAAAAACTATTGCCATTTATTAAAATTGTAACTAAAATCTGAAATTTATCTAAACTACAAAATTAGTTTACATCAACTTTTTTTAATTAATTTTTTTTTACCATTAACAAATGCTAAGAAAAAAAGACAATAGCAAGAGACCTTGTTTTGTGCTAGAATTAAAGAATATTTGTTTTATTTTTGGAAAAAATAAAATTAAAGAAGAGAAATACATATTGTTTATATCAGTAAAAAGAACATAATAACTTAATAACTGTTTTCCTGCATGTAATCAAAATGTTAAAAATATTATAAATATCTATATATTTAAATATATGGAAATATCTGTTATATTTATGTCTGTTATATTTAAATATTTAAACAATTACATTTATTAAAAATTATTAATATATATATTATTTGTTAATAAGTTAAAATTATTGATTACTGAGTCAATAATTCACTATATTTGAATTTTTTTCAGATATCTTATTAATAAATGTTTGTAAAATGATTTTTGGTTTTACATATTGAATATTTGGTTAGCACACACACAAAATAGTTTCATGAATACATATTTTTTCCACTGAATAATTTCACATTTTGAACTGTGTACTGTTATATAATTTGGCAATATATATCTAGAATATTTGATTTTATCCAAATTAATTATTATTTGACAAATATCTCTTCCTTAAATCTTCATTTCCTAAGTCTACAAATATTCTTTCCATACAATAAATAAATTAGAATAAACTGTCAAATATTAATCATCATTGCCGAAGCTTATTTCAAATTTGGAAATTACTATTCTTTTTTTATTTGTTGTTTAGAATTATTAATGAATATTTAAAGTGAGATTAATAGAATAGTAAAAATATCTAAAGATTTCTTATTAAGCCTTTATATATATATATTGTATCGGTAAAAATCACTATGCCAATAATATATATATATATATATATCTGTCTGTTTCAATATTATTGTAATGGGCACACATGCTGTTACATTATTCTATAAATAAAATTAGAAATTAAAAGTAAAAAGTTTGCAAACAAAAATTTGTCTTAAAAATTAAAAATTAAGTCATCTAAACTTGTATATGTATATATAATCGCACAGATGGAAAAAGTATTAAAAGAAAACTTTATTACAAAATGAAAAAGTTTTAAACTAAATTTTAAGAAAAAAACTTAAAGATATAAAGATAAATATATATATATTTAAGAATGTACAATAATTTAATTAATGATATTGTATAAAATGTAAATTATTATTTTTAATTAGTCTTAAGTAATCTAGCCCTTGGGCATCTCAAAATTTATAATTAAATGTCAGATAGGAGATAAAAGATCATCATCATCATGACATCACATCCAGTCAATCTGCAATTTTAATATAAAAAGGAAAGGATTGGAAATAATTTAGTAGCTGTGTTATATGTGTTAGTGCTGGGAGAGTTGAATGAGAAGGGATTGAAAAGATGCACTTTCAATCCCTTTAGTTTTGCAAAAGAAAGAAAAAATGGAAGTATCGTTTTCCTATATTGCAGACACCAGGGCCCTGCAAACAACCATACCAGCTACAGTAAAGGACCTCCAGATAAATACAAACAGAATGGCAACAACATACCTGTCTCTTCCAGGATATCATGGGAATTAATGCTGGATCCAAATTACAAGCAACTAAAAAGTATGGACTTTTTTTATTTAAAACTGTAAGAACTTTATGAACTCTAATGAACTTTAACTATAAAACTTTCCCAGTATTTAAATAGAAATAGAAATTCCTATCTGACCAAACTAAATCATTTATTAATAATAATTTTTATTGAATGTATTTTTTTAAAAATCATTTCGATTAATTTATTTTTTCCATTCTTTTAAGTGTTTATTATGTTTTTTGTTTTTCACATTAAGCTAAAACTTTTAATTAAATCATGTTGATGGGTGTGAATGGCTACATAAATTCATAAAGTTATGTTATATTAAGGGAGTATAAATCTTAGGTTATTTGTTTTGCAGTTAAATTGTGTCAATGGATTGGATGTATTGGTGTAATTAGCAAATGTAGCATGAAGATCCGCTATGTGCAGGATCACCTTATATGCCGCACTTGGGCAAAATACGACCCATTTCTTACTGCACCATCAGAAGCAGACAGTATTTACTGCTTGTTGGATCACCCCTTTAGCCTATCCCTTCCTATGGAGTTTTCTTTTTTATTGTTCTTCTCGCCAGACAGACAATTCCTGCACTGGACGAGAGACATTTCTTCTCGATAACCATGCTGTTCAGATGTATATGTCTGACAGTGTGGTATTGTGTTGGCATATTCATGCTGCATTGAATACATCAATATATCAGGTAGATTGGTGTTAGTTTGATTGTGAACTTTTGGCCTGGGGTTAAATAAGGGATATAGAATATTTTCTTTTTCGAGTGCAATCTATGTAGTTTAACCATACTTGACACTCTAATAAAATATTACCAAATTCATTTGTGTGAACTTATAAAATAAAAAATTAAAATGTAAATCAAATTATAAAGTAAACATTATACTAAAATAATTCTAAATTTTATATACGTGCAAAAGAAATGTTTCTGTGTATTGTGAATTTGGCAGTGGCTTATTTTTATTTTTATTATCTTTCTTTATAATAAAATATATATTATCTCTGCTGCTCTGCAAGCTAGTGATTGGGGCATTTTGGTCATACTTATTTAAAATTTGGATCTTAGCAGTATGTATCTGCATACTATATAAATTTTATCCAGTTTAGAATGGCCTGGTGGTGCCCTGTATGGCGGATACATTAAGTCTCTGAACACCCCAACCATTATAATATATATATATATATATATATATGGTTATAGTTACAATATATATATATATATATATATATATATATATATATATATATATTGTAACTTAATTAATGTTCATTCAAAAGATATTACCATACCTGAGTAGTCTACAATATGGATTTCTCAATATCCAAATATCAATAATTATAAGCAAATTATTAATAACAAGTATTATAACTCAGGTATACAGGCAGTAGATCTTATCCACTTTCATTTCTTGGTTTGATGTTAAGTGCATGTTTAAACAAATACTAAGTGAATATGGTCTAGCAGGGCGCCACTAGATTATCTGAATCTAGACACGGTTATATCTAATAACCTTTTCACATGTACCGGGTTTGAATCCCCTTTTGGTACTTTATTTCTAATAAAAATGAGAGATTTTGCTTTTTGAGCCATATCACTATAAGTACTAATATTTAGGTAAAAGTAAAACATCTATAAACCAAAATGGAGTATATTAGACATAAATCATTTCTCAGATCTTAGCATAACAAATGTGTTTCAATATTTTTATAAGTTTACTAGCTCAGATTATATATAACTAATTTAGGATGGCAATTCACTCATCCTTGCATGAAATAGATGACGGGATGTGGTTATAATAATACTAAGAAATCACTAAATAAATCATTTCTCAGATCTTAGCATAACAAATGTGTTTCAATATTTTTATAAGTTTACTAGCTCAGATTATATATAACTAATTTAGGATGGCAATTCACTCATCCTTGCATGAAATAGATGACGGGATGTGGTTATAATAATACTAAGAAATCACTAAATATTATAAAATCAATATTTATTTATGGCCTTTAAACAGTTAAACAGCTCATTAATTAAAATGTTGATGATGATGATAATAATAACGATAATGACAATGGTTTCAACTACAGCTCTAGGACTAAGCCTAAACATAAAACTAATTTTTATAAAGAAATTCATAATTATTGCTTAATTTTAGCATACTTACTTATATCTTAAATAACTAATATTCAACCATTGATGATGATGAATAATCACACTTAACAAAGACTACACTTAATGAAATATATATGCCTCGTTTAATAAAACAAACTAATATTTATTACTACATTTCTAACATATACATAAAAATTTCTAGATAAATATGAAAATTGACATGAATAATAATAATAATAATAATAATAATTGATTATATATCAATCCTCAATTAATTTCAAGTTCTTCCCCCTTTCCCTTCAAATGTATTTTGTATTAAGTTGGACGTCACATTGACCATGATTTTCACTCCATGAGAAAAGTATTTCAAGAGAAAAATATTATCTGCTCATTAGCACACATACTTTATAAATCTAACATGTAAGTAGAATGTAAAAGAAAATGTTAATAGAATTGAAAGAGCAAGTTTTAGAAACAAGTTTTAAATTATTTTCTCCCCCGCTCTTCTACCTCTGAAATGCTATACTTAACTTGAAACAAAATAATCTAATATTCTAATACTACTCATTATTTCACATTCACTCGCAATTATACACATATAAAAATATTATTATGTATGTGCGTGTTTTATCCCATAATAACAATTATACACATATAAAAATATTATTATGTATGTGCATGTTTTATCCCATAATAGCAAAATATTATTTAAAACCAAAATAATAATATATTAGTTAAAACTAAAATCATAATACCATAAAAAAAAATTGTTTTACACATTAATATTTTTCATAACTGTAAAATTAATAAACAAATAATTTTCATACATTCAAGATAATTTATGAAGCTCAAAGTTATTATTAGTAAGACATTCTTGTTTTAATCGATCTGAATAGTCTTTAAAAGTTCTTTAAATAAAATATACCACTTTATTGCTAAAATATTTATTAAGACTCTGATATCATAAAGAAAATAGATATAAAAAGTCATATTACCGATCTTTTGTTTGTGGCGAATTTCCAAAAGTTCAAACTTGTCTTGTATAATGTCTATATTTCTGCAGCTACCATTTCCGTTTTACGTGGGAACAATCTCTTTCTTGAGTTGTATAACTATTTGATGATGATGACTCTATTGAGGTTATTTGCTTTAGTGGACAATTTGGAAATCATTATATTAATTTTTCTTCTCTTCCTGTCAAGCGTGATTCTTTTAGTGGATGAAATACAGTGGTTGTTTTCACATTTATAAATTTTCTTGAGTTTAAAATCAGTTGTTGTAACAATTAATTGGACTTGATGATTAATATTTATCAGTAGATTAATTCATCTTCTTTGAATGCAGGTGAATGCTTTCTTCCTTCTATTAAAAACATCTTATTTCTCTGGTCAGTTGAAAGGTGTAGAATATTATTTTAGACACATCCTTTTCTTTCCTATGTGATGTGCAGCTTCCCCAGATGGTCCAAAAAAGATGGGACATACATTTAATTTTTTCTAGCCAGCCATTTCTTATATTTTCAACATTCAATTTAATAGTTTAATAATCTGAATCATAATCACAATAATCATAATAATTCCAGACAGCTTTTTATATCCAATTTTTAGCTAACTTAACCAATCAGAGATAGCGTCACTTGCTATTTTTGGACAAATTCATTTTAATTAGATCTCTAATTTATTTTCAACTAAATTATTTTTCAACTGAAAAGTTTAATCCTTTTTCCAGACACTTTTGTTTTAAAAAAAAAATAGACTTAATCCTTATTTCCTTTCTTTTTTTTTTTTTACATCTAGGTAACACTTCAAATTTTTGAGCTTCCTTCTTTAGATCTTAAGATAAGACAAGTTCAAAATTAGAGTTCCCACCCATTATAAGCTACCAAAGTAACAAACAATCATAAAAAACAAAATTGCTACAAAGATAGATATCTGATTAAACAGATTTCCTCTTTTAACATAAAATTGTACAAAAAAAATAATTTGACAGATTTAATCCTTCCTTTTCTTTCAATATTTAATAAATGTAAATTTCTGTATGTAATGTACACACATCCTTCATTATTTCAAATCATTTATAAACTAACATTAAATAATATAATTGCTAGCTTAGTAATTATAACCCTATTATTTAATTAAATTTGTAACTTTTAAATCCCAATTACATTTATAGAAAAGCAAAATAGAAGCATAGAATAAGACATTAAAATTGATCAAGCATAGGTTAGCTTTAAAGAAAGTTAAAATGTTGAATATTTGAAATATAAAACAATTAAATAGTTTACACATACATTGCCTATACGTATGCATTATAACTTTGCTTTTTAACAGAAAATTTAAATATTAAATGTGTGTGCTGCTCTTTTTGAGATTTATTAACACACAAACAAGTAAAGCATATAATTGTTGTCCCACTCTCTCTCTGTTTAAAGCTTTTAGAACTGGACCTTGTAGGGTTTAAACTTGGATGTCCTACAACTTCCTTTATGGTTATATAAAAATGTGATGATGATTTTGTTTTACACTTTCTTACATGCACATTACTATAAATTTGGCTAGTGACCAAATTGTAATGGCACAATATATATATATATATATATATATATATATATATACATTACAAGCATATATATATATATATATATATATATATATATATATTACAGGCATAAAGCTAAACTAGTCAATAAATAATTAAAATTATCTCAAATCCAAACTCAACCAGACTAGTCAAGAAAATAAAATCAAATACACAAACAATGGTTTCCCTGCTACAAGCAGACTTCTCAAGTGTAAAGAACTACAAAACAACACCATATTTATATGAAACATTGCCCACAAATCCATTTACTTCCCATCTACCCTTAATATTAAAAGAACTTTTAAATAAGTTAATTGCTTTAGAATAATAAATTTTCAATAATAAAAATTCTTTAATTCTTTTTATTTCATTTCTCTCAAAAAAGACAACCTTAACTTCATCAAAATTAATAATGTGGTCTGTATCTTTTTCATGGAAATACAAAGCAGAGCTAAGATATTTATTCTAACCCTACTTTTATGTATTCTTTCTAAGCTCAAACTACTCTGACCTATATAAACCTTCTTACAAAATAAGGAATAATATACACTACACCAGGAATAATTTTCCTATCAAAATATTCCTTTGTATTATTTAATAAATTATTCAACGTAATACCCCCTTTCCAAGCAATTTTCTTATTTCCAAACAAATTACTATTCTTACATACAATTTTATAAGAAGACAAATTTAAATAGCAAAAAAACAACAACAACAACATATTTTTCTTTATCATTTACATCCTTACAAATATTACTATTAAATAAAATACTTTTTTTTGTTGGCTATTCTGATAAATTTGTTAAAAGTATTTTATTTAATAGTAATATTTGTAAGGATGTAAAGAATAAAGAAAAATACAACTTTATTTCTTTGCCATTTAAAATTGTCTTCTTATAAAATTGTAAGTAAGAATAGTAATTTGTTTGGAAATAAGAAAATTGCTTGGAAAAGGAGTATTACTTTGAATAATAAACAAAAAAGCAAGTCATATATAACATTACTTTTATAAGCTTGTATTTACAAAAATGCAATACAGAGAGTGTGCCAACAGCTCAAACAAGCTCTTAATTAATAAGTGCCGTATGAGAAAATATTTAAAATCGCTATCTAGAACACTCTCATCTCCAGACCAATTGGTTTCAAGCTTATGAATCATGTCTTTGTATTGCATTTTTGTAAATACAAGCTTATAAAAGTAATGCCACATTATATATGACTTGCTTTTTTGATTATTATAATTTTACTTTTAAGGCTTTGGCTATGCCGAGGCTAATAAAATATGGTAGATCTGAATTTAGTTCAGTCCCATATAACTATTTAAGTTAGCTATCTGGATTTAAAGACATTTTCACATCTGAAAATTTCAGAGTTTCTACTTAAATATATGTTTGAAATAAGTGCTGGGTTTTGAGTTGATATTTAGATCTAGTGTCCAAATATTCTAGCTCTCCATTGACATGAGCCATAAGCTCGAAAACAGTTGGTTTGGAGATGAGTGTTCTGGATAGAGATTTTATATATTTTATCATACTGCACTTATTAATTAAGAGCTTGTTTGAGCTATTGGTATGCTCTCTGTATTACTTTGAATAATTTATTCAATAATACAAAGGAAATTTTTTATTAGAAGACTATTCCTGGTGTAGTGTATATTATCCCTTGTTTTTGTAAGAAGGTTTATATAGGTCAGAGTAGTTTGAACTTAAATGAAAGTATAAAGATACATAAAAGTAGGGTTAGAAACAAATATCTTAGTTATTTATGCCCATGAAAAAGATCTAGGCCACACTATTAATTTTTATGAAGCTAAGTTTGTCTTCTTTGAGAGAAGTGAAATAAAAAGAATTAAAGAATATCTATTCTTGAAAATGTACTATTCTGAAACAAGTTACAAATTGTGTGTTATGCAAACAAGATAGGCTATAAATATGGGATCTAAAGTTTTCTGAAAGTGCTCAGCCTTATAATTCTCTTGAGATTGAGTTTCACTTGTTTGCATAACACACAATTTGTAACTTTCTACTCAAAGGTGAAGTATGAAACAAGTATTTTATTCTGAAGTAATTGACTTATTTAAAAGTTCTTTTAATATTAAGGGCGGATGGGAAGTAAATGGATGTGTGGGTAATGTTTAACATAAATATGGTGTTATTTTGTAGTTATTTAGACTTGAGAAGTCTGCTTGTAGCAGTGAAACTAATGGTTGTGTTTTTGATTTTATTTTCTTGGTTAATCTTATTGAGTTTTGGATTTAGGGCAATTTTAATTGTATATATATATATCGTATATATATATATATATACATAATATATATATATATATATATAATCATTATATATATATATATATATATATATATATATTAATGATTAGCTAAAAGCAGACATTGATTTGTGATAAAATTTTAGCAGTATTACTTCACTAACTGTTATAGAAGAAACACAAATTCTAAAACTAAAGACTGTTTTTGAAGAAGTCCTAAAATTATCAACAATGTAAAGTGATTAATGCATTGATTACTAAAGCTTCTAATAGGTGACATCTGGAGTGAAATAAATAATTTGATATGAAAAGCATAGTGTAACTGGAATCATGTGGTGACTTTTTTTGTTTTCTACTGATATGGACTAAAAAATAAATATGTGTACAATTATTAAAAAAAACTAGGACACCAAAAATGTTCAGATGATAAACTGATGTCATACGTAGACCAGTAGTGTTACTCATATATTATCAAATTAACTTCGCTATAAACATTAACATGTTTTTGAATTTAATGATGGCTTGATGGTATATAAAAAAGAACAAAATATGACTGATGAGTGAAAAATGCATTAAATTAAAAAAATTCAAATGCATAGTGAAGTTCAATTCTAGCTTCGTGATCTTTCACATGTAGCCAACATCAAACCCTTGTACTAACCTTGAATTTCCGATGCAATGGGGCTTTATACGTTCAGTCCACGCTAGTTTCCTTAAAGAAAAACTATTATAAATGCATGTTAAAATTAACTCGTTTGAGATTTAAACTAATCATTTCTATTAATAAATTCATGATAGAATTATTCATGAATTTATATTTATTATAACTGCGTGGATTGTGCATATATATTTATAAATATTTAAATGTACTTATTCGTTCTAAAGTTTCATTGCGTCGTCAGAAATGTTTTGTTTTACTTTAAATAGTTTGTTCAAATTTTTCATTTCAACAAAAATTTTATTAACAATAAATAGTGATTACATACTAATAAAGGATAGATAAATGAATAAATTTTACAATAATATGATTGTATAATGTTCTATTTGTTATCTGGCTAGATTTTGTTATGAGAGTGCAATTGTTATACTCTTATGTGGTTAGTTATAGTGATGAGATTCTAAGAACTTGATTAATGGAATAAGCATTTTTTATATAAACATGAATATTTTCTTTTAGAATTTCCTATTCTATAATGCTGGGTAGGTGGGAGTTGATAATCAGGAAAAGACCAGGTGTGATTTTTTTGAGCATTTGATTAAACAATGGTATGATTTGAAATTTTTAGTGATTAAAAGCTACATTCTTTCAATAAGCTTTCAGATTGTCCCTTTCCAAAAACAATGGGTAAAGTTTTTATTAATTAAAAAAAGATAAGTATTTAAAATGTAAGGACGGTCCTAATTAAAATCATTTTCTGATTTTAAAAATTCATTTTCTAATTAGAAAATGAATTCAAGTTAATGAGTTTGAATGCCTTATCAAAGGAATGTATCTAAAAACAACTAGTAAATTTTTGTAAGATTGATTAGGAAAAAAGCGCTAGCCTGAAGGCATCAGATACAGTATAAAGAGCCCAGGAAAAGTTTCCAAGCAGCTATTATTCCTCATTAAGAGAAGTCCTATATATTTCATTAGAGAAGAAGCCGCCCAGTTAAATTATGAAGTAAAATAGTGTTTCTACCATGGTGGGGGGGCTTAACTTCAGGAGTCTGACTACAGTTCCTGAAGTACCCTGAAAATCTCCAATGTGGCTGTAATATAAAAATTCATATACCAATCGTAAGCAAACCTTAGAGAAATCCTTCAAAATGTCATTCAAATAATTTTTCAAAATGTGCATCTACGTTTCATCCAACTGGACTCTGCCATGTGTAATTTAAAGAGCCAACCATGAAGAAATGGTAATATCTTTCTTATATGAACCGCTACTTTCTCGCAGCCGGTCTTAGAACTTTATTTTACACTACCTTTAAATTAAGTACTGTTAAAAGCTCTTCTCTTTCCTTAATGTATTAATGCTATTTTAAATTATGTAGTAATTCTCTATCTTAATCTCTAGTCTTTAAATTTAATATTTGTTAACTTTCTCTTTTCTTACGATGGCGGTTCATTTATTATATTATATATTGTGTGATTTATTAATGTTGTTTATTTTTAATTATATGCCAGTAAAACTTCAACTCGATAATAATTTCCTTTGTTGCGTTTGCCTTGTTAAATAACTTTATATTAATTTTTATAGTAATTCTTACCCATTAGAACTCATTGGATACAGTTCTATTAATTATCGAGTTGAAGGAGTTATACAATTTTTGCTATTTTTATTAATGGTTAATAATAATAAATTATTAGCTCAATTTCTAACCTATACTCCCGGCCACTTTACTGAGTTTATAATATTCATTTATTCACATTAATAATATTAAAATGTTTTGCTAAAGGTTGATAAAGGGAATAAAGTGAACATATTCTAATTTAAATTTGTATTTCTGTATTAATATTCAGGGAGAGCATGACATTTGGGGCATGATTAATATGATTCTATATTTGCATTAAGTATTTTTTAGTTAAAGCTCGTTTGACTTTAATTCAACTTGGTCAGGTCATCACGTAGAGCATTCTTTATATAAAATGGTTTTATTAATTAAAAGATGATTACTAAGTCATCATTTTTCCGAACGTTGCTGACGCGAGCCATCTCCTGCTTCACAGGCTTGTCCTCGGTGATATTACTGTTCGTTAAATTACATAGGAAGAAAGTACTTCCTCATTTGCTCGTTTTATATTTGGAACACCAAAGGTTCGAGGCTACGACCCAACCTGTTTTTCTGTGTTCTATGGATCCTTCATATAGGGCATCAAAGACCTGTCAAATACAAGCGCCCTGCTATTTTCTCAAATCACAGACAAGCCATTATTTTTCATACTTATTCTTATAGCTCATAAGTCGTCAGTACCGTTTATTTCTCAGTTCCAGTAAACCCCGCTCTCATGCTCGTATATCGTGATGAATTGATTTTATTAAAGTCGAACAAATTCATATTTATTTATAATTAAGTAAGTTTTCTATTAAATATTAAAGTTATGCCCTAAACACGTATCTTGCTCTTTGTAAATTGATTTACGAATGTGAAAATAAATCTCACATTCTTTCTTTTAGAATTTGAATCATAATTTCTGTCACAGCCAAATATCTTTATCTACTTTTACTTCCTCGTCGGGGCATAGATATATATATTTCTCCTAGAATATTGCGTAATCGTATTGGCATATAATAAGGACTGCCATTCTTATTGTAAATATAAATTCCGTTTAAAGACTAGAGATAATCTATATCATAATCTAAAAGTTGAAAAAATTATTATTATTATTATTAAATATTTTATTAACACATTCGGTTTTTAACTTTCTTTCTTATTCAATAATTATTTTTAATATTAATGCTCGCTGTCTGTATTGGCAACCGGAACATATATATATATATGAGTTGACTTATAAAGATTCTTAGTTATTTTATTATACTTCATTAGAGTTAAATCAGGGGTCTCATTAATCATCATCATCCGTTGAGCTAGTTCCTTGGCGCATAGTCATGTACCATCGATATATGTCATCCATTGATTTGATCTGAGCTCGTGAGTTGGGTTTGAATTCAGTTTGAACCGCCTGAGTTTGAATCCGACTTTGAGTTTGGGTTTGTTGATGTGTTGGCTTCTTTTTTGACTGGTACAATAGATCCACGTTCAAAATTTCATGCTGATGAATATGTTAATCAAGAAACTAGTCTGGAGATATTGGTAAGATAAAGCTGAACAGGAATTTAATAAGTACTACATCTAGCGTTCATTGATTACTAAAGTTTACAATAGATAGTAGAACAGGAATGAAATAATTTTCTAATCTTAATTTTGATTGGAGAATTCTTATTTACTTTAAATATTTTCCAATTTTAAATTTAATACAATAAATATTTGTAACCAATCAAATTTTCACATTTGCAGATCACTTCTCTAAGCTTGCAACAAATCTTAAACTATCACTCCAATATTACTTGAAACATTTTACATTAAGCAATAGTTTAACATTTATTACATAATTAGAAAAGTTCATGGATTGAACAGTCAGATTTCTTCAGTCCGGCAAAGCCTCTCATTGCTTCCTAAATGCCACTTAGTTTTGTTTTGTACTTGTTGATGCATATTATATAATTTATTTTGCAAGTATATATTTTTTAGCAAGCTCTCATTAATAACAATAAATTTTCAATACTTAAACCATTATTATTATTATTATTATCATCATTATCATCATCATCATCATCATCATCATCATTATTATTATAGCAGCTACTGTAAATGGTGACCAGTTCTGTTACTACCATTTCGAACGACTTATATACTCCAGAGTAATAGACATTCTATTATTTGTTTATTAACCCTAAGCACATTCAAAATAAGCTATAGATTAAGCCTGGTAATAAACTAAAATGAGTTATTTTCTCATCCATGAAAACAACATCCCTAGCCATTTATTTTGCATGTAAATGTCAATGAATGTGAATGATAAAGTTATTTGAGTACAACAGCAAATGCAATAAAATTATCAATATCCAGCAGATGTCTGAGCCGGTGATATGGATTTTCTCATTCAATATTTCTCTGTAAAGTACACGCAGTAGGATGTTTGTGCTATTTTACATTATCTTATATATATATATTTTTAAAAAATGATTAGATGATATTTTTTATTCAGTTTTTTTTTTCGAAGAATATTTTAATTTTATATTAAAATATTTTCATTTTTATATATAAAAGCATTAGCAACATTTGCGTTTATTCAAGATTATTCAATTTCATCACGCACTAAAATAAGCTTCGTACATTGATCAATCTAGTTAACAAATCAGTATTCATCAGTAAATGAATATGTTGTTAGTATTAAATAAAGATAAAAGTCCCGGTTAATTTCGTTCGGCCAGATGAGAATCGATTGCTATCTGCAAAAAAAAAAAAAAAAGCTTTGTTACTTTACATTTATCTTCCATATCTAAAAAATGCTTTTTTAAAACAAAAACCCCAAAAGATATAATGCTTTCTTTTTTAAATTAAAATTAAATTATGCTTTTTTTTTCTAATTTCACGTTTATTAGATACACGTTTATAAAGGTAGCAAAAAGTAATCCACTAATATGCCGTTCAGATATTACAAGACGTTCGAGCACCAAAATTGACAGAACTGAACTGCGACCCGTGGACCTTTGGCTCTCGAATCCGTCACTCTTCTATCGCACTGAACCAATTAGAACATTCACAGATATTAATAAATTTTACAAATAATAATTTTAGGATTACTATAAATAATTAAAGCAAAAGTTCGGGAGTCCATAAAAAATTTAAACACGGAAGTGATAACATTAAAACTGCTATGCGTGTACCTGAACCTTGATTAGTGTCTACCACTCCACCATTGCACTAACTATATAAAGCTATCTTGCGTTGGTGGTCGAGAGGTCAGCGCGACTGCCTTGTACTTGCAGGCAGTTGCCCGGGTTGCGGGTTCGCGTCCCGGCCGATGCTGTGGCACTTAAAAAAAAAAAAAACGGTTATATAAAGCTATATTAAATTAAACATTAAAACCTATTTTTGAAGCAAAACCAATTTTTTTTATCATATAATGTCATTCTTTACTTACGATAATTTCAGAAAAGTTAAACTTATTTTATTAAATATTTAATTAAAAATAATTTGTCAGAGAAGCCAATTGCCAACTGTAACGTGTATGTGAACATTTATACAAAATATCACAACTTCTTATTATTAGAAAGTTTGATGAAGTAAAAGAAAATTCATTATATTTAGTTTAAAAATAATAAAAAAATCAATGCAAATGTTTGAGACGCTGAATTAATTACTTCATTACACTTAAATTATTTTAAAATGCAGCTCTAATCTTCGAATAAAAGATAGGCACGTTAAGCGCATAGACTTCGAAGTGAAATTAATATTGCTCTTTTAACATCTGATGAAATTAACAGCGGCTGCTAAATGTTATTGCATAGATGTTTTACTTTATTTTTATATTCACCCAAAATTAACGGACTTTTATTAAAGAAAATGTGTTTTTAAAGAATGCCATATTCATATAAATCTACAAATAAATAAAAATGAAAATAAATAAATATATATATTTCAGATTGGAAATGACTTCCGTGATCTTTGATAATTCCCAAATAAACGTAAAATATTTTTGAAATCTTTAAATAAAGCACTGTGCGACACATGTTTTTACAGAGAATACTGGAAGATACTGCAAAAGATGAAGATATGAGTTATATTTTTTCTTCCGCATTAATGTTATAGATTCAAACTTGAAAATGAAATTATAAGCTTGCTTGGAAACTAAGTAAAATTTCAACTCAGATATGCATCTTATATTATAGGCAGATGTTCCAAATGCTTCAACATGAACCCCTTACCTATAATATTATACCATTCTTATTACATATATCACAAGCTAAAATTATCAGATTTCTATTTCAGTAAGCTAATGAAATACTAAATAGGACAGAGACATACCAACACTTAGGAAGGCTCTATATTTTTCTCATCTATACTAAAACAAAGTTTTACTTTTTATTCACCATTTTAAACTACAATATAATATAGAGAGCATACCAAGTGTGGTATGAGAAAATATTTAAAATCTCTATCTGAAATGTTCCTATCCCCAGACTAATTGGTTTCGAGCTTATGGCTCACCTCAGTGAGGAGCTAGAACATTCAGACACTAGATTTAAAATATCAACTCAAAACCAGCACTTATTTAATATGTAATATTTAAGTAGAAACTCTGAAATTTTCAGACATGAAAATGTCTTTAACTCCAGCTATCTATATATGACTTGCTTTATTGATTACTATAATTTTATCTTTAAGGCCTTGGCAATGATAAGGCTATTACTATATGGCAGATCTGAATTTAGTTTATTCTCATATAGCTATTTAAGTTAGATATCTGGAGTTAAAGTCATTTTCATTTCAGAGTTTCTATTTAAATATTATGTATTAAATAAGTGCTGGGTTTGAATTGATATTTTAGATCTAGTGTTTGAATGTTGTACCTCCTCACTGAGGTGAAACATAAGCTCAAAACCAATTGGTCTGGGACAGGAACATTCCAGAAAGAGATTTTAAATATTTTCTCTTAGCGCACTTATCAATTAAGAGCTTGTTTGAGCTATTAGTATGCTCTCAGTATTACATATTTGTATATACAAGCTTATAAAAGCAATGTTGCACTATATATGACTTGCTTTATTGATTAATATATATATATATATATATATATATATATATATATATATATATATATATATATATATATATATATATATATATATATATATATATATATATAAGTTTTATAAAATTACACTTTATGATAGATGTGAACAGTCACATGAAAAAGAAAAATGCAGACAGAATGCATTTCTAACTAAAATAGCTTTCTTCACTTGGTCCAGATAACAACCTTTCATACTTATCTTCATCAGTATCAACTTATTGTAGTTTGATGCTGAATAATTTTGTGCAGTAGTTTAGTGGCAGATTCTAGAACTTAAGGTATATAGATTGTAGGCTATCGATATAATTTCTGGTGATCAAACTTCTTATGATATCCTGAGCAATAAACCACTTGAATTATTTTTTCCCTGAATAGCTAATGCAGTGATAAAATAACATATGCTGGTGCTCAAAGTCTATGGATTGTTCTTCCAATTCTATCATTTAAAGAATAAAATCATAAAACCACATCAATTATTTTTTCTAAAATGTTATCAAGAAATGCCAAATTTCTTGCATTCACATAATTGATAGCATTCTCTATAGAAAATTACTAACGTATTTATTTAAAGCAAATATGAAATATAGAGTTATATATATATTGTAATGGGCACAGATGTTACATTGTTTTTTTATTATTAAACATGTAAAAAATAAAAGTTCGCAAATAAAAATTTCTTTTTTAAGAATTAAAAATTGAAAATTAAAAAATCATCTTAAACTTGTATATATATAAAATCGCACAGATAAAAAATTATTAAAATAAAACTTTATTAAAAATAGAAAAACTAAATCTTTCAACAAAAAGATTTAGAGATAAAAATATCTTTAAGTTTGGAAAACACATTAATTAATCAGAAATGGAAATGATTATTTTAATTAGTCAAAGTGAACTAGCCTTTGGGCATTTAAATGTATAAGCAATGGTCAGATAGGAAAACAATAGAAACTAATAGCAAATGAGAGAAATCCATCGGGAAATCGGACCTCAATGGAAGGATCATCATCAACGATGACGTAATGTCCATTGGATCCTAAAGGTAATATAAAAGGAAAAGTTTGGAAATTATTAGTTAGTTATTATTAAGAGTGGTGATATGTATTAGTGCGGAGTTGTGGGAGAAGGGATTGAAAAGACGCACTCTTCAATCCCTTCAGTTTTGTTGAAAAAAAAAGAAATGACATCATTTTCTACATTGAGGACCAGCCAAAGCAAAAGACCTCTGGATGAATAAATAAATCAGCCAACAGAATACCAATCTCTTTAGGACGGCATGGGAATTCACGTTCAAATGGCAAGCAACGGATAAAAGGAACATTTTGAAATCGTAAGAACTTTTTGAACTCTCAGCTTTAAATATATATAATTAATGAACATTTCTAAACAATAAGAACTTTACTTCTAAACTTGTTCCATATTTAAAAAAAAAAATAGAAATAGATTCCTATCTGACCAAACTAAATTATTTATTAATTAGGTATAATTTTATTTGATGTATTTCTTTTGTAAAATCATTTCCATTTTTTTTTTTTGTTCTTTTAAGTTTTTATTATGATTTCTGTTTTTCGATAAATTAAACTATATAAATATTAAACTTAAGTTGGGCATGAATGGCTATATAGATTTGTAAAGTTATATTAGGGGAGGGTAATCTTAGGTTATTCATTTCATAGTTGAATTAGGTCAATGGATTGGATATATTGGTGTAATTAGTAGATGTAGTACGAGATTCGCTATGGGCAGAATCACTATTATATGCCGCACACACTCGTTTTGCCTATGGGAGGAATTATAAGATGGAGACCACAGTTCCTTCCTATGGAGTTTTTTTTTTATTGCTCTCATCGTCAGATAGATGTAATATTCCTATCTGACGAGAAGCAGTTTCTTCTCTTAACCTAATTGTGCTGCCATATTCGTATTACATTGAACACATCGATATATCAGATGGATTGAAGTTTGGTTTGACTGCGAACCTTTGGCCTAAGGTTAAACAAGGATTGAATATTTTCTTTTCAAATGCAAATCTATGTAGTCTATTCATACTCGACACTCTAAATAAAGATGCATTAAATTTAAGTTGGGTATAGACACTTGCATGGGTTCGTTACCGGTTAATTATGTTTTTGGTTTTCATATTTGATCAAAATATACTAGACATTCGGTAAATACTGATACCTTACAGTGAGTATCTAAGATGTATTTATGTCGGATGTCTTTTAAGTTATTGGTGTCTTGCGGCATCTTACGATGAATGCCATTGGGTTTCTTATAAATTTCCCTCTGCATTTCCATCAATGACTTTATATTTTGATCGTTTATGTTTACTTTGGAATGTTTTTGACCTTGTAATCTATGTAACCGATCTATACTCAACATTATAAAACAAACTTTCATAAATCTATCTGTGCGAACTTAATTAAAATGTAAACTTATAATATTATAAAAATTAAAATGTAAATTTAAATTCTAAAATCAAATTAAAATCTAAAATAAACATACTAAAATAATAATGTTAAATTTTATATATATGTGTGTAAATAAATGTTTGTATGTTAATTACTGGCAGTGGCTTATTTTATTCTTTTTTAAAATATTCTTAGATAAGAATTTATTATAAAATATAAATCTCTGCTGTTCCATTGAGCTAGTGACAATGGGCTAATGACCGGATATCAAAATATATAAAATAAAAAAAAATTTTTTTTTGACTTACGTAACTGCCTACTTTATAAATTTTTCTAGGTTCAAATGCTTAGATGGCGCCCTGTAGTGCAGTTTACCTTAAGTTGCTTCTGGATTTCCTTTTCTGGATCCTTACAACTGGCCACCCAACTTGGGACGATCTATTAATAAAAACCATGTATACCCTGAGTAAATTTTTTTTCAAAGTGAGATATTTTTATCTGTTTACATAAAGTCGGATACTTTAAATCTTATAAAAGCACTGCTGGAAAGAAATAACACATATATTAAACACAAGAAAGTATTAATAATTTTAAATTGTATTTTGTTAAAAAGAAAGTCAAAAGGTTGCAATTGATATGTTTTTTGTTTGTTAATATAAATTATGCTTTAGGTGTATGGTATGACATAAGTTTATGATCGAAATGTGATGCCTTACGATGAGTACCTTTGGGAATTACTTCAGTGTAACCCTATGTTGCATTTCAATCAGTCATAAATAAAATGGTTTCTTAAACACATTTACCTCAGTGCAACCTTCTTAAATAAATAATTTAACTCTTTAACCACTAATTATATTATTGGTTGTATGAGGTAAAAATCAAATCTTTTAATTGGCCAACTCACAAACTGAAGACAAAGCCTATTGTTAAAACATATTCACCTATAATATTAAATTCAACTCAGATACGTTTATAAAAAGTATATTACTAATTTTTCAGGTTATGAAAGAGAACGAAAGTTCTTTCAAAAATAAATTGCTATTTATTTATTATAAAATATATTCAATTTTGGCAAATATAAAGCAAATGTCTAAACAAAAAAGTGCTGACGCAAACGCTTTTTTTCAATTTTATGTTCTGGAAAAATAAAGATTTCTTTTTGCTAAATCTTAAATATTTTTACTAAAATCTTCAATATTTTTCGAAAATAATTTTGTTTTTTTAGTATATTTTTTAAAAAACTATTTTAATTTCTCATTTTATATTTTTTTAATACTTTAAATTACATTCAAAATGAAAATCTCAGCATTTTTCTTTATTTTCTTTGATCAGGCGGTTTCTTTGTTCTTTCCAGCCAATCAGAATGTCTTTTTCGGCTGAGAGCTGGCTGACAGCCAATCACCGACAAGGTTCTTTCTTTGTTTAGTTTTAAATGCGGTTTTTTTGATTTTTTACTTGTAAAATAATTCGGAAGAGGGCACCATCTTACAGAACTTTTAAAAACCAAATCAATAACTGTCAAACGAATATCCTACCATTAAAAATAACGGAATTAGAGTGACGTCAACTGTCAACAAGAGGCCTCGTAAGAGGCAGGGGGGGTGATTTGTTTTTATTTATGGACAAGCGCACCATTTAAATTTTATATTTTTAAATTTATTAGAAAACAATAAGAAGAGTGTTTGAAAATTTTTCATATTAACCCTATTTAAACATTTCAATCAGTCATAAATAAGTTGGTGGTATTTATAATTGTGCTGCAAATATACACGTTTAAACCCATTATTCCTTAAAACATATTTACCTCAGTGCATCTTCTTAAATAAATAATTTATAAAATTTGCTTGTCATGCTGTGTGTAAAAATAAAATGTATAAAAAAAATGGAACGCTTGGGGGGAGGAGGCGTAGACATAAATGGTCCTTAGGAAAATGATAGTCAACTTTTTTTTTTGTATATAGTCTTTATACTAACCGAATGTTTTGTAAATTTTGTTAATCGTGTACCATAATTACTAACCCTAAGTAAAATATTTTTATTTTTATTTTTTTTTTAAGCAAGTTTACTGATATGTAATGGGCACAGATGATGTTATTTTTTTTTTTAAAAAAAAAAAAAAAATTCAAATAAAAATTTCTTTTTTAAGAATTAAAAATTGAAAATTAAAAAATCATCTTAAACTCGTATATATATAAAATCGCACAGATAAATAAAAAAATTATTAAAATAAAACTTTATTAAAAATAGAAAAACTAAACCTTTCAACAAAAATATTTAGAGATAAAAATATCTTTAAGTTTGGAAAACACATTAATTAATCAGAAATGTAAATGATTATTTTAATTAGTCAAAGTGAACTAGCCTTTGGGCATTTAAATGTATAAGCAATGGTCAGATAGGAAAAAATAGAAACTAATAGCAAATGAGAAAATTTCATCGGGAAATCGGACCTCAATGGAAGGATCATCATCAACGATGACGTAATGTCCATTGGATCCTAAAGGTAATATAAAAGGAAAAGTTTGGAAATTATTAGTTATTATTAAGAGTGGTGATATGTATTAGTGCGGAGTTGTGGGAGAAGGGATTGAAAAGATGCACTCTTCAATCCCTTCAGTTTTGTTAAAAAAAAAAAAGAAATGACATCATTTTCTACATTGAGGACCAGCCAAAGCAAAAGACGTCTGGATGAATAAATAAATCAGCCAACAGAATACAAATCTCTTTAGGATGGCGTGGAAATTCATGTTCAAACGGCAAGCAATGGATAAAAGGAACGTTTTGAAATCGTAAGAACTTTTTGAACTCTCAGCTTTAAATATATATAATTAATGAACATTTCTAAACAATAAGAACTTTATTTCTAAACTGGTTCTGTATTTAAAAAAAAAAAATAGATTCCTATCTGACCAAACTAAATTATTTATTAATTAGGTATAATTTTATTTGATGTATTTCTTTTGTAAAATCATTTCCATTTTTTTTTTTTTGTTCTTTTAAGTTTTTATTATGATTTCTGTTTTTCGATAAATTAAACTATATAAATGTTAAACTTAAGTCGGGCATGAATGGCTATATAGATTTGTAAAGTTATATTAGGGGAGGGTAATCTTAGGTTATTTGTTTTGTAGTTGAATTAGGTCAATGGATTGAATATATTGGTGTAATTAGTAGATGTAGTATGAGATTCGCTACAGGCAGAATCGCTATTATATGCCGCACACACTCATTTTGCCTATGGGAGGAATTATAAGATGGAGACCGCAGTTCCTTCCTATGGAGTTTTTTTTTTATTGCTCTCATCATCAGATAGATGTAATATTCCTATCTGATGAGAAGCAGTTTCTTCTCTTAACCTAATTGTGCTGCCATATTCGTATTACATTGAACACATCGATATATCAGATGGATTGAAGTTTGGTTTGACTGCGAACCTTTGGCCTAAGGTTAAACAAGGATTGAATATTTTCTTTTCAAATGCAAATCTATGTAGTCTATTCATACTTGACACTCTAAATAAAGATGCATTAAATTTAAGTTGGGTATAGACACTTGCATGGGTTCGTTACCGGTTAATTATGTTTTTGGTTTCCATATTTGATCAAAATATACTAGACATTCAGTAAATACTGATCCTTACAGTGAGTATCTAAGATGTATTTATGTCGGATGTCTTTTAAGTTATTGGTGTCAATTGCGGCATCTTACGATGAACACCATTGGGTTTCTTATAAATTTCCCTCTGCATTTGCGGTATCAATGACTTTGTATTTTGATCGTTTATGTTTACTTTGAAATGTTTTTTGACCGTGTAATCGATGTAACTGATCTATACTCAACATTATAAAACACACTTTCATAAATCCATCTGTGCGAACTTATAAAAAATTAAAATGTAAACTTATAATATTATAAAAATTAAAATGTAAATTTAAATTCTAAAATCAAGTTAAAATCCAAAGTAAACGTTATACTAAAATAATAATGTTAAATTTTATATATGTGTATAAATAAATGTTTGTGTGTTAATTACTGGCAGTGGCTTATTTTATTCTTTTTTTATTATATTCTTAGATAAGAATTTATTATATTATTTAATCTCTGCTACTCCACTGAGCTAGTGACAATGGGCTAATGACCAGATATCAAAATATATAAATATAAAAAAAAAAAATTTTTTTTTTGACTTACGTATCTGCCTACTTTATAAATTTTTCTAGGTTCAAATGCCTAGATGGCGCCCTGTAGTGCAGATCACGTTAAGTTGCTATTTCTGGATCATTACAATATATATATATATTATTTACAGAATGTCAAAAAAGATGTTATTCTTTCACAATCTTACATCTATAATAAATAGCTTTCTGGATTTAAATCCATATAAGAACTTGGGTTTGAAGTAAGAGACCCCTTTTGCTTTAAAGACCCCCAACAAAAGAGCTATTATAAGAAAAACTTACTTTGACTCAGGAATTGTTAATTAGTGGTGATTGATAATTTCTTAGTAACATCAAAAGTTAAAAGTGTTTCTCTATTTAATGGATATTATCTGTCATATACCATATATATATATATATATATATATATATATATATATAGTCAAAATAAGAGTCATAGATCAATTCATAGATCACATGACACTATCTCTTAAGCTTGTAAGTTATAAACAGTGAGGATTGCCAATTCCTCTACAAGCTTTATGATAAATGCTTAGCCAGAGCCAGCACTTAAAATATCTCTGTCAGGAACTCCTCCCCAAACCCCTGACCATGGTTTCGTGCTTTGGCATTCCTCAGAGAGGTGTCAGGGTAAGTTCAGATATGTAAAAGAAAACTGGAGTCACTGTCATAAAATTTGTTACACTGTAGTCAGTTTTCTTATTATATATAAAATTTTATTTAATGTTGTATATAAATATAATTATATTTTCATAGACTTATAGATGTAAATATTGAAAATTTTAATTTAATATTTTGTGTAGTTTTTAAAATAAAATTCAATTCTAATGTATTTAAGCAAACAATCAATTAAAAACTGGATAGGCAAACTGAAAACATGCCATTTGTGAAAATATTTGAGGAGGTCTAATACTTCAAGGATTCGAACATATAATATATTGATATCTGATTTACCCACCTCATTTAAAAACCAGGGAATAAGTTAAAAGTGGCTCTACTCAAATAAATAGTGATTTCACTTTTGGTTTATAGAAGATCAGACAAATAAATATTATTACTAAATAATGTGACATTAGTTTTCCAGTCCAGAATTTGATTGGTTCCTTGCTTGGTCACATTATAGCTGAAATTTTAAGAAATTAACAAGTACATCTTTAATATTAATATTATATTTTTGAAAGACAGTAACATAATATTCAAGCTTCAAATAGATGCCATTAGAATGGAGGAAAAATATATACTATTGTTAAATGTAATTAAACGAAAGAATCAAGAAAAGTTGTGTTGTATCTAGTAAGATTGAGTAAGGCTGATTAATAAGATATTACTAGTTGAGAGCACATTTAAATCACATTTCCAGGCCAGTTTTGGCTTCTGCCTTTATCTGAGAAACTTATTTCAATACAGGAAGTAGACATTGCCACCTATAAATCAATAATTATTCTATCTTATTGTAGGCATTAGGATAAAGAGGTGCATTTGTTTTTATTATATATTACATGAGATAAAGAATTAAATGGTTTTTTTATTGACAACAATCTTAGTCAGAGGGTTATATATACTCACATTTAATAAAAAAGATACTGACTCGAAATCAGATTTATATTCAAACAAGTTGGCTTGGGCTCAAATTAGAGTATTTGAATTATCAGATTTACAGCTGGAATAATAAAACGGAATTAAATGTGAATGCTAAATACTGCATTGTTTCTGACATTGAATCCCAAATCTCACTGCTAAAAGGAAAACCAGAAATCAATATGGGGGTGGAGATTTAAATACCTTACCACCTGAAAATCATTTTTCATCTGTGAAAAATAGTATTAAAATGAAAAAAAAAATGCTATTGTTTCACATATATTTTATAAATTAGAAAATTAGTAATTTGTAATTTTTAACTTAAAGATAGAAGAAAAAGACATACCCCAAATAACTGTAAGTCAAATCAAAGCTTACTAAATGGATTAAAAATATTATAAATATTTTTTTTTCATATGTCAAAGCATTGGCTGGGAAGCGAACCCGAAAATCCGGGACAACTGCTTGTTAGGCAGCTGTGCTGACCACTCAACCCCCAATGCTTGATAAAATATTATAAAGATTTGTAGCCAAATAATATAAAAAAAAAACAGAACAAAATAACTTATTGAGATTACAACACAAATTAAAATACTTTGGTATTTACAAATATAACCTGATAATATCACAATCAATTTGTGGTATAAAAGCATAACAATTCAATAATGTTTGATTGAAATCATATAATATGATTGGGTAATTTAGATCATTTATACTCTATAAACCATTGGAATAATTTATGTGAAGTGATTATAAAATAAAAACTATCAAATGAACTGCTTTCTATATTTTGTAAAGAAAATAGCAGTACTTTCGCAATGTGGAAAATTGTACCATTGTATTCTTATGGTATAATCATCATTCTGATTTGCTATTGCACAGCTCTGATATATTCAATTATTTTGAAGATTTTGAAGAATCAGATTTAACAGACAACTTTGTCCTTTTCCAAAATGATAATATTTCAATTCATATGTATCCTACAGAAAAATGGATAATACATCTGATTTACATTCTACTAAGTCTATATAGATTAATTTTAAACCAATAATATAGATTTATTTTTTCACTGATTATATGCTTGTTGTCTTTGAAATTTATCTAAACATTGGTTAAATGTTTTATATATTCACACAGAATATCAGCATTTCCTTATACAATGATTACATTTTACCTTTGTGATTAAAAAAACAGAATCATAAATGTAATAATTGAATAGTTATTGCTAGGAATATCATATGTTCATTAAGTATTAAAATGACAAAACTATGATTTAGGAACCTTTAACTGTGTTAAACATTGTCATACCATTACATTAAAAAACCAAAGATAATAATTATAGGGCATATCTTAGAGGATGATAACAGCTTAAATTGACAGATAGAGCTTTGAACTAAGAGATTTTAATTGAAAAATCCTGATATCACTGGATTAAAACTAATAGAGAAAATTTTTCTTGTTATTTTGTTCAATCTTTATAAAAAAATAAAATCTTAACTTTGAGAAGAACCAAAAACTTACATATCAAGAAGAACAATAAAACA